>CAJHZI010000397.1:0-349789 GCA_905160935.1 Enchytraeus crypticus
GGTCATTTCACTTGATCACCCAATTAGACGTGAGGTCATTTCACTTGATCACCCAATTAGACGTGAAGTCATTTCACTTGATCACCCAATTAGACGTGAGGTCATTTCACTTGATCACCTAATTAGACGTGAGGTCATTTCACTTGATCACCCAATTAGACGTGAGGTCATTTCACTTGGCAATTTCACATATGCTCTAGAGAGTGTCAAGCAGTCTTCACAAATCAAGGTATGACTGCCATATGCATGCAATACGCTCGCACTGATTGATCGATAACTTAAGATCGATTGATAACTTAAGACAACCAATCAAGGATTAATTTTAGTTGACAACTCTCATACATTGTGATCAGTTGAAACTCTCCAGTGTTCCTAACAAGACTAACAAGAGAAAGAGAGAACTATGCTTATTTTCAATACACTCAAAATATACAGTGTCATACACAAACAAGGCCGTCAAAGAGGTCACAAGTAACCTATCTAGTTGACCACCCCGTAATCATACAAATTGAAAAATAACTAGGCAAACATGCAACAGAAGTAAAAGAAATAGCAGTTAATAAAGTTTGAAATAATAGCAATAGGAATTTAAAAAGAGAATATTGCTTCTGTCAATACATCTGAGCTACAGGACTAACACGACTACGCAGTGCATATTTGACACAGTCGAGTCAAATCACTGTGTCAGAAATCTATCTTAAACACTTGGACCAATAGTCATTCATTCAACATTTGGTATGATTATCTCATTAACAGAAATAAATTATTTGATTATAATCCTATATACATCAAGTAAGTATAATAAATCAACAACAGTACTTCGAAATAGACAATGAATAACGTCGTTTTCTGATAAAACATGACAGCATCCATTAGTTTCCTAAATGAAACCTTTATTACGTTGCATTAAAATAGTCGACAAAGGATTGTGAATATTACTTGAGGATAGATTGCGCAATATATCCTGGCTAAAATGTTCCACAGCCGGAAACACCAGGCCACTGTTGGGTCTGAACACCAGAACATCGTCTCCGTATGTCTGCGAATAACACGGGACTATAAAGTAATAAAATAATCAGAGAAGTAGAATTGCCTAACATTGGACTATAAAATAATAGAGTAGCCTAACATGGGACTATCAAGTAATAAAATTACCATATAAATAGAGTAACATGAGCCCATCAAGTAGCAAATTAACCATACAACAGAGTAATGAAAGTTCTCAAGGCAGTGAAATATGGAGAAGCCACCAACGTTTAAGAATTTGACAATATCATAATTTGCTATGGGATGACTGGTTCTGTAAATAAATTACGTGATCAATATATAGACAGGAATGAAAATGTTGGATTGAAGGTTGACGCCTAGACCTTTCAAGGAGTTTACTCTAATAGCTGGAGCCAGTGGCGATGTCGGTAAAACACTCGACCGCGGATCAGTATGTACGGGGTTCAAATCCTGGGCTCGCTCGTCACTGACATCGCTTTCGAGTGAGGAAACTGACGTTAACCTTAGCTTAAGCTTAGCTTAATGATGTCAACACAAAGCGGCCTGAAGCATGCTAAAATTCTAGATCATGGTGGATGGAAAAGAATTTCTCAGTATTTAAACCTATTCAATTGAAGCTTATTAATACCGGACCACAATACAATGTTAGCAAGTTCATCATCAGTAGTAGGAGAGACTGCGATGGAATAATGAGACAAGTATCATCAGAAGAAGTTCTGGAAAGAGTTGATATAGGCAGTTGATAAATGTGTTAAAAAATAGTAAGAAGAGGTTGGTAAGACATTATAAGGGGTACGTTTACTGAAAGAAGCATAGAAGGTAGAATGAAAGGAAATAAGAGGCAGAGGCAGACCGATATTAAGAAAGCTAGATGATTTATAAATCCACTCATATGCGAAATAATCGTCTTAAAATGTTATTATTTTTCATGAATCTAATTAATTTTATAGGTTACTGGATGATGCAGCTATTAAACACCCATCGAGTTTACAATATTTTCAGAGAAATATTCAAATAGTCAAACGATAACGTGGAGGGATTTGTAAATTTTCTAGTTTAAAAGATTGAGTCCACTAAATGCGGTGTGATGCATGCGGTGTGATGCATGTTTTGAGATGCGTGCGTTTTGATGTTTTTGATGCATGTGGCGTGCTGCATGCTGCGCGCTTCATGTAGCGTGCGGCATGCGGCGTGCTTCATGCGGCGTGATGAATGCGGCGCGACACTAGCTATCAGAAGCGCCGCCGTATCAATCGCTTTCTAGAGCTATCACTGAGAGCTATTGCCGCTAATCAACCATAGCGATAGTTCTTGCGAAAGCGGTAGCGAGGTTACCTGCCGCTATCTATCAGTCATCGAGCGATTAATTGCGGCAGATGTGCCGCAGCGCCGCATCGATTAACCAATGAGAGACGAGCCTTTTATAACTTATTATTGGTTTCCGAATGTCTGCATAAACATATATATTTGACGGATCTGTTTGCCAACAATAATCGCTTTAATCTGCATGGCAAAGCATGAAAATTTTATTCATATCTAATGCACGACCAAACATTTATTCACTGGACCCAAACACTTACTAGCTCGAATCACTTATTCACTGGAATAACTTATTCACTGGAATTACTTATTCACTGGAATTACTTATTCACTGGAATTACTTATTCAAAGGAATCGCTTATTCACTGGAATCGCTTATTCACTGGAATCACTTATTCACTGGAATCACTTATTCGCTGGAATCACTTATTCACTGGAATCACTTATTCACTGGAATCACTTATTCACTGGAATCACTTATTCACTGGAATCACTTATTCACTGGAATCACTTATTCACTAGAATCACTTATTCACTGGAATCACTTATTCACTGGAATCACTTATTCACTGGAATCACTTATTCACTGGAATCACTTATTCACTGGAATCACTTATTCACTGGAATCTAGCTATGCGGAGATTGAAGAGACGCGAGCAGCACGTTGCATTTAGTGGACTTGGGGGTATAAAGAGCAAGAATAACTTTACAAAACGGTCTTACCGTTTGAAGGGTGCTTGCAGCTGCATCAACCTAAAAATAAAATATAAGTAGAAATTTCATATTTTGACCTAGTAAACTTAACGAAGAGAAAGAGAGAGAGAGAACTATGTTTTATTTCAAAAATACACTCAAATATGCACACATACTAGGCCGTCAAAGAGGTTAAAAAACCTATTTAGTTGATCACCCACCATGCATGCATAGAAAGTTTGAAAACTTCACCTTTAAAATATGAATTCTAATCAAGGATGCAGATGAATCCAATGGCTGGCGCAATTAGGCTCTCAAAGTAAGAAAATACAATTCAATTTTTATATCACGGTTTTGTTGCCCTGTACTAACGGCAAAGCCCTATTTAACAGATTACTTAATTTTAACAGATTCTTAATCTTATTAACAGATTTACTTAATTTTATCGATATGTTGTATCCGCTATCTTATTTTATCCCCGTGTTGTGTCCGGATCGTTTGAAGAATTTGACCAACAGGTGACTGCATGTGTCGTAGAAGACGACTAAAGCACTAGGATCCATACCAACGTCAGAAAGGGAATTCGGTTGGCGAGCGCCTAGGCTCCAGTAATTGCCACAAAACTTAAACGAATGGATAAAAGAAAGTCTATTCGTATCCCGACTCTGGTTAAACTGGGATTTAAGGGAGGATGATAATGATGATGACTAAATTGTATGGCTAGCGGGAGTACCAACAGACACATAATTAACTGCATATTAAATAAATGAATGCTTGTAGATCTACTTGTTGATTCATGTTTTTCTTGATACATACCTGACACCGACCTTGGGTGAGGAAATAAAATTTCATTGCACTGTATGGCGTTGCATATATGACCTATGCCTAGGGTCACTATGAAAGAGATGAGGACAGTTGGACAAGCTGAGACTACACATAGGCACTTATTGCTCCCTTTAGAACTCATTTAGAGATATTAAGTCAAATGAAACCAATGACAGAATCAATAGGCTAAGAGATGAAATGTTTACCCCGTCTTAGGAATTTTAAAATTCATAGAATTATGAAAACGTTAGCGATTTAATTAAAATGTCTACCTTGAACGGAATATACTGCGGCAGAGTTTAAGATATATAGCAGTAAATCGATAAAAGACAATATAAAACTTAATTCCAACTGAACTATAAGATTCAAGGACTAATTCTCATATTTTCATAAGGACTAAAATGCATTAGGTTTAAAAGAAAAATATATTTCATGAAACAGTACTAAATAAAATATGAAAGTAATGTCTATTTCCTCCAGCAGAATGAATTACAGAAGCCCTAAGTAGATATTAGATATTATCAATGAATTACAAAATTTCTATAATCTTACCGTAACACGAGGGCGTCCAATTGGATAAAGCAGTAAAACGATTGAAAGCGCCACCCCAACTATCATACCCCACTGAAAACATCATTTGACAGGTGATATAACAAGCTAATACGTACAATACCAGAGCTAAGAACACACGGCGAATAAGTCTGAAAATAACAATCTTTTCACCACTTTTATCCGAGTTGTGTCCGGGTAGCTGAAAGATTGTCCAACCGTAGACAGCATGCGCCGTAAAAGGCTACGAAGCACTGTGACAGAAACCAACGTCACAAAGAGCATTCGGTTGGTAAGCACCTAGGCTCCAGAAATTGCTAGAAAATTTTCTAAAACGAATGGTAAGAAAGGTCTAATCGCATCTCTACCCAGGTTAAACTGGGATTCAAGGCAAGGCGACGATGATAATATGCCTATAGCTGCATCAAGAAAATGAACGTCTGCCCAATGATGTGAGAATACTTGGAACAGAGAGAAGATTGGCATCGGTGGAACGAAGTGCACGTGAGGAACGATAGGGAAGAAGAATTTCAGATAAGTAAGAAGGATTTTACTTAAATAAGTCGTTAAGGAAGACCTTAATTAACGGCTCATATAGTTCAGAGTTCTCACCTCTACATTGATCAGCAGACTGAACAAGAACGTAGCAATCCACGGCAGAACATCAATTCCTAAAGAAATAAAAATTAATATTTCAGTAGCAATTAAGAGCAGTGCATCGATTCCTCAAGAAATACAAATATTTAATGTGCAGTCAACTACACAACTTCATTTAATAGAGAAGTCAAAATAAAGGTGCTACACAACGTTAGATTTATGCATAAGTTTTTTTTAAAATGAAAGCACCAACAATGCTAAGCCAAGTAAACAGATGATTCAAAAGCAAACATCCCTTCATCAGCATGATCAGAATCTTTCCTTAAATCCCAATTTAACTAGGATCGGGATACGAGTAGATCTTCAAACATCCCTTCATCCTAAACAATTAATCACGTCAATGTTTTATCCTCGACAATATTTCTAAACCTGATATGAAGATAGATCACTATCATCATCTTCCCTTGATTCCCAGCCTAACTAGGGTCGGGATACGAATAGACTGCTTCAAATCTTCTCTTTCCTACACCACACCACCAGCCAATCCCCTATTTGAGACTTTTCCATTCATTTAAATGTTTGTAGCAATTTCTGGAGCCTAGGCGCTCACCAACCGAATGCCCTTTCTGACGTTGGTTTGGATCTTACTCTTGCTTTAGTCGCTATGAAGATAGATACTCTTAATTTTCCAGAGTCTGATGAGCAGCTTAAAGCTGACTAGATCCAGTACAGCCATGATGATAACTGCTGCTAGGGCGGCGTCTGGGATATAGTGGAAGAACGGAGTGAGGAACTGTAGGGAAAGCAGCACCAGTACACCTACACATATAAATACACATAGACACAAGTATACATAAACATATAAACACATATAAACAAACATACATACAAACACACATACATACAAAAGCATACGCATACAATTACAAGCACATACAAACATATACTCAGATATACATAGTATTATAATAGTATCATAAGATTATATATTACCAACCATCTTATTCAACTGTTAAAAAATAATAGCCCAACCATGAAGAAGTACCAGTTAGTAATACATAAGAAAGAGAGAGAGAGAGAAAATGAGAGAAAGAGAAAGAGAGAGACATAGAGAGAGACAGAGACAATGACAAGCAGAAAGACTAACCGGTGACAATACCACCAGCAGGAGTCCTAACACCACTCTGTGAATTAACAGCTGTCCTACACATACATGCACACATATAAACGAATATACAAACAAACAAGGAACAATCTGCTTTACTATTCTATAATCTGTTTCACCCTTTTACAGAAGAATTTATAGTAAGACAAGTAACATGAAACGATAATTTCATAAAGTGAATAGCTTACAGAGCCAAAATTCTTTAATTGAAATAAATTGTACGCTTAAATTGTTGAAAAAAGCTAATTTAAAGTCTTCTTTCACTTTAATAGATCCAATCCGAGATTCGAATCTCCGGCAGAGATTCGAACCGACGGCCTTCAGCTTCTCAGGCAAGCGAGCTATCCATTCAACCATCCAACCGGTACAGCAAACTAATAAGTTGATATAGGCAAAACAAACCTTGAGAAACTTCCAGTGACAGGGTAGGCCGATACGAACGAACCAACCATATTTGCTACACCTACAGCATCAATATTTTATATCAATTTCAGTACTATGTTCATTTCGTCATCAAACAAAGCTGTCACTGACGTCTAATTCAGAGCATTTGATAGTAGTGTATGTTTAGAATTTAAAATCACTTTCTGAAAATTATTCTCCTAGCAGTGAAGAAATTTGGCCGAGGATTCAAAACACAAATAATAAATTAAAAAATATTAAAATAAGTATACGTTATGAGTATACTATGACAATCCACAATCTCCACAATCTCATTTCAATATTTCAATTTGTGAGATGTAATATATTTTATTACATGTATATTTTCCTCTCAATCTAAGTTTTTACAATTTGTGACAGTATAATATGAGTATACGTTAGTATAACAATTTAGGTTTTGACAGGGCTAACTTCTATACTGAAACCTTACATTTTTTAATAATAAACAGTAGATACACATTTAACTAAATACCAAAATTAGCATAGGTTCATGCAGTGCTCTGTTTTATAAAATAAAAACATGTGAAACATATCTCACCACTGAGTTCAATTTATGATACTATTACTAAGACAGAGTAATAGTATCATAATTACTCTGTAATTCTGATACTATTACTAAGACAGAGTAATAGTATTATAATTACTCTGTAATTCTGATACTATTACTAAGACAGAGTAATAGTATCATAATTACTCTGTAATTCTGATACTATTACATTATTACTCTGTCATTTAAACAATAAAGTAATTTAAGTGCAATAGAATGAGAAGATCTACCCATGGCTATAAGTTCCTGGTTGGCATCTATTGTATACTTGTTGGCTCGCGCTGAAATATCAATAAATTAATTATCAATTACAAATATAATTCATAGCACAATTAAGTATAAACAAAAGCTATAATAAAACTTTATAAATAATATTACGTAATATTATTTATAATATTAAGTTGTAAATAATATTACATAATATTATTAAGCTATAATATTGTCTGAGTTATTAGCAGAATCAACATTAAAGTGCTTATAAAGTATACAATGCTACCAGTTGTATCAAACGTTATACACAAAATTTAGACAATTTAAACCATAGAGAGCTCTGTAAAACCTGAAATAGTTAGCAAAAACATCGAGAACATAGCATAGAGCAGTTAATATATATCCTGAATAACTTTAGTTTGATTTTTTATACATAACAAGATATAATTGTAAAACAAAATTTAAAAATCAATTGTCCTATTTACAAAATGGATGTTTAGAAATGTTTAGAAACATTGAGTAACCTAACAATACATGAATGAAATATTAAGTAATTTAAAAAAGATTCTGACAGCAAACTGCATCGAAAGTATTAGAGCAATTGAGTTGATTGTCATAGAAGGATATAATGTAAATTTAAATTTGTTAAATTTTAATTTAAAATTGTCATAAAAGAGTTTCATCATGAGGTAGTAAAACCAAAAATTTACTTATCTTTTTCAGTTTAATAATAGTATTTCTAAAAATATCTTACCAAACGCTTTGCCAACTGCCATTGTTTCGACCAAACCCAATATAGGAATAACAGCAAATCCTGCTCCTATGTGCTACAATTAATCAATCAATCAGCAAATATCATTTTAATCAAGTATTCTACTAATTTCATGATCCATAAACCATCTTTAAAAACAAAAATATAAACACAGAGTAATAGCAATCATATCATCCGAGAAAATTTTTTCTAGAAATAAAATATTTCCAAAATACAAAAGAAAACTACTAAACTTTACATGCATTACACAGACTAAATTGTGAGTGTAAAAGTTAACAAACGATGTCTGAAACACAGAATGTAATGTACACTTTGCATCTTTAGTACAAAAAAGCTAACGCTAACGTTAGTTTCCTCACTCGAAAGCGATATCAGTGACGGGAGATCCCAGGATTTGAACCTGCATATACTGATCCGTGGTCGAATACCTTACGGACGTCGCTACTGGCTCCAGCCAATATAGAGAAAATTAGCCTGACACATAGGCATTACTGTACAACAATAAACTCCGGAGACGAGGTCATCATTCTCACAGACCAGAGAGAATCTTAAAACTAGACCTGCTGTTAACTTGGCAATCGGTAGAAGCAGTTATAAACATAACGGCACACTGGGTCAGGAAGCACAGATGCTTGTTTTAAGACCCATTTCCTCCTTCCTCTCTATAGTTATTAGTAATCGTTGCCTTTTGATGGCGCATCAATTGCAGCCGGCGCGGATTTAAGAATAACCTTCCATCACCCTGGGATTTTTTCCTTCCTAAGCTATTACCAACACTCGGTCTTCCAAGGTGGTCACCCACAAAATACTAACCGAGGTCGATGCAGCTTAACTTCGATAATTGACGCGCAAGTAAACCAAGTGCGCTAATTCCGCCGTCAATGCGCTAATCCTGCCGTCAGTCTAGTTATTCTCTAGGTAGTAACTGCTTTCAGTAATCTGTCTCAAACAGGAATTGAGGTTTTAACTGATCAATTGGATAACTCTCCCTCTTAGTGAACTGACTAGTGGCAGGTCCATGGTATATAACGCCTCCGCTCTTCTCTGTCTTCCGCTTTCCTCTTCATTTCTACATATGCGTGGGTCTTTAAATCATCTAACATACTTAATTTCGGCCTGCCTCTGCCTCTTTTCCCTTCCATTCTGGACAAGTAAGATTTCACATTCTGATTGCATACGCCAGTGTTTACCCATGTTGTTTCCGTGGTTGATGAAGAGTAGATCAATTGTGGACTGTACGTGTCGTAAAAGGCGGCAAAGCACTAAGATTCAAACCACCGCCAGAAAGGGCATTCGGTTGATGAGCGACTAGGCTCCAGAAATAGCTAAAAAATATTCTAATCCCGACCCTAGTTAAACTGGGATTCAAGGGAAGAAGATGATGATAATTTTATATATCCTCCACCCACAAAGAATCGAACCTCTGTCATTAGAGCAGGATACCAGTGAGCCCAACGGCTGAACCTCAGAGATATTCCTAACTATTTATTCTATTTCTTTAAATATTTCTTTAACTTTAACTATTTATATTAACTATTTCTTTAACTATTTCTTTAACTGTTCCTTTAATTTCTATTAAATATTTCTTTTTTTAACTATTTCTATTAACTATTTCTTCTTAACTATTTATTCACTTACACCGAAGATGTCCAGAGGCCCATAAGTGACGTTCTGATACTCCATATAGAAAGCTGGAGGTCTGAAAGGAGGCAGCCCAGCGGTGATGTTACCAGTTGTAGAGAAAGGGGAATCTCCAGTGCGTTGAATACAGATGGCAACAGTGGCGGCCGCCAATAGCACTATGACTGCATTCCTTGCTGCAGAAAATATACACAACTTATTCTTTTTATCGTGTCCTTATACAACATTAATTCAGCATCTGACACAATCTCCGATCATTGAACTCTCTGAGATCCTCACGCGTGACACCATCATCGGACAAGTTGCAGTTCGTCAAATGGCCAATGTCCTCCTCCTCCAGACCAAAGAACTTATTAAAGGTTTTAGAAGCTAACGAAAGGTTTAATCTCAGTGTTGTATCCCAAAGGTCATGTCATCGTTGGCACGTGAACTGGGTTAGAACTCAGCAACTACTGATCAAAATTTTGACAACTTACCGGTAAACTACCGACCCGGCTGGACTCGCAAAAGCTTTCTACACAAAGCTATTGCATCAAAGCTTCAATGGAGGAGTAGCTATATTTTATAATATATAATTCTGTTAGTATGCGTGCAATATTATTAATATCAGTAATAAATTAACGAGATATATTAATGTCAGCAGTATAACAGAACTATGACAAAGAATATATGGGCTAGAGATACAATATACTGGATTAATCACTATATTGATGTTTAGTCACACCAAGTCAGCAGCCATTCCATGATAAACGCTTTGCTAATTTATGTAACTATCATCTCTAGCAAAAGAAATAGTATACAACCTTACAGTTAATTATTCAAAAACTAATATATATATATATATATATATATATATAATATTATATTATATATATATATATATATGTGTGTGTGTGTGTGTGTGTGTGTGTGTGTGTGTGTGTGTATTAATCATTCTTTCTTTTATAATTCAAAATAATTAAAACGTAAAAAAACTCCACAAGCTTTGTACATACCGGTGCAAAGAAGCCAAATGGAATATTTAACAGATCGTTGCACTCTTGATTCACTATTTGACCAGCACGGACATTTCAAGTCCTTTAGCTTCTGTACAAATATACAGTAAAAAATGGTTCATATCCTGGGCTCGCCCGTCACAGACATCGCTTTCGAGTAAGGAAACTGTTGTTAACCTTATCTTTACCAGCTTTAAAATATAGTAAATATGCGACGATAAATAAGCAGTAAATATGCGACGATAAATAAGCAGTAAATATGCGACGATAAATAAGCAGTAAATATGCGACGATAAATAAGCAGTAAATATGCGACGATAAATAAGCAGTAAATATGCGACGAGAGTAGGCGAAAGTAATTTGATTCTTTTTTGAAAATTTAATTAAGAAATTATTTTCTATTATTATTCAAAATAATAGAAAAAAAATAGATATTATTTTTATTATAATATGTGTATCATCAAATCTTCCACATATTTCTTCATAAATTTTTCAAGAATAGCAAATGGCTAGTTATGCACCATACTGGAAGTCTAAATTAGATGCTTTCTTAAACATTTCCCAATCATATTTATTTTTTAATTTTTTTAGATCTGTTAACAAACCTTCAAAATAAAGAGTGAAATAATGCAGACAAGTCCCAACACAAAGTCCCATATTCTACAATAGATAATGTACTAAATGATTTACACCATGACATATGAAATACAATGAAATATTCATCAAACAATAAATCAATATTAGTGATAAATCAATTAAACAATCAATCAATATTACAGATAAATCAAACAATCAATCAATATTACAGATAAATCAAACAATAAATCAATATTACAGATAAATCAAACAATCAATCAATATTAGTGATAAATCAATTAAACAATCAATATTAGTGATAAATCAATTAAACAATCAATATTAGTGATAAATCAATTAAACAATCAATATTAGTGATAAATCAATCACAGCCCTCACCCGTATGCAAAGCTATATTTAATTAAATAAATAATGGCTAACAACTGAACAAGGAAGATAAATATTTCTTCTATTTACAACTAATCCAATATTCTACTTCAAATATACAAAACAAAAATTAATTAAAACAATAGATTTAATACCATTAAAAGTGTGAAATCGAGAAAATAAGGTTTTAAAGAGCTTTATGTCAAAATTATATATATATATATATATATATATATATATATATATATATCAGCAAATAAATTTATAAACTACACACCCAAAGAAATGGCAATCCATAAAGCTATTTGTCAGTCAGACTACATTAAACTAAGTAATTTTAAGAAATCATAAGAATATATAGATTAAGAACTTCGAGTTAGCCTAATTGTTTTATAGAAGTAGGCGCTTTTGTTCCCAAAAAAAGTAATCTACAATTTTAAAATATAAAAATAGAGATTTTTAATATTATATGTATATTTACAATTGTTTAATTTGATATTAATGAAAGAAACCTAAGCAAGTATTTCTGCACTTAAGATATAACAGCATGACACCTTGTTTCCGGTAGCTTCCGTAACGTCCAATACAATTCATAGATAAAGTCTCTTGGAATGTTCTTCAAGCCAAACCATGACTAAAAACGATTTCAATTAGAAATGCAATACAACTTGTAGCATCGTATTTGACAAAAATCAAGCTACAAAGCATTTTATATATTTGAAATTTTTAATAATAACCGTTTTAGTACACAGATCAATTTTTTTATTAATTTAGTATTAAAATTACAAATATTTAAAAAAGAAAATCAATTTATATATATTCAGACCTATATAGAAATATATATATATAATATATATATATATATATATATATATATATCTATATATATATAGATATATATATATATATATATCTACAGGGTGAGTAAAAAAAGTGATAACACCTGCAAAAAGTTTGAATATCTCAGGCTATTGTTCATATTTTCAAATCAAACTTTTAACAATTACTAAAGGACTAATTTTGGATGGGATGGCCAATTTTCATCCATTTTGATCTATAGATTGGCCAGTTAAACACGTTTCAGCAGAGCAACCCCCCATTTTTACCTAAAAACGGCGTCTTCTATAACGGTATGGGCAAATTGCACTTTATTGGCGAGATGAAAAGGTGAACGCTCAGTACTACGTCAATACTTTGCTTCCCAAGCTGTTCGATGATTGCAATGCTCTTCTACCAAATGGTTTGTCAAAAAATTTGCCTTTACCGATATAGCAGACGCTATTTTTAGGTATAAAATGGGGGGTTGCTCTGAAACTTGTAAAAATGGCCAATCTATGGATAAAAATGGATGAAAATTGGCCACCCCATCAAAAATTAGTCCTTTAGTAATTGGTAAAAGTTTGATTTGAAAATAATAACAATAGCCCGAGATATTCAAAATTTTTGCAGGTGTTATCACTTTTTTTTACTCACCCTGTATATATATATATATATATATATATATATATATATACATATACACACATTTACATGTATATATATATATATATTTTTTACATGTATATATAATAAAGAGATATATCAAACAATATATTAGTTAAATATTTTTTGTAAGACATATCTCGATAATTAGGATAACTACAAATAAATAAAAAGAAGAAAACTCTCAGTCTCTCTAACCTTGACCTGTCCCTCAGCTATTGTAATGGCTGCAGCTGTGGTAAAACTGTTGATGACTGGATGAGAGATAAAATCTACAACAGAACCTGTCAAAACAACAATCACATATCAAATTAGTCAATACTTAAGCACAATAATCATCATCATCTTTCCTTGAATCTCAGTTTAACTAGAGTCGGCATACGAATATACTGTCTCAAATCCTCCTTGTCCTACATCATATCATCCATCAGTCAATCCCCTATTTGAGACTTTCCCATTCATTTAAATTTAATTAAGCACAATAATAAGTAATCAAAATTATACATGGTATATAGAGCTTTTCTTAGGCCTACATAAAAATTTCCTACTATTTCTTTTGCAATAAAGAATGAAAAGATTGAACCTTTACTTTTAAATTATTCGTAATCATCACCATCTCCCGTTGAATCCCAATTTAGCTAGGGTAGGGATAATCATAATTTAGTGTCCAATTAATCTATTGTCTCATTGATGTATATTTAAAAATTAATAATGTAATTTATTGTTAAATTATTTAACAGTAACGATATAAATGTTATGAAACAACACATTTAAATGGACTTTTGGTTACAAATTTGAGAATTTAGATTTCAAATGTAACTGTCTTGCATTATACCCTTGGATAAAAAAAGACTTTAAGTACCACAGTGTTTCATTAATTTCCTTCCAGAGAAGACAGAACTACATTTCAATCATTTCTACCATAGATTCCTTTCTTTGCTGCTAGTTTTGTAGTTGCCAGCACTTTTTGTACTATAAATCATTTGATTTCAGTGGTGCAATCATGTTGTCATAAATAAACAATAATTTAGTAATATAAGAAAAGCTTAAATTATTTATATATCTGCCAATAGAAGACTAAATGATAGCGTTTTAAATTCACTGGGTTTCAGTTACGGAAGTTCAACGCTAATCATCAACTGAACTAGGAGTACGATTGACATTCTGGTTACAAGACATTTCCATCATTTCCATAAGAATTTATTTAAATCTAAAATCATTTAAATCTAAAATCATTTAAATCTAAAATCATTTAAATCTAAAATCATTTAGATTATGACATTTTAACGAGCATATCTTTAAGTTTATGACAAGATTTTATGGCAGCGCTATAATACTTGTTTGAGAACGATGGCAAATAACAGAAATTAAAAAATATGGCTGCCGATGATATAGTCGAAACTAAACCCATAGTTAAAATCAGTCTTAAAGGCATCGGAGTGGACACATTAATTGAGCTCTGAATTACAAATCGAGGTCCACTGGAACACGAGGCCTCTAAGAAAACCAATGAGCCTTTAGTTAGGTCATGATTAGTGAATGATAAAATTGAATATATATATATATATATATATATATATATATATATATATATATATATATATATATTTAACATTTAATATCACAGAAAAGACTGAATACAAACTAATAATACCGACCTATATGTAGTATGCCCATAAGCACTTGAATGATGCCACCAAATAGAGCCAATATTATAGCATATGTAGGATCTAGAGGCTTGGGAGAGCGACCAAACTGTGCCACCAATAGGGACATGACGGCAGTGGGGCCAACTGTGACGTCCTTAGCAGTGCCCAGCAGAGTGTACACAAAACAACCCATGAATGCAGTGTACAGCCCATACTGTACAGAACAACGCAGTGTATACAAAAAAAACCCATGAACGCGGTGTACAACCCGTACTGTACACAACAACAGAGTGTACACAAAACAACCCATGAATGCAGTGTACAACCCGTACTGTACAGAACAACGGAGTATACACAAAACAACCCATGAACGCAGTGCATAACCCATACTGTACAGAACAACAGAGTGTACATAAAACAATCAATGAACGCAGTGTACAAAACCATACAGTATAGAACAACAGAGAGTACACAAAACAACCCATGAATGCAGTGTACAACCCATACTGTATACAACAACAGAGTGTACATAAAACAACCCATGAACGCAGTATACAACCTGTACTGTACAGAACAACAGAGTGTACACAAAACAACCCATGAACGCAGTGTACAACCCATACTGTACAGAACAGAGTGTACACAAAACAACCCATGAATGCAGTGTGCAACTCATACTGTATAGAACAACAGAGTGTACACAAAACAACCCATGAACGCAGTGTACAACCCGTACTGTACAAAACAACAGAGTGTACACAAAACAACCCACAGCAGTGTACAACCCATACTGTACAGAACAGAATTTATAAAAAAACAATCCATGAATGCAGTGTACAACCCATACTGTACAGAACAGAGTGTACACAAAACAACCCATGAACGCAGTGTACAACCCATACTGTACAAAACAGAGTGTACACAAAACAACCCATGAAAGCAGTGTACAACCCATAACGTATAGAACAACAGAGTGTACACAAAACAACTCATGAATGCAGTGTACAACCCATACTGTACACAACAACAGAGTGTACACAAAACAACCCATGAATGCAGTGTACAACCCATACTGTACAGAACAACAGAGTGTACACAAAACAACTCATGAATGCAGTGTACAACCCATACTGTACAGAACACATACATATATAGCAGTGTACAACACAAATAGTACTAACAACATTCGACATATTTTCAAATGTATCTAATTTTCTTAATATGCCTTATCGGATCATGATAAATACTGCTTGATATTTAAAGAAGGGGTTTCTACCATTCAAGAGTATAAGATACAAATAGATAAAAATTCACTAGAGTAAATAATCTCAGTTTATACATTGTAAAGTCTACTCAGCATAAATTAGCTAAAGTCCACATAGCTCAACAAGTATCTTTACATTTTCTCTTAAATTATTCTGATGTGTGGTTGGACTCTATGGACTATTTCACAGAGAAGCCCTTTGATTACAAAATTTACAATGCACTCAAATTAATCTTTTAACCAGTATATTTTGTATAAGGAAATGCCACGTTCACCACTTTCAAAGCCATTATTTAGTTTTAATACGTGTCTTAATAAATATCATACTGCTAAATATACATAAAAAAATTATTAAAATACACGAAGGACGATTAAAGGCACATGTATGAGAATTGTGCTGAATAAAACTTGTGAGATATTAGTACCTCAGCAATGATTATATGAAGCCATTTGTAATTTTATACAGTTTGTATGGTTACTTATAATAATGAGTCTCAGAATCTAGGATATAAATGACATTTTATTAATGATTTAATTGAACAAAATCATCATCTTCCCTTTGAATCCCAGTTTAACCAGGATCGGAATAGGAATAGACTGTCTCAAATCCTCTCTGTTCCACACATCATCAGTCAATCTGCCATTTTAGACTTTTCCAATTAATTAATCATCATCACCCGTTTATTTCAGACAACAGTCCGTAAGACATTGCACGATACAATGATAGAAATAAGAGAAAAAGACAGAGAATTAAGTAATCCATATGTAAAGATAAAAAAGCTAAACACAAAACAATGTGAGCAGCTTAGACAGAACCTTGACATGGAGGAAATAAGAGCATTATGAGACTCTTTGATGCGTTTTAATAAACTAAACTGAGAGTCACATAACACTGTGTCAAATACCAGCAACCCAGTAGATAAAAACATTTCAGTGACACTACTATATTTTGGGAAGTTAAAAAATGATTTAACGCATTTTATATAGCAGGACATCATATGACTAAGAGCAGCTAATTTAAAAACCTTCCACAAGGCTATATCATAGAAGCAAGAACAATAACTTCTAAATAATTTCAATTTAAAAGAAATTGAGCATAAGCCAAATTTTCTTTTAAGAACATTAGTACGATAGAATAAATTCCTTATCTCGCGATTAATGTCCAAATCATCATGAAGATCATTCTGTATAATATGACCGAGATACCTAAAGCTGGATACAAATGAAAGCTCATGGCCATCAAGAACAAAATTCAGAAAGTTAGCACAAATAGATTTACATTTGATAAGCGGATTAAATATCATACAAGCATTTATTTTTGTGTTGCACATCATGTTAATTTCCCTGGTTGCAAACTCTAGCACATACAATAAGTGTTGCAGAGCATGCCAAGAGGGAGCCAACAAAACCATATCATCTGCATACGCTAAGACGGTAATGAATCTGTTCATGAAATAACAGCCTATACCAGACTGTGTAACTTTGAGTAACACTCTACGAATATAAAAGCAGAACAGAGAAGGAGACAATATTCCTCCCTGCCGCACGCCATTGGAAATCTGAAAGCTACTAGAAATTGCAGATTGTCATTTAATAATAGAACTTTGATGGCTGTACCAAACGCAAGAACACGCGTTACTAAAAAGCATTCATCTGAGGGTTTACTGTCCAATAACTCACTGAAAAGCAACCAGTAATTAACTGAATCAAAAGCTTTAGAATAGTCAATAAAGCTTACAAAGACATGACTACCATTTCTTCTTTAATGTTCAATAACTTGCTTAAAAGCATGGGTACAAGTAGTAGTAGAGTGGTCTTTCTTAAACCCAAACTGATAGTCATCCGATTCATTTGCCGAAACATTGTAGTCAAATAATAAGGACTCAAATAGTTTAGACATTGAGTTAGACAAGGCAATAGCACAATAATTATCAACGTTAGATAAATTCTTGTTCCTATCCTTAAGCAACGGAATTAAGACAGTGTCAGAGAAGGAAGAGGGGACATAGCCAAACTTGAGAAATAAATTAAATAAAAAGCACAAATATACAGAGAGACGATTGCCACCATACATAAATGCTTCAATATGTATGCCATCAGGACCAGATGCTTTACCCTTTTTCATTTTACTAAGTACATTAACAACATCCTTAAGCGAGATAAGAGACAACTTTGTGGACTCAGAAGAGAAATTGGTGTTATAAACAGTAAGTTTCTCATTAAATGCAGTCTTGTGTAGTGAAATAGGATCCCGATTATAAAGGGCACTAAAGTGATTCTTCCACATATTAGCAATATTGTCAGCACCTGAAGCGCCTCCTATACTGATTACATTGTTATTAGCATTGCATCTATTCATTTTAGATATCTCCGACCAGAATTTGATTGCATTGTTACCAGCTAAATTGTTAGTTAAAGCATCAGCTTTTAATATTTCTTGATTCTGTTTACAATGTCTTAGAGCGAGCTTAAATCTAGCTCTAGCCAACCTCATATCAACAAACAGAGAACCCTGCCTGGGTTTACCAGCTGCTGCCCAGTTCATAAAGCTATCCCTGGCCATAGAATGTCTTTCTTTCACATAAGTATTCCATCTAGGAATAATATGATCATTACATTTCACTATATTAGCAGGAATCATTTTGGGAACAGCATCTTTTGCACATAGAATAATATCATTATAGAAACTGTCAATTTTGCTAATAGACAAATTATTAATGGAAGGATTAGGATCCATAATGATATCAAAAGGAACGAGAATACCACTGAGTTACATATCCAAGTAATTAGCGTACTGCGACAATTTATATGAATCACACACATCCCACAATGGGGTAACATTAACTTTAATATTAACAGCATCATTAACATGAACAATATTTTCAGAAGGTATATTCACATTAAAAGAAACACGTTTATGGTCAGATACAATTACATCCTCCAAAATGTGAATACTTGAAATCATAATATCAAATGAACTACTGGCAAGAATGTGATCTATCCAAGATCTTCGCAAGCCATTATCACTTACGTACGTATGAACATTGCTTAATCTAACCATGTCAGAAACATTAAGATTATTTTCAACTGCAAATAGCGAAAATTCATCAAAAAACCTAGTACGAGTATTACAATTAAAGTCACCAGCAATAACAGTGTGTTGAGCCACACTACTATCCATAATAGCTTTAAGGTTGCTTAAACAATCTATGTATTGTTCTAAGCTTTCACTGTCGCCATAATTTAACTTAACTTAACATAATTATACTGGTTAAGGAAGTCACAAAGACTTGTAACACCAGTCTTAATAATCAACTGGCATATATACATTTAAAAGCAATACAAAGCCTAATGTTGTATTGAATTCTAAACCTGTAATTCTAGAATCAACACTATCAATTACAGTGTACTTATTAAAAATATCATTTCTAAATAAAATAGCTGTACTGCCATACGGGCGCCCGACTAATATATTATTAGAAATATCAACAGCAGAGAGCCCAACAGACAGAAAACTTGCATGAATACGACCTAAATAGTTAAATTCATTAGGTAACATCCAATGTTCTTGCAAGAGTACAATATCATGGTTATTGCAAATGTCACTTATAACAGGAGTACAGTTTTTAACAGATCTGCAATTAAAAGAACACAATCGGAGCTCAGAGGACCTGTTCATTGTTTTATCCTGAGCACTAACATAATTAAGACTAGAATCATACTGTGACGCCATTTAGGTTGCGATAGTTAACAGAGTGATAAAATTTCCTCACTAGAATGCCCTCAGGCCAACAATTAACAGAAAAAATAACATCAGACACTTGCTTAAAATTATTAGCATCAATATTGCATGTAACTGAAAATGAAGCATAGCTATCATATCTTGTAGTTAACTTAGAACATTTTAATGACTCATCAGACAGAAGATATCCAGTAGATGCTGCAACACTATCAATCCCATAATTGCGAACATCAGCGACAGTTGTGGCTGGATCCAGTCTAGTCAGGAAAGCACTACAATGTATAATTACTTTCGCAGCAGCTAGTTTAGAAGTTACAGCTCTGCCAATAAAAACTTTCTTACTGGCTACAGTCGATGTCTTCTTCATAGCACCTGTGCTCACTGATTTCTTCAGCACATCAGCCATAGTGGTTGAGGCAGAATCTAAAGTTGACCTGATAGCATTAGAGCTATCCACTGATACGGAATCAGAAGCAGCCCTATCTACAGGCTTAGTAGTATTCAGTGCCGCAGAGACATTACCTGAATTGACATCCACTTGTGTATCCTTCCTCACCCTACCAGTCGTTGTCCATTTCACACGAGAACTTTTACCAGCATCAGAGGTTTTAGCATTAGCCTGAGCATGCGTATCAGATACAGTCACGGAATCCTGTGCAGTAGAATTAGTTATAACACAGTCAGAGTTATCATTTTTTTAACTAGAACGCGTCACAAGCTTCCTAAGCTCCGATAGCAAATCACGCAACTGCTCAAATTGTCTCACTTCAGATCTGAGCAAACTGATCTCCTGTAATAGAGCAGATACATCACAATGCTTGATGTCAACAGGAGGTAAACGATTAAGGTCCACAGCGTAGTACACAGGAAGTGTGATGGATGGATTGAGACATACCTTGATAATGTCTTCCATAGTTATTCTCATCTTGGAATCACCCTGTTTTTTCTTTAAATGCTGCGAGGAATGTTTCTTGATTAGATTCCGAGCCAACATTATTTCATTTTCCTTATAGAAGGAAGAACAAACAGTAACCAGGTGGTCAAAAGATAAGATATTACACTTATCCATCACGAAGCATAGGAGCTCATTACGAACAGGAGTGAGGGAAATAGCATCACCCACTGTCATATCTCCAGCCTTCATCGCTATAATCGGTTGATCACCAGGCTCAGCTGTTAGTACCTCATTGGATAACACAGTGGAAGACTGTGTTATCCCGTCTACATCCGTGGAGGGGAAACGAGCAGCTGTGCAATCGTCACACAGCATCAGATAACCCTGATGTAGTTTAACAGATTTATCCGAGCGACTAACCGGGCATGGAGCAATATGACCCGGTCCATTAGATCTACCTTCACAACAAGGCATCTTTCGCCAATATCTCAGATCTCTAAAATTATCCGAATTAGAGTTCAGAAGATAATCTTTGGAATGAAGTCATTAATAGAAATATTATATATTAGTTATTTCAATACTTCTAGCAATATTCAAGTAGATCGAAATATTCTTGTAATTGATTAAAAAATCTTGTAATTGAACAACTATGATTTTTAAGTTGACTGATTGCTAACCTGTGGAGGTAAGCCGGCTACTTTAGCCAACGCCAGACCCTGAGGAACAACCGTTAAGCCCACAGTCAGTCCAGCAATAATATCTCCCTGTAAGTGCTCCAACCTAACCAAATATAACATAACCTATTAATATCATCAGAACCCTTAAAGTAGGATAAGTTTGCCTTGGTCAATATTTTTTAATGTTATCTTATTATTTTCAATCTTGTATTTTTGATTTTGTGTTGAATTTCTGCCTGTATCTGATGCACTGCTATGCTAGCTGTCATATCGTTACAGTCTGCGGTTTGTCAGATTGATTATGGAAATAAAAGGAACAGATTATTATCATCATCATCATCTTCTCTTTAATCCCAGTGTAACTAGGGCCAGGATAAGAATGGCCCTTCTCTACTCCTATCTATCCCATACCATATCTCTTCCATTCGTTTTAGAAAATTTTGTAGTAAACCGAATGCCCTTTCTGACGTGGGTTTGGATCTTAGTGCTTCAGTCGCCTTCTACGACAGGTGCAGTCACCGATTAGTCAATTCTTCAAAAAACCCGGATGCAACACGGGAAACATAACCTATTACTATGACAATGAAAATTGATCAGTTTATATGCTGAGCTCGATGTACATAGTTATAGAGTAAGATTTTTATTTAAGATTAATGGATTGTATGCACTAAAGTTTGGCTGGCTATAAATTCATGAAAGCTTCATATAGATGCAATAGATCATTAGTTTATTGTTTAATTAATTGTTAAAGAAATAGACATTTCCTATGCATCCAGCTGGCTGAGTGGTTAAATGAATTTTAGCTCAAATGATGGAAGATTTATGGATTCAAGCCCAGTTCATTCTACAAGTATAATCATGGTATTTAAATAATGCTATACATAGTAAGACTACAGAGCACCCCCAGCATGGAAAATGAAATATATGAAATTAGTGTTTCCTATACTAATAATGTATCAGAAACTCTTGCCTTGTTTCCCATTTCATTTGAACAACAAAGTATTAGTATTAAAGACTAAACTAAAAATAATAAGATTTCAGCTAGTTGTGAAATATATGCAAACAAGCATAAAAAATTTTAATGAATGAATAGAAATGATGAAAATAAAACTAAGAGAGAGCGAACTGTTCAAAAGAGTTAATACCCCTTTAAAAAGTATTTTTAAAATATTAATACTTCATATAGCTCTGCACAAAAACTATCAACAAGATTAAAGGATATAAAAATGTTGAAGCAATGCTATAAAGCTATTTTTGACATCTCCATCAAGATTGCAAAGCTACTGCTAGGGACGGCCTAGCTAAACTACAAAAACATAGCTTTCTGCTTATTCGTTCTTGAAGCGAGTTGGAAATTATAAGTTACAGCTGACTCAGTGTTAGTTTAGGTTAGTGCATATAACAAATTTTAAATTAAGAAAGGAACAACTAAAAGCAAACACTTAAAAGCTGAAAAGTAAAATAAGTGCAAACAAATACCTGTAATTTGGAAGCCATTTGCTGATTGGAAATTTATTTTTAAGATTCTGCTTAGTACATGAGTTACGACAATATTCAGAAGCCAGCCGGCCACCTCTCCGCAAGTCTTCTAACACAGTACTGGAGGCCATACTAAATAAAAGATTTAATATTTCATGTTAACATTTGACCTCTAGTTCACAAAAGTCATAAGATATATATGTAATAAAATATGACACATACAGAAATGTAATGTAGAGGAATAATCAAAATAGAAGAACCTTTAAAAAAATACCACATACTTTATTTAATAATTAATAAAAATTTTACTTTAATAATTTCCACATATTTTAATTTAATCTAATTTATAGTCCGCGACAAATACCAGAGGGTTTATTTCAAACTAGCGAGACCAGACTATAATAATGACTAACAGGTTCACATTCTAACAGGTTATATTATTATCAATACTTTCAATAGTTAATCATGTCTCTGCTATTGATAGCGCCAACTGGCAGCAAGCCCTGAAACATAATTAACCTTCCAAAGACCCAAGTGGCAAGTGGCCATCCATCATTTGCTGATTGACCCGGGCTTTGATCCCAGGCCATTTGAATCCAAGGCGGGCGCACAACTGTTACACCACACCCTCTCCCCAACAGCAGCTTGACACTGCACTGCCGTATGCAACCATTGTTCATATAATGCCACTGCATTTAATTCTTTTGCATGTAGTTCATCTAGTAACTTTTCCCCGTGTTGTGCCGGGTTGATCTACGCACCCTATATCAACAGCTTTTATCATATTTTTCAACATCAAAAGCAGATTGTGACTCAATCAGAGAGCACGGATGATATATTCAACCATCAATTAATTGATTTCTAAGAATTAAGAAGATAATAGCAAGGACTAGCATATGCTATTAAGATGAACAGACGCCGCTGCGCACGTAAATATGATTAACACACAACTAAAACAACTCTCAAGTGGTTGCCTGCTTATTGATGTGCAAGTACTGGATATGCAGATGAATTAAAAGCCTTATCGCAAAAAAAGTTAATATAAGTAATTATATAAAAATTCGTCTCAATGTTTACCTTTTTCTTGTTTACATTTAATTTGGTAAACCATAGATATATTATTAACTCTCTTAGAAAACCAGTCCAAAGATAAATAACAAAAAAACAAAACAAAAGTTAGGTCTACCACAAAGTGTTGACAGTACAGAAACAAAGCAGCATTGGAGTGCTACCGTCATCATTTTCATCATCAAGATATCATCATCCAAATCATCATCATCATCATCATCGATCATTATTATCTTTGAGTATACCGAATGCCCACTCTGACGTCTTTGGCAACCCGGACACAACACAGGTACTTGTAACAGCCACTTTTAAGAAACTGTATGAACGAAAAATATCGAATCAAAAATTTTATAGGTCTAAAGAAGCACATCCTTTATAATTCGCCGGGCCCGCAGACCAAAAGTATGTGATCATCTTGAGTAAAATCAAACAGCTTTGTAAATCTAAGCAACAATTATTGAGGCAGTATAGTTAAACAACTTGCACTGAAACTACAACTACTCTGTTGTTCTGACGGTGTCACAACGTTCACTTTGCTTAATCATCTCCCTATACCACCACCCACTCGTTTGAAAAAACTCAGCAGAGCTGGATTAAATACAAAAGTGAACTAATTAATTTGTGCTGGGGACTCAAGCCCCTCCTAGCTAGGGTTATCTCTATTCGCTCATCTCGCACCAGCTTGTAAGATTTCACTGCATCTTGTTAGAAATATCGTTTTATAAAAAAGCCTATACATGTAAACAATTTTATTATATAAGAAACTGGTGATTCGCCACTTTAATGTGACTGCGGTCAATCTCAAACCATGAAACATATCGTTGAGGAGTGCCCTCTAACCTGCCAGCCGGCCGGGTGAACTGTATAACAAGATTTCTCCTGTTGTTATTGACAAGTGTATTGGATATAGATTGTTGAGTCTAGGTCCCCCTTATTATTTACAGGGTTTACTTCAAGGCTATGGTCTTGTGTATTCAAGGTTTGCTAGTGAAGCTACGGAAGCTCGCAAGGCCGAGGCCGTAGATCCATGTTTATATTGCTCTAGGCTAAGGCCGGGACGATACCTTGAATATTTTGTAAAACCTTGAGGAGCTAGGTTTGGTCTTCAAGGCTAAGGCCGCGATTAGACATTGAACACTTTGTAGATTCTTTAAGGTTTGTTACAAGACCGCGATTTGACATTGAACACTTTGTAAATTCTTGAAGGTTTGTTACAAGGCCGCAATTAACTTAACTTAACTTAACATAGTTATACTGGTTAAGGAAGTCACAAAGACTTGTAACACCAGCCTTCGTCGTAATTTCACACCTCTATACATAGAGACCGTAAAGGAAAAAAAGATACGAACCTTGACAGGTTGATAGGCTTCAAAAGAAGAACATAAGAAAAAACTAAAAATTCACCAACAAACCACACACACACATAACCAGCTCATGTATAAACTTACACACAGATATACAACTATGCACAAATACACATACTATGCACCAATGCATGTTTACATACATGTTCATGCATACACACCCACACACGCATTTGCACATGTACACATACATAAATACATAGAAACACTCAAATACTTACATGTATATACATATACATACATACATATATACCCCACATCCATAGATATACAGATACACACATAAATATGCACACATATACATGCAAATATATACACATACATGCACGAACATATACACATACATGCACACATATACATATATATATATACACACATACATACACATAAGTACATACATACACATATACACACATATATACACACATTTATACACGCATACACATATACATATATACATACACATACATATATACACACATACACAATTACACATACATCTACATATATAAACATAGAATACACTCACTTGTACATACACACATCGACCTTACAGACAAAAATATGCAAGCATGCATATAACTACATACTAGGCATATCCACAATTTGCAAAATGTAGTCATACATTACAATACATACACGCATATATGCACAAACATACCAAGACATACACACATGTGCATACACTTACCCACACCTACATACACATACAAGCCTTACCCACACTCATGAATACCTAGAAACCAAATACCCTCATGTGGTGTGCAACTAATCAGCCTATCTACAGAAAACAAACAAACAATTTATCAATTCAATGTATTTCTTTCCAATACTTATCTAGCCTTTCTTAAAAGCATTCACTGTCTCTGCCTCTACTACATACTGTGGTAGCACGTTCCATATATTGACAACTCTCTGACTGAAAAAGTTTCTTCTAACCTCTAATCTGGATCTAGCCTTTATTATTTTGAATCTATGCCCTCTAGTTCTAGCATATTCAGATAATTTGAAAATTTCTCCACATTCGATATTGTCAAAACCTTTAATTATTTTAAACACTTGAATTAAATCACCTCTGGTATGTCTATCTTATAAACTAATTAGACCTAATACACCTAACCTAGATTCATAGCTTTGACCTCTACATTCAGCAATCATTCTATTTGCTCTCCTTTGAATTCTTTCCATACATTCTACATCCTTCCTTAAAAAAGGTCTCCATGCTTGTACGCAACACTCTAATTTAGGCCTTACTAATGCTTTACATAATTTAACTATTACATCCTTATTACGACTTTTATAGTTCTCCTAATTAAACCTAAAGTGCGATTAGCACAATTTACTGCTGATTTACACTGCTCTGAAAATTTTAGGGTATTATCAATAATGACACCTAGATCCTTTTCTTTAACAGATGATTTTAGTTCTGCGTTACCAAGCTTATATTGATTACAACTATTATTGTGACCTACAAGCATAACTGTACATTTATCAACATTGAAGCTCATCTGCTAGGTAGTTGCCCAATTATGCAAACTCTCTAAATCTCCTGAAGTGATAACATATCCTCTAGATTGCCTATATTTTTACATAATTTGGTATCATCAGCAATCTTACTCATTTTGGATATTATGCCGTTGTCTAAGTCATTAATGTAAACCAAAAATAAAATTGGACCCAACACTGAACCTTGTGGTACCCCACTAGTAACAATGCGCCAAGCCGAGTCGTGATTTGAAATGCAAACTTTTTGTCTCCTGGAGGTTAACCAACTTCTAATCCAATTCAGGACAGAGCCAGTAACTCCATGAGCTTCAAGTTTACAAAACAATCTCTCGTAAGGCACTTTATCAAACGCCTTTGCAAAATCCAAATAGACAATGTCTACTGGATTACCATTATCAACATGCAGTGTGACGGATTCCATGAAGCTCAAGAAGTTTGTTAGACAAGATCTATTTCTGGTAAATCCATGTTGACTATTTCTTATTAATCCATAACTATTAAAATGTGTAACTAAACTATCCTTAATAATGCTCTTAAACACCTTACCTATGATACTAGTCAAACTAACTGGTCTATAGTTCTCAGGTTTGTCTCTTCTACCTTTCTTGAACAAGGGAGACACCCTGGCCTCTTTCCAGTCTTGAGGTAAAGTCCCAGTTTCGAGCGATAGATTGAACAATTTAGTAAGAGGACCTACCAATTGGTGTCTCAGCTCAAATAGTAACCTAGGATGAAGATCACCTGAACCTGGACTTTTATTACAGTTAATTTCACTAAGCTTCCTTAACACTTTTTCCTTGTCTATGACTATTTCACTTAGACATTCTGATCCTAGGCCTGAAAATATTTTATCTGCTATTGGAATATTATCTAGATTTTCCACTGTAAAAACACTGCTAAAGTAATCATTGAACATGTTTGCTGTGAGCTCATCATCAGTGATGATGATACCATCAGCATCCCGCAATGGACCTACTTTAATTGGACATTGAACGTTTGTTACAAGGCCGTAATTGGACATGGAACGTTTTGAAAACCTTGAGTGCTTGTTACAAGGCTAAAACTGATTTTATTGTATTTGAAGAAGGTTGAGAATGAACCTTCAATATAGAAGTATATATAAGATCATATGGGTTTATGATGAGGTTTTATGTCGTAAAGTTTAGTTATCAAAGACGGGGAGCCAGGAACAAATCTCAGATCAGCCAACCACCGCGGTCGGGTATTCTAAATGTCTAATACCCAATATTATAAACGGAAAGATATTCTCGTCGATAGCAATCTCTACCATTTGACTTTATCCGCGAGATAACTACCAATCTGCTTTTTGCATACTATGAAACTTCCCTATTCTCACCTTTATCTTGAGTCTGTAACGTCACATTTCCAAGAATTCTAACTATTTAAGCGGATTTCGAGCTCTCCTATTGGCTGGAGCCACCTGCTACCGTTGAGTATCAGCCCCTGGCGACGACTTTTGTTTTAATCTACCGGTGAGAATAACCGCCCGATCTCGAAACAATAACTATCCCGTCACATGTAGCTGAAATCAGCTCTGATACCGACCGACATCTCGTTCATAAGATGCAAAAGAGACTTACTGCGACGATATCTTTCTGATCTTCGCTTTATAAGATTGGCGGTAAGTAGATTGACCGGCCCTAAGTCAGTCTAATTAAGTAATTTATTTCGTAGTCTAACTATTTAACGCCAGTTTATCTCATTGCCATCTCGTTCACCTTGAGTTATCGTTTAAGTTCGAGTGGCTTATTCTAAATGGTTATTTTGCTGTATCAAGTTTGTATGGTTTACCAACGCGTTAAATAAAACCTCTAGCATATTGTTCAATCGTGTAGGTCGTGATAATCTAGATAAACAAATTAATAGAATAAATCTGTGACATGAACAAACAGAGTCAAATACATATTATTTAGAGTTACCTCTCGCAGAGTAGCTTAGGTCAATCGTTCTTAAACAGAGTGAAACTAACAGTTATTAGCGTAATTTAACAGCAGTTAATCCTTACTGAGCCAACCTCCAGGGGCATTCTGCCCACTTCCAAGGACCGATCCCTGCGGTTTAGTTCATTCAAAACCGACTCTAACTCACAAGAAACTAGATGATTAATTGAATTAATTAAAGGACTAATTAAATTAGTTAATTGATTAATTGGTACTAATTGGTATTGAATTCTACGGGGAAGGCCTCTAGGAGTTTTCGTCTCTACAAGCGCCGAATCATATAAACGGTAGAAAGTGAATAAAAAGTAAAACCATGCATTAAAGTGAAATGAATTCAAATGATCAACTATGTTAGTATCTATCACTTTTTAATACCACATGTTTAGACCGTTAGGCAATTTATATATATATATATATATATATATATATATATATATATATATATATATATATATATATATAAAAATCTTTATTTCATCAAAAGGCAGCAAATCAGTACAAAAGTGACATACTAACATGGTTCACATTACAACACAAAAGAGAAAAACAACGAATATATACATAAATTCATGTAGGGAGCTCTGTCAGTCAACCAAATAGCTTAAATTGATATTATTTATCGTCTTCAGCATTGACATAAATCTGTCTTTTCTCAGCTGATATTTATCTTTTATTCCATGGATGTTAAATATATTCATGTAAAACAGCAAATCATTCATATTAGATACCTGAAATAGTTTAAATAAAGCCTTATTGAAAGAAAATTCTAAGCTCTTAATTTCCGATTTATTTAAATTTAGCGCTTCAAGAGCATACAACAGAGTAGGCACAGCTATTGATTCTATAAAATGAATAGTAACATTTATATCAGGCAATCTGACTAACTTACAATATAGTGCATTGAAAGCTGCATAGAACTTACATTTAACAGGTGTAAAGGATACCTTAAATCGTCTGCTGCTTTCAATGACTATACCAAGATATCTAGCTTCCTTAGCCCAAGCAATTACACCGTTATCACTACATATACGTATATTTGGACAATCAACAAAAAATCTTTTGCCAATTCTAATACAGTACGATTTATTTGTATTAAGCTTCAGATTTATTGCATCAAGCTCAGCACAGCATACCAATACCATACGTTGAAGTTCCGCCACCGTAGGTGCTAAGAGTACTAAATCGTCTGCATACATGAATGAACCATATGATATATTATTAAGTGTACATCCATATTTGGATCACTTTGAAAGAAGATTGTCTACATAGATACAGAATAATGTAGGTGATAATACACCACCTTGTCTAACACCACATGATATCTTAAATTCTTCAGACATCGCAATATCCCATCTTACATTCGAAAATTATTTCGAGTACCAATTTATTAAGACGTGTATTATATATAGAGGTACCTTTAATTGTAACAATTTATAAAACAAACAATAGTAATTAACTCGATCAAATGCCCTTGAAATATCTAGGCAGCACAAATTAACTGTGGAATCATTCTCCACAAAATAATCTACAACATTTTTACACAAAAAATTGCATTGGCACACCCAAGACTCTTCTTGAAACCAAACTGTCTATCATTTGAATTGAAATACTTGCCAAACAGAAAGAGTATGCTACGTTCAAATACTTTGAAAATTATTGGACTCATGATTATTCCACGAAAATTATCAATTTTTTGCAAACCTTTAATACTAGTATCTTTTTGTATAGGAATAAGTATTCCCCTTTCAAATTGGTTCAGTACATAACCTCACCTGGTGATTATATAAAATAGTTTAGACAGAATGACATATAAAATCGGATGAGCATTAACTAGATGCTCTTTCTGTAGATTGTCTACACCTACAGCCTTTCCATTATGTAGCTTGGAGACTGACACATGTATCTATTAGGAATGCATTATAGGAAGCCATGTTCGATTGATTTAACTTACTCAGTTTTTGATCATGCAAATTTGAAATTTATTCCATTTTCCTTGTAGCCAGTCCAGTGTTTTACTCTCAGATCAGCGCGGCTGGGATTCGAACCCACGAGGGTTCAATTCACCTCAGGATCTGTCATTTAGAATTTCATGACGTTACCCCTACTCTATTAAGACATTCTAATAGACACCGAATTCTGATAAATCATAATAATCAAACAACTGACTGTAATTCTCACGTTCATTTACTCTCACACCTGGCAAGAGATAAACACCAGCAACTATCGTCCTCTTGCGAATGACTAAAATATTTTCTATAAATCTAGGATCAGAAATGTCTCGTATCAAGTATAGCATTGATCACAATGATATAAAAAGCAAAATAACAAATGAACACATTAGTTAGCATATTGCTGAACAAAAATAATTATATAAACTACAGGCACAGTCAATAATAATAACAATAACGACAATTAGAGTGCTACAGTAATCAATGACAACATCGAGCACTATTGAGACTAGATAAAGCTAAATAAAATAGTCGTTGGTAAATTAGCAAACTTTGTAGGACCAGCTGTAAATATAGAAGTACATGTAATACAACGAGAACACAATAAACACTGCAGTAGGCTGAAATATCCGGCCATAAGTTTTAGATTAGCAGACACCATGTAATAGAGAATAAAGGACAGTAACGAAGACTATAATCAGCCAAAAGTTTGAGATTCCTTTAATAAAGAAGCAGATCAAAGCTAGAGCTTTCTTTCTAAGCTTCAACATGATTTAACATAAACCTATAAGGTTGTTTCAATAATCATCGTCATCATCTTCCCGTAAATCCCAATTTAACTAAGGTCGGGATATAAATAGACCTTCTCCAATCCTCTCTGCCCAATACCATAACATCAGTCAATCCCCTATGATCAACCTTCTTAAATCCATCACTAATAGTTCCACTAGTTCATCATTCACCTACATATTCCAATAAACATTAATACAAATATGCCATATTTCCAGATAATGCCAAAACGTTTAATAATACTGTTCAGTTTAGTGACAAGACAACCAGTTTGGTAAACAAGAAATGGTCAAACTCTAAAGTCATTGAAATTTTAAAAACAGGTTGACTGTTAACAAATTAAAACATCAAATATTTTCAAATAGCAGGAAATAATTCACACAACTTCAAAACAAGAAATAATTCACACAACTTCAAAACAAGAAATAGTTCACACAACTTCAGAAAAGTATCCAAACTTATCACTGTAATATACACAAAACCCAAGCTATATTTAATATACTACCGTGAGACAGCGTGTAGAAGACCACCTTTAAGACTGCTAAACGAGCAATGTAAAATGAACACGGTTTGGCGCTGAAATTCCACCAGTGAAATTTAAAGCAGCTCTGCTACATTTAATTCTTAAATGATAGAGCCTAGATACGCTTTTATCCAGATATTCTTTCATGGCATAACCCCTTTTAAAAAATACATATCCGAGTCGTAAAGCAGTTAGACGCTTTGGAATGATAAAGTAGGAACAAGACTAATCGAAAACTCAGTAGACTGACAATGACTAAGACTAATATTGATAATAACTACTAGTATCTCTTATATAAGCAAGATGATCCTCACTACAACACATATTATCACGAGCACTAAACAGACCACGCCTACTGCCACGGCATAGTGGCCCAACCTCCTAGCTTCCGCTGACTTCTGCTCAGCCAACGGTCTGTTGCCGGCCATGATCGCATCATTACATTCCCTTGACTTGACCATCGCAAAATAGCCGATAACGTAACAGCACAAGATGGTGGCCATCAAGGTGTACTTGGTGTAGCTGTCAGGTGGGTTGGTCAGGGGAGTGGGCATGACGTAGATAAGGGTAGTCGAATCACCTGATATTCCGATCGCTGAGGGTGGTTGATAAGCGACTATTGGGTAATGACCACCAGGGAATGCTCCAGGGGGAGGGGGTTGAGAGTGGTAGTAGGGCTGAGCCCCTGGTGGGACAGCGGCACCAGTGGGGTAGAGAGGATTAGGCGATACAGCTGGGGGATAGGTAGGGTAGCCATCCTGGGACATTCCTGTCTTTTCATTGTATGCAGGAGCGGTTGTATTGGTAGGATATGCTGCAAAATGTTGCCAATAGATACTAGAATAACTAGCAATAAAGTCAACTGATTCAAAGATCAGCTAGGGAATTATTCTTGCACAGAAATCATCAGATATAGTACAGGTTTATCTAAAACAATTTACATAGAATATAGAGAAATAGAAGGATATCTGTCAATACGCCTTCAACACTGCTTCTAGAAGAAGATATTAATAAAAATTCCCTATTATTATATACTGCAAAATAGAAGTTTCAGGTCAACTTTTATTTAATGCTGCAGCTTCTTTTGTAAAAGAAACTTGAGTTCAAATTCGGCTCACTTCAACCAGGTTTAGACAATACAGTTGATAGCATGTGTAGCAACAACAACAACAACAAGAGTGTAGGGTGTGCAATCAACACCTCAGCAGGCGTTATTATTTCTATTAATTCTATGCTCTGCGATTAAAAAAGCGAAGGCGTATTTAACATAATATAGAAGAAAAGTTATCAATAACCAAGCACTAAACAATTTCAAGTTAACAGCAAAAAAGTAAACGTGCATTATAGTGAAATGATCCACTATGTGGAGATTTATCACTTTTAATACCACATGTTTAAACTGTTAGGCAATTTAGACCATTTTCAGTATAGCAACTTTTAACCAGTCCAGTGAATGTCAGAAATTTTACTCTCAGATCGGCGCGGCTGTGATTCGAACCCGCGAGAGTTCAATTCACCTCAGGATCTGTCATTTAAAACTTCCTGACGTTATCCCTATGCTAGAGACATTCTATCAGCATTTCGATGATGTGCTTTCAATAAGATTCATTATTCCACTAATTAGACGACCAATACCTTTTCTATTATTATTTGTTCTTTGCAAACATGTATCAAAAGTTAGTAAATTCGCAGATGATTCGAAAATAGCAAACAATGGAAATGATAAAGCAGATGCAGAGGTTCTAAGAGAAGACATATTAAGATTACAAAATTGGTCTAAAAAATGGCAGATGAAATTTAATAGCGATAAGTGTAATATAATGCATATAGGTAAAAAGAGTTTAAAAACAGAATATATTTTAAATAATAAAATACTGAAAAATACTACTTCTGAAAGAGACTTAGGTGTAATAGTGGATAATTCATTAAAATTTAGTGAGCAATGTAATAAAGCTGCCAATAGTGCAAATACTGTTATAGGTATAATAAAAAGAACAATGACAAGTAGATGAAAAGACATAAAAGTTATACAAGGCATTGGTTAGACCCAAACTTGAATATTGTGTTCAGGCTTGGTGTCCCTATCTTAAGAAAAATATAGAGAAATTAGAGAAAGTCCAAGCTAGAGCCACAAGATTAATTAAGAAATGTAGTAATGTCAATTATGAAAATCGCTTAAAATGTACTGGATTGTTATCTTTAGAAAAGAGAAGGGTTAGAGGCGATTTAATAGAAGTTTATAAGATGCTTAATGGTTTCAGTAAAGTAAATTATAACAATTGGTATCAATTAGCAAATAATAACAGAACTAGAGGACATAAATACAAGTTAATTAAATTTAGAAGTAGGCTTGAGATACGCAAACATTTTTTCAGTCAAAGAGTTGTTGGTGTTTGGAATGGCTGCCAGAGGAGGTCGTTGAGGCCGAATCTATCAATCAATTTAAGAATAGATATGATAAGTACATAAACTGTTGTAGGGAAAGGTGTGATGTATTAATAGGAAAGTAATTGGCTGAGTTGTGGGGTTGCCCAGTCCTATAAAAGTATATAAGTTTTGATAGTTAAGTAGAGTTTATATAGTTTATTTAGCTTTTTTGTATAAAATGGCTATTGTCTCTTGCTGTAATGTTTGGTATGTGTGGTTTTGAGGATGTGTAGGCCTAGGTATGTTGTAATTTGACAAGTGTTAGCATATTGAGTAGTATTTGTACCTGTTAGTGTACAGGCTAATAGTACAGGTGTGCTGGTTTCCTGTATTAGTACTGGTTATTAAGTAAAATATGTTATGCTATGCTAGATGTGTCGGTAAGTTTTATTTTATTTTGTGTGGGTCTCAAACATGCAGTTGTGCTTTCTGACCTAGTGTCGTTATGTTATGTTATGTGCGAATTCATGAGATGTGTAAAACTAAATGAGACGTTACCTGGGCACTGAGGAGCAGTGGCCTGATCGTAGGCAGGTGGTTCAGGTGGGAGTGGGTTAGCGGATGTCGGGGGACTTCCCCCCATCATTTCATCCCCTGGAGTGTACTGCGGATTCATCTTCAAACAAAATCACGTGTCTCTTTATATGAGCAATGTCAGCCAAAGTCGAAGTCCCTGTTAATAACAATAAGAGTTCTACAGTAGCCAATTACAATTTATATTGCCGAGCACTACTGAACAATCCAAGCCAATGAGTTAAAGGCAAAGGGGTTGTAAATATTCTAAAATGGAGAAAATTAGGAAAAATATTGTTAAAGCAAAGTAGGTAAAGGTGATGTAGGCGTGTGTCCTTGTTATGTAAGTGAAAGGATTTGATTTTTTAAATCTGACCGAACAAGATTTAAACTCAATCCAGCCGAATTGCTCGATTTGTAAGTGTAATATGAAAAAACAATAAATGTAGGTAAGCCTCCCCACATTGTACGTTCTATTAAATTAGATTATAATCTAGAAGACATCATCACGTACGTTACCAGAGCTATCAATAATGTTTACATAAATGTAATTGAAAAGGTGTGGATAAGGCAAATACTATGTGAATGGTTAACTATTAAATTGATGGAATGCTCCTTATTGAGCGTGAAAACAGCACGTAAGAAATTGGGAATATGTACTTAGGACCTGCCACTTTTCAGAGCACTAGAGATTTGTTTCACATAGTGTTTTACAACCTTGACCATAACGTAGTAAACAATTCAGAATTTTAATGTTTGAGCCTCTATTGCCTTTTTAATAAGACATTATCATATTAAAAAAACCATTAAACATAGATCTGTTATAATGCAACTTTGTATTCCTAAGGTTTAATTTTAGCTGAGTTCTTACATATTCATAAATTTAAAGTCATTATATTCGTTTGGCGTAGGACTAGGGTTCGGGTGTTCAAAACTTATAGATATCTCAACTCAGGCCCAATCAGGTCGTGGTGAAAGTTTGTTTTGTTATTAACTTGCTTTTTAATAGATATCGGTAAATAATAAATACTATATTCTTCTTCGCTCTCTATTTGTCGTCACTTTGTGGACACTAGATTAGTCTCTCGAACTTTCTTTCTCCACTGATCGCAATTTGCGCATCACCATCCGCAAGATTGAATTTGATGTCTAGTATTCTTACGTTTTTAACATTTTGTCTAATTAAGTTATGCTTATTTACCATATCTCTCTTTAATTTACCAGGTCTATAAGTAAGCGCTTTCCTGTGTAAACAAGCAGTCTCCTCAGCAGCTGATTATTCAACATGGTGGAATTAGATGTTGGAGATGCTAAGAAGTGAAACTCCTAATTCTGCCTAATTCACAACTCCAAATTGCTCTCTATTTATTGTCCGTCATCATTGAATTGGGCACAAGTTCTTAGGCTAAAAGAATAAATAAACTATCAGAATTTTTAACTATGAACGGAGTCAAAACAACTGAAAGTCAATTGGAAGGACAAGAAAGCAAAGGCTTATTTAACACTTCTCTACCTATTGAGGATTTGTATAAGCTTGCTTTGAGATTTTACAAAGGTATGTGCGTAGGGTACATTTTAACGATTCATTAGTGTTAACTTATTTACTGTTAACTTATATTAGTTTTCTTTCAATGTACACTTGATTGTTTAGAGCAACCCAGCGACCCATAATTTTTTGCATTCGGGGCTAACGGATGATTTTTGAGTACTTTGCTGCAATACTTTGTTAATGCTTTTTGAGGAATTTGCTAATTTTTGGACTGCTTTACTAAAGTAAGATGCATGAACATTCAATGTTAATATTCTTTAATGTTTATTTCATCAGTGTATACTGTATAGTATATTTATGATACATTATGCATTATGATACATTCTGTTCATCCAGAATTTTGCAAGTGGCAGAGTAGAAAATTCAGTTTTCAGTGTATTTTATCGAATCAATAAATTGTTTCCTAAGGATCTCAGGAATAATCAGTGACATTTAACGTAAAAGGATTTCTCCACAAAGCAATTTATGTGGTGGATAATTCTGGGAAGGGTGGCACACTGCTTCCAACTCAAGGGCCTTCAAATGGTCGCAAATATTCGACAGAGATTTCTGCTGGATATCTTCTTGAACTCTTTGTTCTTCCATGAAACATGTTGTTCACGGGCATCTTGCGGTTAGGCCATTTCGTTTAGCCCAGGGTCTTCAGCCACGCTAATATTAGCATGACTGTCTGGACGATTCTTTTCTGAGAATACAGCCCTATTTACGGTGGTACTGTGATATTTTACTGGCACCTTACTGCCCTAGAATTAGGTTCCCTAATTTTAGGGCAGTAAGGTGGTTCCTTGTACTGAGGTGTTTAAAGCAGGCACTAGTCTGGCTTTGAACTGATTTTCTGGAGTTTCACCAGTTTCATCAATCCACTTAAAGCACTGATGGCCACACAATGTAATAGAGTAGTTGTTATGTTAAGCCAACATAGAATAGTTTATGTCAAGTTTGTAACCATTTTTCTAAATTCTCTAATTTTATTTTTAGGGTTGAGATTAGATTTCTATATATATTGTTGTGGGGACGCGATATTTTTTCAGTATTGCTTTTAATTTCTATTATGTCTATGTAATGTTATCTAGAGCGAGATGGCTCTAAAGCACTTCAGATATCCTATGCTGATCGTTTGAAGCTTGTTGGACTCACGAAGCAGGTTGTCTATGGACCATACAGCAGTGAAAAGTCGACTGATGTTGGATTTCTTGACGTTGTAGGAAATGATAGGAGGTATCAATGTATGCTGTGTATAATACATAATTCTGCGTAAAATTTGTATAATATGTATTTGTATAATATGTATGTGTATAATTCTTAGACTGTTGATAGTAGATAGCATTTAACTGTAAAGTAGAAATGTTTTATCAAATATTGCAGTAGTTAACTCATGTTAAACAAACTCATACAGAGTTTGTTCTTTAGTAGGGTGGCCTGGGCATGACTTCGGCAAGTCATTGAGCTCTTATTTAATTAACTTTTAAATTCTCAATCGATTCTTGATAATCTTAAAATTATTAAAACTAAGGAAAACACATCAAATGAAGTTTATTACCTTGAAAAAGAGTTAAATAAACGTTTGAGACAATTCGGAGCTGTAAGTTAAGGTAAAATATATGAATCACTTTATAAAATTAAATTTTTCATTAGTTGTTTGTGTGATCCTGTTAGAGCTTTCCTATTTCTAAGTACATTAGATAAGTCAGATGATGTAATGAAATGTAAAAAGTGATAGGGCTTTGATTTTTAATTAGCATTACAATTAAATCATAAGACATAAGGTAATATAGTTATCTGAATGCTTATTTTAATTGTCAAATTTCTAAAAACGTTACCTTGAAGTTGGCTTACAATTGAAGATAGAGCGATTGATTGCTCGATTGATTTGTCTTCTATTTAGACAAGCTTGGATATCGCTGGGTAACATGTCTAAGGAGGACGCTCTGCATGAGTTCGTACGATCTATTTCTCAAATCTCTTCAGAATTCATGGCTTATGTTGAGAGCTGCGTAGCTAAGCAAGAACAGCTGCATCTGCAGCAGCAACAGCAACAGCAGCAGCTTCAGGGTTTTGAGTAAGTTACATTTATAATTTAGACCATATGTAATCAATTATGTTAGCAAATTATTTGATAGTTTAAATTATTTGATTCAAACTGTACAAAATAGTAAAAAAGGTGAAAAATGTACCAATAATCTTTGGGTATACCGTTAATATCCTGTCTGTTTTTGATGAATAAAGAAATGAATAATAATATCTAAGTATTATAAGTATTTATTCATGTCATTTCATTAGACTTCTCCAATATGGCTAGACTGTTAGTAAGATGAAAGATTTTATTTGTACAATCATTAGTGTTTATTAAAGAACTGAATTTGTTACTACCTCTTTTCGTACAATATGAGAACTGATAAACTGCTTTGTAATTTTTAAATTTCATGATGCATTGCTTACATTTTTCCTGTAGTATACTGTTTTATTAATAATATATCTTGAAGGGTCAGAGCAATTTGCCTATATTATGTACATGTAACGCTTTACTTGTATATAGTGATACAAAGCCACATATTCTCTCATGAGACATAATTCTATCTGCAGACATAATTCTATCTGTAGACATAATTCTATCTGTAGACATAATTCTATCTGTAGACATAATTCTATCTGTAGACATAATTCTATTTGTAGACATCATTCTATCTGCAGACATAATTCTATCTGTAGACATAATTCTATCTGTAGACGTAATTCTATCTGAAGACATAAATCTCTCTTGAGTGTATATGTAATTTAATTTAAATGAATGAGAGAAAAAGCATCAAAAGCATCATTGCTGGTATCAGATGTTGATCATTCTGTTAATTATAAATAAAGTGGGTAAACTGTACACATCAATACCGGGGAAACAGTAGAATTTTTCAGTATGATTGAAAGTAAATATATTAGGTTTAGGGTTATTTAAGTTAATTTGTACTGGTCTAAATCACTATTATTTTTGTGCATCTGAAACTCAACCCTGAGGAGCATACTCCTACTCATCACCTGCTTCTACACTGTGTAAGAACCCAGTGTTGTCTGTTAAGTCGATCCCTTCACCAAGGCTAAGGTTTTCTAAGAACTGTCTTGTAAATCATGCCTTTGGATTTGAAGGATACAGCTTATGAGGTGGTTTTTGCATTGCCTTCCCTAGCTCGTGCGTAGTTGGTTTTTATTTCACGTGAAATTTATGATTAGTCTATTCTCTGTAAGTTTTGAAAGCAGCCAGGGAATCTTATGATGAAAATATTTATATGCATGTTTTGTAGTGCTGATGAGAGAGGTCAGGGGTTAGTTGGAGGTCAGAGTTTGGTGGGAGGTCAGAGTTCAGTGGGAGGTCAAGGGTTTGTGGGTGTGGGAGAGGAAGCAGGAGTGAGTGGGGAGGAGGTAAAGCTGGAGTATGTGGAGCTGATGGAAGATCAGCAGCAGCTGCAGCAGCTGGCTGATGACGTCATCAGAACTGATGCTGAAAGGAGAAAGGTTCAGCAGCTGGAGTTAGTGTCGATGTTGTGCAGTTTACTAAACTTTTTATTTATTTTCTTGAATTTTTGTTTATCTCTATCCACTGTCTAACATGGACAAACAGATGGTAAGGGCTTAATGTGAAATGAGCAAATAATGTTAAGCCCAGTCGGTAGTTACAAAATTAAATATACAAGATAAACACTTCTATATATTCTAGGCAAAATATTCCTGACAGAAGGATATGGACACTTTGAGTAATTGTAACTTAATTAGTTCGATTCAAAAATTTCTTGCAATCAATTTATTCTAATTAAAGTTAATAATTAATATTTACAGTCAATGAATGATCTGACTTACTTGATAATATGACGATTAGATAATTAAACTAATAATTAACTATAATTAGTAATTCATTAATTAATTCAGTAACTATTTGATTGATTAATTGACTGATTGACAGTTTCTTTGAGTGAGTGATTGATCGATCGATTGGTTAATGGACAGTTTGATAGATTTATTGACAAATATATGAATGATTGTTTAATCTCCGACAATTTCTATAGCGGTGACATGGCCAGATTGATTGATTGATTGATTGAGCAGACAGCAGATAAAAGATGCCTTGAACCAGCAGACCCACATACAGTTTGTGCAGTACGCCAAACAGCAAGCCCCTGATAGTGCTGAGCAGGTCAGCTTCTAGGTTTTACTATATTTGATAGTCTAATAGAAATATTTTGTATTTCAGACTTGAGTAGACTCAGCTATAACTGCTAATTTTGGTATTACTGCACAGAGCTCTGGCTCTTTTATGGTAGCCTCTTTCGTATTGCCTTTTGTTTATCTGACTACATGTTTGTAAAATGTGTATTTTATATATATATTTAATATATATTGTATATATATATATATATAATATGTATTATATATATTGTATAGAGAGATGAAAAAAATAAACGATATGAAACAGAAATAACTCTCTAGATATCTGCGAGTCTTTGTTGAACAATGTAGAGTATAACATATATAACATATTAGCTTAGCAGATCTCTAGAAAACACTATATTGTATGTCGATGTAGAAGAAATGTCCTACTAAAGAACTATGATTTAATTGATTAATAGATTAATTGATAGATTAATTGATTAACTCATTGGTTGATTAATTGATAGATTAATTAATTAACTGACTGACCGACTAACCAAACGACCGATTGACTGATTGATTGGTGGTTTGACTGTTTGATATTGTAGCATGAAGCACTGATAGCACTGATTCATTGACTGATTGATATTTTGATTAATTGACTGATTTATTGATTGACTGATTGACTGACTGAATGACTGATTGATTGGTTGATGGTTTGATTGATATTGAAGCAAGAAGCACTGGTAGCACAGCTGCAGGAGCAACACTATCAGCAGTACATGTCACAGGTCCACTCACAGATGATCATACATCAGCGTCAGCAGTACCTTCAGCTGCACGCTCTTAACAACCCCGACAGTTCCGCTGCCTCCGTGGCGCCTCCACTCCCCTCCAGCGAGCACCAGAGCGTAGCGTATCAGGAGGAAGAGCTTAGCACTGACCGGAAAACCTCGGAAGTGCTTAACATCCTCGGAGTGGAAGACAAGGAGGACCTGGACGAGATAGACGAGCTGAAGAAGGAAGAGTATGGATTGACAGATGAGGAACTGGAATGGATGAAGAGTATAGATGCTGAGGAGAGGAAGTGGCAGGTGCTGGAGGCAAAGAAGAGGCTGGCCGCACGTAAGAGTGGTGGTAGCAGTGGAGTCAGTAATGGAATTGGAAATGATGCGGCTTCAGATCCTGTTGGTCAAGCTGGAGCAGTGGGTGGTGCGGAGTCCAGGATAGGAGGGAGTGGAAGGGTGGATGATTCAGTGAAGAGTGGTCTGGCAGGGTTGGGATCAGAGGAAGGGGGGTATGACGGAGATTGTGATTTAGTGGAGGATTTGCAGAAGATTCAGGGGAGGAGGAAACGAAGAACGAGGAAAGAGAAGAATCGTGATGACGAGAATAATTCAGACGAGGAAGAAAATGAAGAAGATGATGAAGATGATGAGCCTTGTTTGTATAGCTTTGAGCTTATTAGTAACTTCTTTAATTATTAAAATGTAGGTGTTTAGTTATGTGTTTATATGTTTACCATGCTTTTATCGCAGTGAACGTAATTAAAATAAACTGAAATAAATCGAAAAGAGTACTTGTACAGTTAATGTACATTTCTCATAAAAGGGCTCAGAAATGAGTAAAAACATATTTATATGTATTTAAGGAAAAATTTGCAGAGACAAAAAATATATTAAATTAAATAAAAGAAAAAGACAGAAGAAAGTTTAACATAAATTTTAATAATTATAAGTATGTTGGTATAACAATATGAATTTATAGCCATTTCTACTAGGCATTACAAAATATAGCAATAAACATTTTGTTTTTATATATCTAAGCAATTGTAGTAAACTGTTTGTGTTAATATTTATGCAAAGAAGGCTGTGTAAGCTGATAATGCTCATATTTTCTGTCCACAATATTTTTTGTTTCACTTCAGCCTCTTTCTTCAGTTCATTTGAGACGCATTTACTGACTGTTTGACTGACTGATTTCTATATGTTTTGAGATACTGCTCCTCTAAGCACATTTTGTGCTCATATCCAAAACGTATTACATGGGTTGTATTCTACAACTAAAAATAATAATAAAGAAGAATTCGTTAGAGGGGTAACGGGAAATCACTTATGAATCATGTTTTCTCACCAAATTCTAAAAACTTAGCAAAAGCCTAGCCTCTGTGATGATATCTCCTTATTGGTCGACGATGAGCATTTTACTTGCTTGAAGATTTTGACTGTACACTGTGGACATGCCATTTAGCAGAACGCAGAAAAGGAGTTTGTAGCAACACTAATAACATTTTTACACGTCCTGATATCAAGAAAACATAGTGATTGATTGATTGGCCTAGTGATTGGCTGATTGATTGATTGATTATTTTATCGCTAGGTTTTATGCTGGGAGACATGCCACCTCTAATACCCGCTACGTTGTGGACTCGCACTGACATCAAGGAGTTCAAGGAGAGCGTTAGGAAACATCCAGAGAATGTCTTCAAGGTTTCTTCCCTCTCCACAGCCACTGTGAGTAGAAATACATCTATATCTATCTATCTATATATATATATATATATATATATATATATATATATATATATTTATATATATATATATATATAGATATAGATATAGGTATATATATATATACATCATGTACATATATATATATATATATACATCATATATATATATATATATATATATATATTTATATAAGACAGCAAGGGAGAGTGAGAGAGAGAGAATGAAGGAGAGAGAGAGAAACTGAAATACTATAATATCAAATAGTATAATAGTAAAGCCTATAGAAAAGAGCAGTTCGCTGCAAATAAGAGCATTGATAATAGGCAGGACTCCAATGCATTTTCTTTGCTAGTGCACTGTTAGCAGGAACGTATTCTTGTAGCCTTCCATCTTTTTATCTGAACTCTGGACTGAACTTAGATATTCGATCGCGGATCAGTATGATCGCGGGGTTCAAATCCTGGGCTCGCCCGTCACTGACATCGCTTTCGAGTGAGGAAACTAACGTTAACATTAGCTTTCTAGTTTTAACTGCACAAGTTAAAGCTGACGGTGATTTGATCAGGTGCGTGTGCCCACCCACGACAACGGTACCAGTGTGTTCTGGGAGTTTGCTACGGACAACTACGACCTCGGGTTCGGCGTGTACTTTGAGTGGAACATCAACCCCCCCTCTCAGGTGTCAGTGCAGATCAGCGAGTCCAGCGATGAGGAAGATCTGGATGAGGATGGAGAGGGTGGCGCCAGCGCTGAAGGTTCAAACATCTCCAGTTATACTTCATACACAGAAACATACGTTAAACATAACATTCATTAGATATATATTCAGTGCTAATGCAGAATAGTTTATCTTTAGTTGTGTTGTTTGAAAAGGCTTTTAATTAATTGACCAATCTTTTTAACTTGCCCATATGTCTCATTTTATAGGATCATCATGGAGGGGTCTAGATATAAAATTATTGTCATGCGGTAGCAGCGCGGATGATAAAATTGTTACTGTTTCACTGTAGGTGGGGGTGCCCAGGGTGATATTGAGAAGGGAGGGGACAGGAGCAAGGAGTCGGGTCCCCCCACTGATGAAATCATTCAGGTGTACAGGAGGGACTGCCACGAGGAGGTGTACTGCGGGTCTCACGTGTACCCAGGGCGGGGAGTCTACCTGCTCAAGTTTGACAATTCCTACTCGCTGTGGAGGTCTAAGACTGTCTACTATAGGGTCTTCTATTCCAAATAATTATTTATGCCAGTGCTTAATATTGAAAGCAGTTCATAGACGCTATGTCGTGTTGAGCTGATAAACATAGCCGCTGTGTCAAAACGAGCCGATAATCATAACCACTGTGTCATTGTCAGCTGATAGACATAGCCGCTGTGTCATAACAAGCTGATAAACATAGCCACTGTGTCATAATGAGCTGATAAACATAGCCGCTGTGTCATAACAAGGTGATAGACATAGCCGCTGTGTCATAACGAGCTGATAAACATAGCCGCTGTGTCATAACAAGGTGATAAACATAGCTGCTGTGTCATAATGAGATGATTAACATATCTTTGTCTGCGAGATCCCACTATGATTTTGGCTACCAAAACCATAGTGGGATCTCGCAGACTAAAACCTTAGTGGTAGCCAAAGCTCTAATCTTACTGTACTGTATTGTGTTGTGTTAAATTGACTAATCAAATGAACCATTTGTCATAATAGGAATTCACCTTGTAGTATTTCATTTTAAAATTGAGTTTGGTATGTATTTTGCAAAGTATTTAAGGAAGTCTGTCGAAGTACTTTTTTGTCAACCAATCATGATAAAATAGAACAGAATAGAGTATATTTTTGTAGAGTGATTGCATTAATATTTTTGTTGAGTAATTGCACTAATAAATATAATAATAACAATAATAACAACAATTAGAGTGCTACAGTCATCAATGACAATATCGAGCACTATTGAGACAAAATCAAACCAGCGAGCAAAAGAAGGCCCAAAAACGGTGCAAATTCCAAAATCCAGAAAAACAGTCCAAAGTCTGTTTAAGTACGGTACAGTGATTGCGCTCAGTTAATTTAGTGCAATACATTCTTGGAAGTCAGTTTATAATTGTGCGATATATAGTTATTCAGTACATTTCAGACTTAATGGTATCTGCTCTAATCCTGATTCGACCTTGACTTGATTTGTTAAGATTTTTGCAAATTTTGAACTATTTGCAACAATCTATAAAAAAAATAACGATCAACAGCTTCATATAACCTCGTTAGCTTAAAAAAATTGTTAAAGAATAATTGTTAAAGAATCTACCTGCTATACTCGTTTAACAATTATCCTTTACTGTGTTATATAAGAAAGTTTTCTTACAGAATATCACTAACACAAAGGTTGCTTGCATTTTTAGAGTGAATCAATTTTGAAACAATTTTAATTACTAGCACTTTGCTGTGTTTTGAGCGTCGTTCCTCGCTATCAATGCATTCTCTAGATATACGAGTCGTCGCTGTTTAAATGTTGTGATTTGTATGATTATGGCGTGGCTTGGTTATTCACACTGCCCTTATTGCTGTTGTCAGAAGCTATTTAGCTGAAGTTTAACGTTTGTTTCCGTACGACAGTGGACTTTCAGAGACTTTTAGCTGATTAGAACACGTGACCTCCTGCTTTCGTACAGGTGTGGTATCAATTAGGCCATCCAAATTGCTACAAGCTTTTAAAATTTGTTTTGTAATCTAAAGCCTGTTGACGAACTATTTGCTTGTATATTGAATTTTATTTATTTCACCTGTTACACTACATAATGTCTGCTGTATTGGTCTCACCTTGTTTTCTGTTTTGGCACTTTATTTCAATCTCCCATAATTTTTTAACTTTTTTATTTTTTATGCAAATTATAATTATTGATGATACTATGTAACGATAATAATTTTATGAAGTTAATTTTTTAATAAATTAATTTAAATATTTAAGCATTTCTCAGGAATAACTTAGTGATAGTGACAGGATAGTGAGGAAGGTAACGGAAAACCACCTCAGAAGCCATATTTTTCCTAAGCTATAGGCTACATAAGGTACGGATGGGTAAGGCGTAGACTTTGTGAAGGGACTAACTTGTAGATCTAATGAGTGTTCGTACGGAGCGAGAAAACAGACTTTGAGTATGAATATGTACCTTGAACCTGCCACTTGGCAGTCCACTAAAGAGAGAGAGAGAGAGAGAGAGAGAGAGTGACAGGACAAGAGTTTTTCAGACTACTCAACGGGCGTGACCTGCACATCTCAACAATCAGGCAAGGGTTTGTGGAGGATCTGAAGGGTCAAATGATGACTGGATAACTTCATATAGTTGACTAAACTACTATCGATAGATGTCTCTCTCTCTCTCTCTCTCTCGCTCTCTCTCTCTCTCTCGCTCTCTCTCTCGCTCTCTCTCGCTCTCTCTCTCTCTCTCGCTCTCTCTCTCTCTCTCTCTCGCTGTAGCAGACTGTGTTCTTTGAAGAATGAGAATTAGAGTTGCTAGTTTTTCTAACGTCCTGTCACCTCCAGGAATGTCATACTTACGAAATGTAAAACTTTAATGGACTTCAAAAGTATCTCTTTGTTGTTCTATACGTTATTTTTATGTGACATGCTATTCAGTATAGTTGTTGTTCTATCTGGCACAGGTGTTTGTTTTAAAGATTTGTTTAAAAGTCCAGAGCGCAGCTGTAGTGGGCTGACTATGATTGCACTGAGAGCTTTTCAATGTTGCTGACACTGCTATTTGTTAACATGTTACGATATTCATTGTTATGATAGTATTTATGTTCGTTTTACTCTATTGTACTGTACATTGCTACGTCCCATATACCACTTTTTTCGATTTTGACTGTTTTAGCTAGAACGGATCTCCTCTAATTGATGCTCTTATGTTTAGTATCGATACTCTGAATCATCTTTGGTGGATTTAAAGTTTAAGTCTACTCGTGTCTATGGTTTATTTAATGTCGAAGTCCATCATGTCTTTAAATATGATGTAATTAAAGTCAAAAAATCAAGTTTAGCATATGTTGGCATATTTGGCGCTTGAGCTTTACCCTCCCCCCCCTCCCCTATCATCTCAGATCTAAACGCTTATCCGCCCATTGCTGTTATTTATTGATTATATTATGTTACCTATGTAATAACGTTCATTTAGTTAGGCCGACGAATCTATGCTCTCTTTGTTGATTGATTGATCATGTGATAATTCTGTCTGAGTTCCGAGTGATAGGGAGCATACTCGCCGGATATTTACGCGATTGTAAAGGGCGTGCAATGCAAGAATCGAGTCGAAAGCAATTTAACAAATCCTTCAAGAGATTTCAGTTGTTCTTTGTTGAAACGTAATTAATGTGAAAGTGATCGAGTTTGAAGGTTAGAGTCTTTCTGTTTGATGATGATGATGATGATGTAGTTTTCTGCTGGACCTGCTGTCTGGCACAGCACTGGTTGTATTGATGTGATTTAAACGCTTTGTTGTCATGTAATAGCGGCTTTGGCAATTGTGTAGATGTAGTAATTTATAGTGATCTGTATATACGCGAAGCACCCTTCTATTGGTGTGTATTGTAAGAGAGAAAGTTCAACAAATAGTCGGAACAGTGAATTATTTTATTATATACTACCTACTGTTCATTGCCTGTTTGGGGGAATAACGTTATATCTTTATATTTGGGTCATTATCATCATTGTATTGCTGAATGAAATGGGTTTCAAATGGTATCTCTCTTAGTGTACTGCCTACTGGCAGGTCCATGGTATACAACGCCTCCACTCTTCTCTGTCTTTCGCTTTCCTCTTCATGTCCACATATGAGTGTATCTTTAAATCATTTAACAGACCTAATCTCGGCTTGCCTCTGCCTCTTTTTCCTTCCATTCTACCTTCTATGACCTCTTTTAGTAGACTCTCCCCCCATTAGAATGTGTCCTATCCATCTCTTATCCATTGTGTATTTAAAGTCTGCTCCAACGTCATTTACTTCGCTCTCTATCTCAGATGAGAACATGTAGGATTCTGTAGTAAAAGATATGAAAAGGTAGCCAAAGTTTAATTTCAATTTTATCAACATGCCAAAAGACGCTACCTGTAACGAGGTAACGCGTAAAATCTGATGGAATATTTGTAAATGTCAAGTCTGCACCTCTAGTCAGCGATGTATTTATGCTATTAGCTTAGCTATTGTCGTGTGAATTGTGCGTTTGTCTGTGTTGCTATACGTTTCTGTCCACTATTTTGCTTAAACAATGTTGTATTGTGAAAATATTGAGATAGTATTTATTATATTAATAAAAATTTCTGATTAATTGTTGCAGTTATTTGGATTGTTGTTCTTACTAATGGGCTTACCATCAGTCCATCATCATAGATTGAGGCAATTGGGTTCGGGCGGAAGTATATTTAGTCATGTTAAAATAGACTCTCTCTTGCTCTCTGTCTCTCTGTCTCTCTCTCTTAGTGCACAGGCAGGTCCACGGTACATAACGCCTCCACTCTTTGCTGTCTTCCGCTTTCCTCTTCATGTCCACATGTGAGTGGATCTTTAAATCATCTAACATTCGTAAACTCGGCCTGCCTTTTGCCTCTATTTCCTTCCATTCTGTCTTCTATGGCTTCTTTAGTAGACTTTCCTCCCTTAGAATGGGTCCTTTCCAACTCTTCTTCCTATTTCGTAATACATTGATCAATTGTCTATTTGTATCAAATCTTTCCAGAACTTCCACACTTGTAACCTTTGAGTCCAACCAATCCTTTCCATTGTTCTCCATATCCATAAAAGTAAGTAAAGACGCTTTATAGTGAATAATCAACTATGTTGATATCTATCACTTTTTAAGACCACATGTTTAATCCGTTCGGCAATTGAGACCATTTTCCGTATAACCAGTCCAGTGAATGTCCGAGATTTTATTCTCAGATCAGCGCGGCCGGGATTTGAAACGGTATCAGTTCATATTGAAAGAGAGTCAGTAGTTTGGTAACCTTTACCTTGTTCATCAGGAGGGTTTAGTTCTGCCTCCACATTTATTTATTCTACTTGTTATATTCTTATTTATGTGGCAGATCCGGTATGTTAAATATGGGTGTCATTATTTGTCATTTATTATCGAATGTTTGTCATGCTTTTAACCCATGTCATCACTGCTAAAAGTGTCCGCCCCAGAAATCTCTTTCTCTCTGCATTGTTCAGAGCAGATCATTCTGTCGCACTTTCTGTGCGTGTATCCTAGAGAACTGATCTGTGAGGTGAAGTGAATGTCAATCAATCAATCGGTCAGTCAGTCAGTCAGTTAGTCAGTCAGTTAGTCAATCAATCAATCGGTCAGTCAATCTGTTAGTCAGTCAGTTTTAATCATCACATTTCCAATGCCTCTAGTTTCCTGATATCTTCCTTCCTTAGCGTCCATGTTTCACATGCATATAATGGCATGGTCCAAACCAAGGTCTTCACAATCTTTGTCTCTGTGTCTTGCTTTAGACTTACTGTTAAAAAGTTCTTTCCTATTATCGAAGGCCTCTTGCTTGTGCAATCCTACTGCATATTTCAGCCTCACATTTACCAACATCGATTACAGTAGGAACCATATATTTGAAACTCCTCACCTGTTCCAATTTTGTACCATTTATTGTAATATTAATTTCACCTTTATTATTGGACTCTCTCATCACATTTGACTTTTAATGTTTATCTTCAATCTACATGCATATTTCAATGCCTTATCATTCAGACTATATAATAGTATTCATTATTTTCTGAAGTCCAGTCTCGTTTCCCGCTACCATTCCTTGGTCATCTGCAAATCTTACATATTGTAACAATTTTCCGCCTACTTTTATTCCTTCTTACGGATACATGTCTTGCCTTGGCGTAAATGTTAAATTGCAGCGCGAAATGCTATAATTAACCTTGTCTTACTCCAGTCCTATTTCATCTTCTTATGAGTATTATTGTTAGATTTTGAGTACTGCTCTTTGATTCATGTACAATTTTAGAAATTAGTCTTTGATCTCTCCAGTCAATTCTATTCTTTAACGCTCTATAGAGATCAATTAAATTTGGCAAACAAGGGGGATAGAATGAAACTTTGGGGGCAGGTTCCCTGTCTTCCCCTGGCATAGGACCTGGTTTGAGCATAGAATAGATCGTCATCATAGAATAAAGAATTACATATTATATTATAATTTATATATCTTTGATCCTTGTAAATTATTGTTTTACTTTAATGCACGTTTAATTTCATAAAGAAGGAAAGGCAACACTGTGATAGTCTTCAAAAAAAATATCTATGTAAACATGAATAATAAATAAATAATAAGGTTCTTAAAATTTTGTGATTAGGATATTAGTTAATGTTTAGTCAATTCCTTTTTATGTTCAATTATGTGCTGAAACTATTTAGCTAATGTTAAATCTAATGTTGCATTATAGTGAAACACGAAATAGCGGAACAAGAAAATAATATTTTTGTACAGCAAACATTTATTGATTTCACTTCCTAGAGGTTTTTGTCAGTATGCTTTTCATTTTGGAATTAATCTGCTGTAGATTCATATTGAATTCTTGTAAAGAATATAATATAACATTTAACTCATGTAAAAAGCATTTATAATAAAAGTTGTGGTTACCGAGGTATTAATTAATTATGTAGGAATATAGCTTACCTTTAGCTTATTATGTATAAACTGAAAGGTTTTACGATTACTAGTAAAACTCATTATTTCCTGTTTAATTAGATGGCTTTTAAATCGCATTGGGGTGTCAAGATTTGCTTTTTTGTAGGTAATAGCTTTATCGTCACTTCCAAAGTGATTCTTGAATTAATTAAGTGAATAAATTATTCTAACTATTCATATTGCAAAGTAAGCATAGTAAATGAAGCATTAGTTATATAAAATGCTGTATGTTATAAGGCATTGCCTCATGTTACTCGTAGGAGGGGAGGTAGGGGCAACTGTAAAAGTCATTTGCCTGCCCCTTGCCCCAGTGATTGCCCAGCTCAGCCACGCTATTATTTACTATTATTGATGAAATGGCTGAAGGCTCTAAAGAAATGTCATCACTAAATTTTAACAGTGAATATAGGTCAATAAGGAAAAATTAGGTAAATAATGAAAATTTACTAAGCCATTATATGAGTACTTCAGTGCCCTTTAAAAATCATGCACCGTTTTCCCTTCAATTAAAGATATTAGAATTACCCCAGTAAAATTCTAGAGATCATATTATAAGGTTATTTCTTGCCATATTTCTTGCCCTAAAGTCTTTGGGTCACTGAACCTGCACCATTTTGGGCCTTATTTCTCTTCAACACATGTTTATGAAGTTTTTGTGAGTAAATCAGTTTGCTTTAAATTATTTGTGTAACGTCACAAGTACCACTACACCCCTCACAAGATGATTCTGTTAGTTAATTGAACTTAATTTATAAAATGTTAATGATTTTATTGTTTTTATAGTAATTTAATTTTTCTTTCAGTAGTTGCCAATTCCGTCCATAGATGATGCTAGACTAGAAGATATATCCTATATGCACTCCGATTGAAAGCAACGATGAGTTTATAAATAATGAATTTATGAACTGCAATATTAAGTAATGCTAATAACAATTGTCACTTTGGTGCACCCTCGAGAAAACAGCCGAGTGCTTTTTCAAACTGAAAGTTTGTTAATCAAAATCAAGAAATTATCAGTGAACAAAGGAGCAATTTAGTGTCTTTCATTGAGCTAAAATGACTGAAAAATCAAACTCTTTGCTTGGGGAGGGGAGTAGAACTAATATATTAGTTGCTGAGGGAAGCAGTCCTGTTTTTAATTGGCCTAATAAGAGAGAAGATGGTGAAATGGATAAGGAAATACCTGGACTGTCACAGTTTCGCAGTTCATTCCCAGAAGAATTTCTTAGGGCTAGATTTACCAATTCTTGGTATAAAAATGTTCTTGATGAAGACAATGCAAGTCTGGAAGTAAATTTTAGTGAGACTGGATCGAGCTATTTCAGTGATGGAGATGAGAATGATAACGATTATGCAGATGATTGCGATAGAGTGGAGGATAAACGACATAGTCAGACTGTGTCGAAAGGACAAACTAAAATCAGAGATCTGACGAATTCTGGGAATATTGTATTTACTAGAAAGCGTAGTGATTCGGATTCAGACTCGAGCAAGCAAGAGGATGTAATAAATGGTGATGAAGTTGATAGCGATAATGATATGGATGAAGCTGGAGAATATTCCACCTGCCTGCAGGCTGAGTTACGCTTGAGAGGTGTGGAGCTTTGTGAAGGAAATGCGACGTCAAACTCCATTAAAAATGTCTGTAGTGAATATCTAAGCAGAACTACAATTGAGGAGATGATTTCGATTGCTAACGATTTATCAAGCCAGCAATCAAAACGCTCTGCAGGTCGAAGCGGTGAAATAAATAAAAACAGCAATTTTTCTGAATTGTGCGATGAAAAGGAATCTCTAATTGGCAGCCTGGGAATTTCTGAAGTGGATCATAAAAGTGCAAAGATGGATTATTTAGCAGAAAAGCCAGAAAGAGTATCTCCAGATCATGATGGTTCTCGTTTGAATTCAGTGTCACCTAAGGAATCGGATCAAGAAGACTGGGAATCTTCTGGATACCTCCGTCCAACCCCTCCCACTGCAAAAGGCTCCACCGCTCAGCGAATATCCCGCTTCAGTAACAAGGCGGCAAGTTTTAGTTATAGTCAGCCTAACGGCGTGATGAGCCGTGATTCAATAGAAAAGATTTCTTCAACTGTGAATCAGCCTCAAAAAGGTAAGTGTGATGACAAGTTTAGTCTTCAGCACTCTGGAGAACGCAACATTAGAAAAGGTTATAAGGGAGATGAGAGCTCTAGACAGAGTATGTTAAACTGCAAGGGTAACGAAGTCCTAATAAATGGCAGCCATAAAGGTCATCAGACTTTTCAGCACCAGGATTGTGGTCAGACTAAAAGAAATTCTCAAAATAAAAGTAACAATTTATTGGAAATCAAGCCCTCCGGCTCTTTTGGAGAAGAAAGTGGAAGAGGCAGTCTTGCAGATTGCGTGAATGATTTCACTTTGAATGATTTCAAAGATAAAATTTATGAAAAGAATCGCAGAAATTTTATGCAGGAAGAAGATTTGGAATTCTTAAATGCAAATCACATTACTTTGAACCAGCTGCAATCTCTTGATGTTGGTGAATACCAAGAATTGCGCAATAGTAGATTCGGCAAGAGTTGCATGGAATTTTCAAAGTCTGCCATTTTTCAGCACAGTACTCCTGAAGTTGAAATTCGCTCGAGTCGCAAATCAAACAACGAAAATTGTAAGATGCCATCTGAATCGTCACTGAGATATCAATCAAACGGTTGGGTTGATGATAAGATGAATGCAGAGAGTGACTCAGTGAAATTGTATCGACTTTCGGCTGGCAGCAGTTTGGATATTGGAAGCAGATCAAAGCATAACGAGCGTGATATATATGATCACGTCGCATCAAAGTCGGCAATAATGAAGAAGTTTATTGAAAGTCAGGCTTATTTTGACTCTGATATGGAACCGAGTATTGAAACAAATGATAGAAATGCCAATAATACTGAAAATGAAAGTAGGGAAGTTGAATCTGATGAGAAACGCAATAAGATATCATGCATGATACCACCTTTTGAATCAGCAGAGACTATAGTGTCATCAACTGATAATATCTTGAGTAATTCTGCTGGGTCAAAGACCATCCAGGTTCCAACTGAGAAGAGTTCAAAATATGTGAGAGATAATTCGTCTAAAATTTGTCGTGGATTTTCTTCAGATGAGTACCATGCAGAAATGTCTTATGAAATAGCAACTGACTCTATTGTCGTCAACAAGGATGTCAATTCTGATTTCAAAGTTTCTACTTTTGGAAATTCTAAATCGATTCAGGACATTTCAGAAAGAGAGATACAGAATGAGAGTCAGATAAATTCAGTAAAGAATTCTCGTTCTAATGAAGACATCAGTAAGAGAAATATTCTAACTGTACGCAAAGGTTTACCTGGAAGATCGTCAGTTACAAAAGCAAATCTGCACGAGGTATCAAGAACTCGTGTTGAACACGAAGAAACTGAAATCATAGGTGATGCTGCTCGTGAAGAAGTTGTTTGCAAGAAAGATAGAAATGCGTTCTTACAGAGGGTTGAACATTCAAACATTTCCACGAAGAAGAGAGAAGCAGATGTGACTGCTGCAGTCCCAGGTAGGAAAGATCCTGACCAAAAATTATCATCTGAAGCAAGTGGAATATATTTGCCCTCTGTACTGGATGGGCTATCAGATGGTGAAAGAGTTGATGACGATGATGATGAGTTTATTGATGAGAAATTCAGTAAGAATATAAGCTCATATTGTGATGACGTCTCCAATGAGGAGTTGATTACTCGTAGAAAGGCTAAACCACTGAGTAGGAATAATGGGCCAGGGGATAGGAAGATGAATGGGTATGAAGCCGCTAAGCATCAATCATTTGCCGATACTCGTACAATGTTGAGGCTCTGTAATGCAAAGAAATCAAGTTCTAAGCTTTCTGACGAAGATGAAGAAAATATTCAAACCGTTGATGATTTAAGCTCCAGAAAGATAGTTCCCATACAATCATATCAAAATTCCACACCTTATAAAGCAGAACCTTTGAACGAAGTAGAATTGCATGAAGATTTAGTCCATGGGAAGTTGTCTTTGAGCGAATCTAAATGTAGGGGTGTAGAAAAGAGTGGGAGTAACGTTAGAGGAAGGAGAGGTGAGCACATGGTTGAGGTTCATAGAAATTCTGAGGATGATGCACAGAGATTGGTGGAACATCAGAGAGCTGGTCCAAGAGTAAACGTGTTAGTTTTTAATCTATATTAAAATAATAAAGGTTTAATGTTCGTTTCTTCATACAAGGATGATGTCAGGGACGTCATCAAAATACTTTTGGGTTGATCTCTTATCAAAATACTGTTTTGGTATATAACAACAATATTTCATTAGTAGATTGGAGAATAAAATTCTGATCAAGATTTTAAAGAAGCATGCCACTTAATCAGTTTTTTATCAGTTAATCAGTTAAGCAAAACACTTAATCATAGCACGTAATCAGTTTTTGCGAAATTTACCTTTTTGTTTACTTAAATTTCTTTTTATTTTCTCTTCATTTTCATTGTTAATTTATCAATTTCTATTCTTCTATGGCATTTTGTTTGGATGGAACGGGTAAAGCTGAGTTAAATTTAAGCATTTGTGTCCTAAGTCACCATCATTGGCTAGCCTCGGATTTTAACTATACGGCTGTTGTATGCACTGGCTAGAGCCAGTGGCGATGTCGGTAAGATATTCGACCGCGGATCAGTATGTGCGGGGTTCATATCCTGGGCTCGCCCGTCACTGATATCGCTTTCGAGTGAGAAAACTGACGTTAACATTAGCTTTATTAGCTTTTTTAGCTTTATGTGTAGAATACATGTATATTGACTTATGCTCTACTCAATATGTACAGTATGTAGACCTATAACTAATTTTTATAGAAGAGCAGCTAACTGCAGCTATCAACAGCTATCAGCTGCTGTCAGCAGCTATCATTTGATATCAGCAGCTATCAGTAGCAGTCAGCAGCTATAGTATTACGATCAGCGTTGTGTGTAATTCTCTCATAATATTAGGACTGTTGGTTAAACAAGTGATAACATTGCATACATTTCTTAATGTCTTGTTTCATAATTGATTGGTTGAGTGAATGATGTTATTGATTGAGTGAATAATTGAATTAATTAGGACTGATTGATTGATTTAGGACACTGAATGAAAACTCTACAGACAATATCGCAATGGTACGAAATAGTGAGGAAGAATTAAAGCAGCAACGCATATCAACAAACAACAAATCATCAACGGCTCTGCCAGAAGCTGATGATAATGTGGCTGATGTAGCGTTAGCTGATGTAGCGTCAGCTGATGTAGCGTCAGCTGATGCAGCTGCAGCAAATAATGGTGATAAATTCCCTGGGGTTGAGTCTGCAGAGGGCGTGTCTTCAGACCACAGAGGCGGGACTAAGGGTGTGGTTTCAGACAACAGAGGCGGGGCTAATGGCAACATTGACAGTGAGAGTAACCAATCAGTTGTGAATGAAAATGAAAAGGTTGCTCTTGTATACTAATTTTGTATTTTGATAGTTATTTTATATTTTTTGATAATTTTTGCTATCGATAATTTTAAATGGTTTAAAGTAGTGCACGGATTATTGACTATTTGGTCTGTGTGAACAACTCTATATAGAAAGATTTCTCTCTGTTTCTCTAGCTTTTCTATTATATGAGTATATTTTAATATAACTAAAGTACATATTTACAGGTTGCCTTCGTTTTTCTATCATTTATCACTTATTAATTTTCCTCGTTTTTGGCTATTAAAAGTAAGTGTAAAATTCTTTCTGAGGTTCTGAAGTATTATTTTTTCTGGCTGGAGCCAGTGTCGATGTCGGTTAGATATTCGACCGCGGATCAGTATGTGCAGGGTTCAAATCCTGGGCTTGCCCGTCACTGACATCGCTTTTGAGTGAGGAAACTGACTTTAGCATAAGCTTTTTTACTCACAGACCTGAGATTTGAACAAGGCGACTCGATTCTTAGTTACATTGGCTATCAAGTGCGGAACCAACACTCAATATTTATTGTTAATATCTTTGAGAGAAAAATATTATTTATGTGATTTAATGCACTATAGTATACTGTAAACATTTCAGCAGAATAGTCTGTGGACCAAGTGATTCCTGAATTAATCAATAAATAAATCAATGAATAATTCCGACTGATTGACTGACTGGCCTGACTGGCTGGTGGCAGTGGCGATGTCGGAAAGATATTCGACCGCGGATCAGTATGTCCGGGGTTCAATCCTGGGCTCGCCCGTCACTGATATCGCTTTGGAGTGATGAAACTGACGTTAACATTATCTTTTAGCTCTAGCTTTTTAGCATTACCGATACAATAATTGATAATGAATTGAATAGCTCAGAAAAATATGTTGATAAAGTGAACTAAAGAGGTCAGCAGAATGATTGATTGACTAAGGAATTGACTGACTGACTGATTGATTGCTGGAACATTTGATTTATAGGCTACAGATGATGTTCTGTTGAAGCATGATGCTGAGCACCAGAATGGACCGCAGCCTGAGCAGAAGGGGCAACAACAACAGCAGTATCAACAATATGAGAAAGAGCCGCAAGAATCATGTATGATGAATGCCATTTTATTTGTCTGCCATATTGTGTGTTTAGATAATAATGGTACCACTGTGTTTTTCTTAAAGTTATCTTCTCATCTAGATTAGTATTCAATGTCAATTATTGTGTGATATTGAATATAATTGATTCAAAGTAGAAACATGAAATGTATTGAAAAGATTGGGAAAATCACTCATACAGTTAAACTCTTTATACCATCATTTGGACGATGAGAGCTTAATAATGCTAAGTTTGTTAGAAATTATTTATTGTTTACTGTAACTACAGTATATTACTGTGTAATTTAGCCGTTCTTACTGTAAGTTAAAAAGTTCTGCTAGTGCTTAAGAGAAGTAACTTTTGTTTGGAGTGTTTTAATGTAATTCTAAGGTTAACTATTGAGCATTGCATAAACCTACATAGTTCGTATGTCTATATGTAGGCCTATGTCTTGCCTCTTTTCTATAGGTTACTTATTTAAAATAAAATGTAATTATTTAATAAAGTCTGCCATTACCTTCATGGGTTAAATTATTTTGAAATCAGTTCTAGCTATTACAGCTATAAGTAGCTATTACCAATGTTTACACTTGAACCTTGGCAACCCCTATAGTGGTGACGCACTCGATGAGCAAAGGCAATTCTCTTATAGAAGTTATAAAGCTAAATTTAAATTTGTTCTAACTAAAGAGATTAGAGACTCGGATGACTTTGTAAATGAAGAAAAAAAATCCGGGGGTTCAAATCCTGGGCTCGCCTGTCACTGACATCGCTGTTGAGTGGGGAAACTGACGTTAGTATTACCTTATTGCTTTTTAGCTTTAAATAAATTACAGTGAAGATATAGTAATAGAAAATAAGATTCATACACGGCCTTTTTAATATCTTTCTTGTGTAACTAAACTATTCTGGCAAATAATTTTCGTTGTTATTGAAATCCACTTTTTGTCATCTCACTAAAAGCTCAGTTACAGGTCCGTCCTATGCTCTCTTATTAGAGCCGTAGCCTTCTGTAGGGCAAAACCCCTCAGTTAATTGGCACAACAATTATAATTAGTTAATTAGCAGAATAATTAGAAGTTAATTAGAAGAATCATAATTATTATCAAATTATTATTAATTACTAACTTTACTATGGACCTTAATTAATTACAATCTATGATATCAATGGTTCATAAAAACTGTGTAAACCAGAATTAGGTTAACTATTATAATTTACTACCTACATATGTAAATTTTTTGCATGTGTTTTGTTCTGATAAAATATATTTGTTAAAATTTTTTAATTGCTCTACATTTGTTCCATGTAAGAAATTTCCGTTGTGTGATATGTGTTCCGTATATTTCCTTAGGACTTTTATCATTTATTGGAACGCTTCCTGAAATGTTATCACATTCCAACACTTCCTACATTGTTCCTGTTTTACATAAGTATATATCTTTTGCCTTATTTTCGCATTCATTGTTGTAGACTAAGGATGTTTAATTAAAGCTAGGTGATAGTAACAAAATAGAACCAAAGAATGATAATTACATTACAAATGTAAATTTTATGAAATGGAGAATAGAGCCACCTCTGTTGAGTGTTACCAATATATTAGAAAATTGCGAATGCCGTCATATATGTCTATCGAAGCAGTTTTAAAATACTGCTTAACACCTGTAGACGCAGGCAGTAATATTGATCGTATTTCTGCGCTAGCCCTACTGCATTTTGTCAGCGACGGGGATTGTGCACTGTAGTGGCTGGACGTGGTCACATCTATCAGAGTGTGTGACCTTAACTTTATGTGATTTATAGGGAAACTAAAAGTTGTGAACACTGTTATCTACTAATTAAATCTAATTACAATATTTTCTTTGATTTTAATAGCAATGAATTTCCTACAGAACTCTACAAACAATGAATTTCTCAAAACAATGAATAAATAGCATTTCTCTAAAGCCCAGATGTACCTGATTAACACGAAGAACGGAAGAGTCTTGCTATGAGATTACGAAACTGAAACGAACGTTAATATTAAGCCTATGTCGTCGACTTAGTGTTCTGTTTTGTATATTCATACCTTAGGCAATGGCATATTCTCATCGTTTCGACTCTACTTTTCTATAGTATTTAGTCTTGTGTGAATGCCCTATTTCTAAGTTTCATAGCTACTAACAAGTTTTCTTTGTTGTTTATGTTGTGCTGCTGCTGTGCGCCTGTTGATTGCTCAATGGAATGCTCTTTTACTTGCTTCTACTTTCTATTCCTCGTCATCGTGTGTTGTGCCTACTGGTAAGTGATTCTGTTAAGACTTATATTGTAATGAATTGTTCATATTCCCGAAGTAACTGTGTAGGTTAAGTTGCTTTACGTTGCAGTTTTATCTTTGTATTATTTTGCACATCTCCCTCACCCACTCTCTCTCTTCTCTCTCCCTCTCTGTCTCTCTCCCTCTCTGTCTCTCTCTCTCTCTTTGTACAGTTGTTCCAAATGTATCTCCTTATGGCATTTTTCAGTGGCCTTACGTTTTCGCATGTAAATAATTATAATTATTGACAATTATTACTACTGTATTAAATAGAACTGAAATTTCGTCAAATGCAGAAATTAATATTTCTGTATTTTAATATTTTATATCTTTCACTACACTATATAAAAAATGAAATTTCCGCTGATCACTTCTTTTGGTTGAATCTAAGAAGTTGTAGCCGTTTATAAAAAGTTGTAAAGTAATATAAAGTTTTATATGAATTATAATCACAATTTTGTATTTATCCAACTTTTTCACTAGGAATGATAATTAAGTAACTAGACATGATCTTTAAACTACTAGGCATGATAGTTAAACAACTAACACGATAACTAGGTACGTGCTTAACATCTACTTTCTTATAATTTATCTCTGTTGTCTACTAGTTTTCAAGTTGGAATGCTTGACTTTTTTACTTTTGACTGATTGTTCTTTAGATTCTCCTTTCGAATACAAGTCCTGACCTCATGGACATTATTCAGTGTTATGAATTTGTTGTGTTTGCTGTGACAGTTGTTTAAATGTACCATTTTTCATAATTTACCTGATATTAAAATGTGTAAAAGTTGTATTGCAGTTGTAGTGTATCGTAGCTTGGATGCTGTATCGTATATATTATATTCTATCGTATCATATTCTAATTTGTGCTGAAACATTCTGCGAGTTTATTGTATTGAGCCCTATCGTTTTGAGCTCTATCGTTTTGATATTTAACTGAATTTTAATTTTCTTTTATATTATTTGATATTATTGGTGTATTTTTTCAGTCTATTTGTATCTCGACCCTAGTTAAACTTGGATTCAAGTGAAGATGATGATAATGATGATGATGATTGGTATACTTTGTATTGTATTTAGCGTTAACCGCTTGTTACGATCATGACCTATCTGACCTCACCGATGCAGTTCTCATTGAGGGAGTTCTATTTAGAGGACGCTACCTCGGCTCCACACAGCTGATTAGTGAGGGACAACCGACCAAAGCAATGCGGATGATCCAAGCTCAGGAAGCTATCAGTCGCATTAAGGTTTTGGCTTGATATATGTATTTATTTCGCGGAAACAGTCCACATGTAGGCTACAAAAGGAAAAATAGAAAAGAAGAACAGGTGATTACAGCATGGAAACATCAAGGTGCAAAAATAAAACATATTTTTATATTTCAAATCTCTAATTGTATTATTTAGAATAAGTCTGAAGATATTTTATACTTAAATGACAATGTGACCGTCTTACAGGATAAGTCGATATACAATGACTTATAAATATTTGGATTTAATAAAACAGGCGTTTTACTTACTTTTTTCTTAAATCGTTAAATAGTCTATATATGGTTATTTAAGCTAGATACAAGTTCTTTATGTACTATCTATGTCGATACGCTATCTATGAAGTCAGTACTGGATTATAATCATATTTTCCTCCTTTCTTATAGAATCCGTCAATGATGAGGATACATAAAATTACAAATGTTTATTTTATCACAATTTGCAATGAATACATGCAGAAGTGATCTTTAGATGTAGAAGTTTTTTATTTATTTATTGATCGATAAATTAATGGATTGATTGATTGATATAGGAGCAGTCGAGTAGGAGTTTTTTATTGATTGATTGATTGATTGATTAATTAGTGGATTGGTTGATGAATTGAATGATTTTGGAGCAGTCGAGTAGGAGGTTTTTATTGATTGATTCATTGATTAATTAATAGATTGATTGATTTAGGAGCAGTCAAGTAGAACGGACCCAGACAATCAGTCGCATCCCAGCACACTGGTGGACTTGTTTATCTCTGTAGAGAAGATAATGGTTCTTAACACAGACATGCAGGTATGTCTCTGTAGAGAAGATAATGGTTCTTAACACAGATATGCAGGTATGTCTCTGTAGAGAAGATAATGGTTCTTAACACAGACATGCAGATATGTCTCTGTAGAGAAGATAATGGTTCTTAACACAGACATGCAGATATGTCTCTGTAGAGAAGATAATGGTTCTAAACACGGACATGCAGGTATGCAGCATCGTTATATCAGCTGGCGCAGCAATACTCTGGTTTGTATTTCCGGTGAAAAACCTGTTTGGAAGCGGCCTGCTACAGTGGTATGGTGAATGACTATTGAGCCATGGTAAAAATGCTTGATATTAATATCTGCAGTTAATAACTCAAACAACTTCGTTGATTGCTGTTTATCGGTTTGGTTTAAGTTCAACGATGGGGCGTGCATTGAATAGTATCTTCTCCAAAAACCAGTTATTGGATGAATTATTATCTATCATAGATCATAATGGATATGTCATTTAAACATAGAATGTGAGTTCGATGATTATGTTTCACCTGTTTTTGAATCTTCTTCACCATTTTTGGACCTTGTTTTTATTCACCGGCTTGGAGTTTTCTCAATTGTGATCGATGCTGTCATTGATGACGGTAGCACTTTAATTGTTGTTGTGTTATGTTATGTTACGTAGTGAAGAGCGTAACACATACGATTCGCCTGTGGTAAAGTAAGTACGCATTAAGGTGAAATGATCAACTATCACTTTATAAATCACATGTTTAATCCGTTAGGCAATTTAGACCATTTTCCGTATAACCAGTCCTGTGAATGTCTGAGATTTTACTCTCAGATCAGCGCGGCTGGGATTCGGACCCACGAGGGTTCAATTCACCTCAGGATCTGTCATTTAAAACTTCATGGCGTTACCTATACGCTATTAAGATAATCAAATCATGGTTGTAGGAGATCATAATGGACCATGCATTGCGCACTATCAATCATCTGCTAATCATTTTCTAGTAGCACTTTAATTGTTGCTGTGTTATGTTACATACGATTCATTGATTGCAGGAGATCATGATGGACCACGCATTGCGCACTATCTCGTACATCGCTGATATTGGGGACGTGCTCGTCATCATGGCTCGCAGAGGTCCAGTCGAGGCGAGTCCGCCTAAGGAGCGGGGAAGCAGTGTCTCGCAGGATGGAGCTGAGGAGGCAGGGTCCCAGTCTAGTGCCAGTCAGCAGTCTAAAATCTGCTGCCACGTGTTTGAATCTGAAGAGGTGTGGGCGTCTGGCAAACTAAGAAATTAATAAATGAGTTGATTTTAATTATCACCACCCTCGATTGGTTTCGAATAGGTTAAGAGTAATTTTCGTCTTATTAAGTTTGTAATTCCATTAATTAGTAATTTAATAAGTCAGTTAATCAATCATCAATCAGTCAGTCAGTCAATTAGTAATCAGTCAGTCAATCTGTCTGTCAGTCAATCTGTGAGTCATTCAATCAGTCAATCGGTCAATTATTCATTAGATCAGTCGATTTAAATTCAGTAAGAATAATTGTTAGTCAATGTACTTTCTGATTACATTTCAAGCCAATAAAGAAATGAGCAATTGATGTTAATTCATCATCATCTTCCCTTAAATCCCAGTTTAACCAGGGTCAGGATACGAATAGACTTTCTCCAGTCTTCCCTGTCCCACACCATATCATCTGTCAATCCCTTATTTTTCATGTCCTTCTTAATTACCGCATCCCAAGTAAATTGTTGTCTACCTCTCTCTAGCTTAACATCCAGTTTTCTCTCCAAACTCTTTACTATATCCCATCTGCCTTTCTCACAATATGCCCATACCATCTCAATCTCGACTGAGCCAACCTGTCCCCGATCTCCTCAACATTCAAATTCATCCTCACAATTGATGTTAATTATACTCAATTAATTAAGTACCCTGTGACCTTTGATTAAAATGTACTAAAGTATGGTTAATTTCCCTGAACTGAAATGCGCAGCCTTGAACGAGTGTATATTTATAATATTAATTTCATTTCAGGCACAGTTAATCGCTCAGTCAATCAGTCAGGCCTTTCAGGTAGCCTACATGGAGTTTCTGAAGGCTAACGGCATCAACGACCCCGACATTATGAAGGAAATGAATTATCAGGATGTGCTGAGTCAGCAGGAAATCTTTGGAGAGGAATTGTTCTTGTTCTCTAATAGGGACATGCAGAAAGAGGTTAGATTAGTAACTATAACATTCTAATGTATAATATATAACAATATAGCGCAAGGTAATCTAGAGGTCTAAATAAATAGTTTTCAGGCTGGAAGCTATATGTCTTTTCTAAATTATTCTTATTATTTTATCAATCAGTACATATTCTTACATATTCTTACTAGTTTATTTGAACCGCTTTGACCTATAGCCAACAACTTCACTAGAGAGATTGGTCACATTCACAAACGTATTGTTGATTGTAGGTAATAATACCAAAGTTGAAGTCAGAAAATTTGGGGGTTGTAATAGTTGAATCGGGTTGGGGGAGCATGGTGCCCACGGTGGTTTTGGCCAGCCTACAGCCGGGGGGCCCTGCAGCCAGATCTGGTCAGCTGAACATTGGGGACCAGATTATCTCTATAAACGGCGTCAGCTTGGTGGGACTGTCCCTATCCACCTGTCAGAACTACATCAGGGTACGCGTGGATATATAAATTATTAATTATTTAATTAATTATTAATAAATTAATCATTAATTGATTAATCATTAATTAATTATAAATTAATTAAGCCTAGAAACTTTTTGTAGCAATTTCTGGAGCCTAGGCTCCAGAAATTGCTACAAAAATGTGAACGAATTGAAAAATCTCAAATAGGGGACTGACTGATGATATGATGTAGGACAGAGAGGATTTGAGACAGTCTGTTCGTATCCCGACCCTAGTTAAACTGGGATTCAAGGGAGGATGATGACGATGAATTAATCATTAATTAATTAATTGTTTAATTATTTGTGTTAGAGTATAATATATGGTCATTGAGATGTTTTTTATTTTTGTTCTTATGTATCATAATCGATCCTTGACCTTCGGTGAGTTGTATATAAAATCGCGTACTACTGGCTTCCTCTGGGATCATTTTATCGATGGTTAGTTTGGAAAATTAATACTTTAAGCTATCATTAAAAGCACTTGTTTTTCTGTTCGAGACACTATAATATTTGTAAGTTACACTATTGATATAATTGTTTATATTGTAACAACAATAACGACAAAAACATAAGGAAAATGAAATCGGGGCTTAAGCGATCCTTAAGATTCTAAAAATTCAAAAATGATCTCAGTCATTGTTATGAAAAATAAAGCTAAGGAAAGTCTTTTCTACTTAAAGTCAAAAAAAGAAATGACGTAGAAAAAGAAATGTGCTGTAGGCTAACTAATACTTCTACAACATAAGTATTGCGGGGATTAATGTGCACTCAAATAGAAGTTTTAAAATTTGTTGAACATTTCATTTTTTTATTATATAGACCTATTGTTTTGCATTGAATTTTATTGTTTGTAATGTATTATGTTGTATTGAATTTTATTGTATATAAATAGTATATTGTATATAAATCCCCGTGTTGTGCTCGGGTGTGGTTGGACCACTGCAGAATAGGGCAACCGCAAACAATCTGCCGCGTGTACGTAAGAGGCGACTAAGGCAGTAGTTGAGGTTGGCAAGAGGGGACTCACCTCACCATGAAATATTTTCCCCAGGATTAAATGGTAATTAATCCACCTAACTGAGGAAACCACCTCAAAAGTCATATTTTTCCCAAGCTATGGGCTACATAAGGTATGGATAAGGCATAGACTTTGTGAAGGGATTAACTTGTTGATCTGAGGAGTGCTCTTATGGAGCTAGAAAACAGACTTTGAGTATGAATGTGTACCTTGAACCTGCCATTTGGTAGTGCACTGAAGTAGAAGAAGAATACATTGTATTGCGTTGAGTAATAGTGTTGTATGTAGTATATTATATTGTATATTATGTATTGTATTGCATTGATTAGTAATGTATTTATTGTTTTGCATTGAATTATATTGTATGTAATATATTGCATTAAATTGTATTGTATATAATGTATTGTATTGCATTGAATTGTATTATATGTAATGTATTGTATTGCATTGAATAGTGGTGTATTGTATTACTCTGCATTATAGCGTAAACAATACATTGAATTGTATCGTATGTAATGTATTATATCGAATTGTATTGTATGTATTGCATTTAAGAGTATTGCATGTAATGTATTGTATCAAATTGTTTTGTATTGTATTGTATTATATTGTACTGCAGGCTGCTAGGAACGACATACTGGTCAGGCTGATGATAGTGTCGTGCACTCTTGCTGTATATCGTATCGTATCGTCTTGTATCGTCTTGTATTGTATTGTATTGTATTGTATGTATTGTACTGTAGGCGGCTAGGAACGAAATACTGGTCGGGTTGATGAAAGTATCCTGCACTCCTGTTGTATATTGTCTGTATTGTATTGTATGTACTGTATTGTATTGTATGTATTGTATTGTAATGTATTGTATTGTACTGCAGGCTGCTAGGAATGACATACTGGTGAGGCTGATGATAGTGTCCTGCACTCTTGTTGTATACTGTATGTATTGTATTGTATTGTATTATATTGTACTGCAGGCTGCTAGGAACGACATACTGGTCAGGCTGATGATAGTGTCCTGCACTCCTGTTGTAGAGGTTCTGGTCAAGAGACCTGATCTCAAATACCAGCTCGGCTTCAGCGTTCAGAACGGAGTCGTACGTGTTTGACATTGTCTTATTAAGTCGATATTTGTTTTAATTAAAGTCGATAATTCTTTTAATTACTTTTAAATTTGTCATTAATTTCATTTTTTCGGATAATGCCTTACGGCGATGAATTGGATAAAAAAATTTATTGATTGATTAATTTGATAGAATTAGGATAGTTTTAATTAGGCTATCAAATGTGTTGAAGAAAAGTAAGGTCCTAAATGAAAACCGATCCGGTGATAATAAATGGTCAGTGAATAATGAATTATTGTTATTGTTGTTATTATTAACTATTAGTGATTTTATTATTACTGTTATTCGTATTATATTATTATTGTTATTATTATTATTATAATACTAACATGATTATTATTATTAATATTAATAATAATAATAATAATAATAATTATTATTATTATTATTATTATTAGTATTATTACTGTTATTTGTTATTTTTGTTGTTCTATTCGTATCCCGACCCCGGTTAAACTGGGATTTAAGGGAAGTTGATGATGATGATGACTATTACTGTTATTATCTACTACTATAGATCTGCAGTTTGCTGAGAGGTGGGATAGCGGAGAGAGGGGGGGGGCGGGTGGGTCACAGAATCATAGAGATCAACGGTCACAGTGTTGTAGCTGTCCCTCACGAGAAGATCGTCAGCATGCTGGCTTCATCTGTGGGCGAGGTATGTCTGCTGTTGTTGTTATCTAGAACACTTCTTCACGTGATCTGTGGGTGAGGTATGTCTGCTGTTGTTGTTATCTAGAACACTTCATCACGTGATCTGTAGGTGAGGTGCGTCTGTTGTTGTTATCTAGAACACTTCATCACGTGATCTGTAGGTGAGGTGTGTCTGCTGTTGTTGTTATCTAGAACACTTCATCACGTGATCTGTAGGTGAGGTGCGTCTGTTGTTGTTATCTAGAACACTTCATCACGTGATCTGTAGGTGAGGTGTGTCTGCTGTTGTTGTTATCTAGAACACTTCATCACGTGATCTGTAGGTGAGGTGCGTCTGTTGTTGTTATCTAGAACACTTCATCACGTGATCTGTAGGTGAGGTGTGTCTGCTGTTGTTGTTATCTAGAACACTTCATCACGTGATCTGTAGGTGAGGTGCGTCTGTTGTTGTTATCTAGAACACTTCATCACGTGATCTGTAGGTGAGGTGTGTCTGCTGTTGTTGTTATCTAGAACACTTCATCACGTGATCTGTAGGTGAGGTGCGTCTGTTGTTGTTATCTAGAACACTTCATCACGTGATCTGTAGGTGAGGTGCGTCTGTTGTTGTTATCTAGACCATTTTGAAAATTGTCTAATTTATTGTAATTAAGCTGATTATTAAGTATAGACTTTATTTCACCAATACATGGTAGATTCGAACAAATATTTAGAAAATGGAAAGTAAACGAATTGAAATACAACTTTGCATACATGTTATTGTGCCCCTTAAATTTCGGTATTGGCGTAGTTATACCAACACCGAACTCATCAGGAACTTTTCCAGCTTCAACATCGAACGTGCAAAAGCAATATGCTCAATTGTTAAGCATCTTCTGCAGCCATCTATATAGTTATGATGCATATTGCAGATCCACATGAAGACCATGCAGACCTCTATATACAGACTTCTGACAGGTCAGGATGTGCCTCACTATATGTAACTCACTATAGTTTGGCTTCTAATCACCAGCAACTCTGGCTACTCGAGGCTGGTGGAATGTAAGGCTGTGGATATGCGGCGAGATTTAGCGCTCTTGGCTAAGCTGCGCGTCAGTGAATGAAGTTAAGCTACATCGGGCACGGTTAGTTCAAGAATTGATGACCTGAGTGAAACAATTCTGGGAGGTTTGGAAGATTATTCTTAAATCCGCGTCAGCCGACATCAGTGCGTTATAAATAGGCGACGATTACTAATTACCATGGAATGTAGGAGGAAATACCGATAACAACGAGAACAGCAACTTAGAAAACTTTGTAAACACGTGCGGTTGTCCTGTGTGCAACCATACAATTCAAAAGAAGATCTACTAGCAATGCGCCTCAGAATCGATAGACCTGAGTTCAATTCTCAGGTCTGTCAACAGTTGTGTATCTCATGATATCTGGATTAATTATATGTTATATTCATAAAGTGAGCGTGTTGTGTCCGGATTGCTGAAGACTAGATCAACCGGTCACTGCACGAGTCGTAAAAGGCGACTAAAGCACTAAGATCCAACCACCTACGCAGAAAGGGCATTCGGTTGGTGAGCGCCTAGGCTCAAGAAATTATTACAAATTTTTCTAAAAGGAATGGAAGAGAAACTTAAGGCATGGAATTGGAATTGGAAGAAATTTCTTTAATCTGTTCAGGCTGACCGAGTAGTATGTTATGTTTGACGTTGGGTCAGTAATGTCAGTGCTTTGTCACCTTTTACGGCACGTGCAGTCTACGGTTGGTCTATTCTTCAAAAATCCGGACACAACACGGGTTATCCTGCTCATGAAATTGTTAAAAACCCTTATAAAATATAATCTAAATTACTCTCAACACTCCACCGAACTCACTTTTGGAGAATTCTTACTTGGTACTAAGGTTTTTATTGCGTCTTTCAAAGACAACGAAGGATTTGCTTTTTGAAATAACGTAATTCTTTTTTAATCTAATAATTACGTGGGAGAAATGAAAGCGACTTAGACCACTTCGAGCTACCATCACATATAAAGTCTGGAAAGAAAACATTATGTAAATACACTGTAAATATCTAGATGTTACTTGTTATGCGTGTTTCTGTCACTGCTGCTACTGTTTTATTGTTGTTTTTGGAGCCTTATTTTGTTACTATATTTATCCTACGTTGCCAGTATTGCTGACTTATTTGTACTTCGATGATCTCTTTCTATTTCTCTAATATTGCGTTGCTCTTCTGGGCGTGGTGGTGATCAGAACTCCTGTAAACTTTGTTCAGAAGAGTAGATGTTACAAATGTTCACTTTTTGAATGTCTCAATAGCGTAGGGGTAACGTCATGAAGTTTTAGATGATAGATCCTGAGATTCATTGAACCCTCGTGGGTTCGAATCCCAGCCGCGCTGATCTAAGAGTAAAATCTCGGACTTTCACTGGACTGGCTATACGGAAAATGGTCTAAATTGCCTAACGGATTTAGCATGTGGTATTAAAAGTGATAGATATCAATGTAGTCTATCATTTCACTATAATGCGTGTTTATATCTATTAACTGTTATAAAATGAAATACTATTGTTCTGAATTGCAAAGTTCTTCAGTAGGAGTAGCTCAACACAGAATGCTTTGAGTGCAATTGAATTTCTTGTTGAAATTCTTTTAAGTCAAATTGAAAACTTGAATGTATTAATAAGCAAAAAACTAAGACCACTACAAGTAAAAACTAAAAGTATGAGGTTAGAATGCTCGTATCCCGCATCTGCCAATAGGGTTAATTCTGTTCATATTTGCTTGATTGTTTTTTGGAATATTTGTCTATATTGCTTGTGAATTAAACATCATCATCAATTTCTGTAGTTTTTATTGTGATGTATTTGGATTATGTATATATTAGTTTTAAACTTTATTCGTTGGTATTTATTTCAGAATTGTTGACATTAATTCTTCCAATTTCTGACTCTGTGATTGATTTTTAATTTGTGTCTATCGTAAACAAATCTCGTCTATGTTTTTATGTACTAAGCTATTCAGTGTCCATACTTAAACCTTGCTGACTCATAAGCAATTTTCTCGTGGCCACTTCTCGTTTGCATCGTTTAAATTGATATCAATAATGCAATAAATTAATAATTCCATCAGTCTGTTGGCAATTTAAAGTCTAATCCTCCACTAGAAGATAGTGTCAAGGTTTTGATAAATTTTAACATCATTGGTTCTTTATATTAGTTCTATTGGTTCTTTATATTGGTTCTTTATAATAACTCTTATTATGTATCTAATTTGCAATAGAATGAATAACATTCTTTGACTTTCTTACGTAATTGAATAAATTGAAAAACCTTTTCTTGTACCAACTAAAGTAAAATTTTAGGATTACGAGTTAAACACAATTACGAGTAAAATATATCTATCCTTTGCTATTTCATAGCATTTTTTGTTTTATAAATGCTAAATATTGTTCCTTTTTACATTCTAGTCGACATTTTCGTACATATTTGCAGATCTGTGATTTTATTTCTTTGTGAGTTTCACGATATTTTTCTTTTATATGTTTTTAACAATCACTTAACTTGTGCTTAGCGTTATCGTTATCGAAGCCTAGACATCAGAAGTTAAACTTAGACAAAAAATATCATGTTGTATGTACATGTATGTACATGTTGCTATAATATACCCTCTTCGCTCATTTGATACTTCTATTAGTAGTTCATCTATTATCTCTATAGAGTCCTTTCGAAGAAGAGATTTATGTAGGACCGGGGGTCACAACGAGGAAACGTCCTAGAGCTCATTTTTCCCAAGCCAAGAGCTGTATTAGCAATTTCTTCTTCAGTGCACTGCTAAGTGACAGGTTCAAAGTACATATTCATATTCAAAGTCTGTTTTCTCGCTCCATAAGAGCACTCCTTAGATCAACAGGTTAATCCCTTCACAAAGTCTATGCCTTATCCATACCTTATGTAGCCTATAGCTTGGGAAATATATGGCTTCTGAGGTGGTTTCCCGTTGCCTTCCTCAGTCAGATGGATTAATTACCACTTAATCCTGGGGAAAATATTTAATGGTGAGGTGGATCCCCTCTTGCCATCCTCAGTTCCTGCCTTAGTCGCCTCTTACGTACACGCGGCAGATGTTTGTGGTTGCCCAATTCTGCAGTGGTCTAACCACACCCGAGCACAACACCGGGAATTAGCAATTTAGCGTACGCATATTCATTGTAGTGTGACCAACCTTTATGTCCATTGACTATCTTTTAGATAGTGTGACTGCTGATATTTAGTAGGACTATTTAGTAGCCTTGAGCATGGTCATTTCGCAGAGCGCTAAGGAAATAATGAAAGGGAGGGGGTATTTAGCCAATCATTGGTGTTGCTGAACCGTGAACGAGCTAGTAAAGGAGATAGTGAGTAAAGTTTAATGAGCAATAAGTGCTGACGAAATATATTTGCCTTGCGTCATCTCTTATTAGTGCTATAATAAGATTAATTTCATTTGGTCAGCACTTCTTAGAGCTAGAATCAGATTAATTCCATCTGGTCAGATAGAGAGGAGTGTTGTAGCGCTGGTATGAGTAGTGGACTGAATTATTAACAGGTAAAAATAGAAAATAATAAAAGTGTGAAAGATGTTGAGTCTTAGACCTCTCGTAATGTTTGCAATTGGTTTATGATACTATGAGTTTCTTTTTCTGTTGTTGCCTAATTTGAAGGTTATTTATGTCGATGGTTTTTATTAGTTAATAAAAAAAATCTTCAGCGACACAACCACCGTTAGCTGCACTAATATGTTAGGGACGGCTTAAAAGACATCGTGAAACTTTGCCAATACCATCATCCCAATTACCAAAATGCATGTCTTAGCATCGGCCTGGTTTTGTTCTGTTGACTATACATAAAAAGTTGTAACTAAGTAACTTTCTTCAGATCATTTATTTAATTGAACAAGAAGTATGCTTTGATTTGCTTGTACAGTTGCATTGCTTAATACAGTTGTATTGCTTAATTGCTTACGAGGTTTGCTTTGATTTTTCTTATACAATTTCAAGTTCTGAGCCAAAATTCCTACTGTATCTAGTCAAGTACGCAGCAATAATTTATTCAATTTCAAATAAATATAAAATATGACCTATCTAAACTTATCACTGTGGCTGTTCTAACCATCTAATGTTATTTTGATATTATATTCTATTTTTGCTGTTTTAATGCAATTTATATTTAATTTATGTGATGACTTTCATTGCTAATCATCGTCTTCTCTGTGTAATTAGAATTTGTGAGTTCTATACCGTAATGTAATACATAGCATGATGTAATACATAGCATGATGTAATAAATAGCAGGATGTAATACATGGCATGATGTAATACATGGCATGATGTAATACATGGCATGATGTAATACATAGCAGGATGTAATACATAGCATGATGTAATACATAGCATGATGTAATACATAGCAAGATGTAATACATAGCATGATGTAATACATATTATGATATAATACTTAGCATGATATAATATATAGCGTAATGTAATACATGGCATGATGTAATACATTGCATGATGTAATACATAGCATGATGTAATACATAGCACGATGTAATACATAGCATGATGTAATACATAACATTTGTGATTTGTGTGTAGATGTAGTAGTTCTATTATAAATGCTCTATTTCTTCCACTTATGCATATATATGTGATATATATATATATATATATATATATATGTATATATATATATGCCATATATATATATATATATATATATATATATATATATGTATATATATATGCCATATATATATATATATATATATATGCCATATATATATATATATATATATATGCCATATATATATATATATATATATATATATATATATATATATATATACATATATATATATATACAGGCTGCGCATTAAAAAATATCCCCCTAGCACAATTACGATAGCTTAGCCAATTATTGGTATTTCGCCTTGAAATTTTATGGTTTTCTTGTGGAGGAATTTTGCCATAGGCTGACAAAATTTTGTAAAAATATTTCTAAAGGAACCGGAGTTATCCAAGTTTTACGAAAAAAATGATTTTTTTCATTTAACACGCAACTTAAAACGTCATTTAGAATCAATTCCTTTTTGAAAATGTGCTGGCCCTGAAAAAGGCCGTTAGATGATGGATTTGATGGATTTGATCTGATTTTGTGCTACAATGTTTGCTCGAAATGAACGCCCTGGGCTTTAATGTCAGCCAGAAGTCTTTCTTACAGATAAAATTGCGCTGTCAATGGACTGTTATGATAGGTCTTTCCAGATCTCTTGAAGAACAGCCTTTAATTCCATTGTGATCCTGGGTTTGGGCTGAAAGCACGATATTTTTCCAACATGGTTGCCCAAACAAAAAAAATCAAGTGGATTAAAATCTGGAGAATTAGGAGGCATTAATCATCCATTTTTATGAAATCTGGCCTGTATTGTACAAGAAAGTATTGCGCAAGACGTGAAGTGTGAGCCGGCGCGCTGTCCTGTTAAAAAAATAAATCATTTGACTTTAACTTGTTTCAGTCTTCAATCGGTTTCGGCAGAATAGTGTTAGTGTAATACATTGTAGCACAATATCAGAGGCGTCATCATCTAAATGCCTTTTTCAGGGTCAGCACATTTTCAAAAAGGAATTGATTCTAAATGACGTTTTAAGTTGCGTGTTAAATGAAAAAAATGTTTTTTTTTGCAAAACTTGGATAACTCCGGTTCCTTTCAAAATATTTTTACAAAATTTGGTCAGCTTGTGGCTAAATTCCTTCGCAAGAGAATCTTAAAATTTCAAGGCGAAATATCAATAATAAGCTAAGCTATCGTAAATATGCTAGGGGGATATTTTTTAATGCGCAGCCTGTATATAGCATTTATATTAGAACGACTACATATACACACAAATCACATATGTGTGTATATATATATATATATATATATATATATATATATATATATATATATATATATATATATATATATATATAATTTAATTTCATATGTACCATATACTAACCTCTACCTGTACCTTATAACAAGTATCTGAAATGTCGTGTTGGAATGTCCCTGTTGCTAAATGTTCTCTCTATGCTATAAATCTGAAGGTTTATGGGACATACATATAGGTATTTACTTCCTAAATCCCTCTTAACAGCGATTGATTACATGTAGATACCTAATGTTGATAATATAACTTTCTATAAAAATCATATATATATATTTCGTTATAGTTTTTTCGATATAGTTACTGTTACTACTTGGACCATTTTGTTGGACGTGACAACTATACTAGTTAAGTTAAGAAAGCCAATTTAACGCCACTTCTGCACCATATGTATAGGACCTTCTATTAGAGGAGGTCCGGTGGGTTTCGGATCTGTAGCCTCTTGCATATGAGAAAATCTGTTTACCTGTTTTGCTGTATGCAATAGGCTACTCCTTATATGCGTTTTGTTTTTACTGGTACTATCTAATATATAATTACATGCTTCTTCATCATCATCATCCTCATCCTGAATCCAAGTTTAACAAGGGTCGGAATAGAAAACTTTCCAGAAATTTCTGGAGCTAAACAACCGAATGCCCTTTCTGACGTTTGTTTGGATTTTAATACGATATAATTACATGCATTAATGTATAGTAATAGCTACATCGTCCTCTAGCTCGGTGTCTGTAATCGACTTCTTGAATGTTAGTCGTGTATCTGTGCTTGGTAGCATGTGTGTTCTTCAAAGATCTATTAATCACTAGAAGTAATAAGAGCAACATTTGAATAAATATATCGAATGAATAGAAGTAGTAACTCCATAAACCTGTGCTTCAATCACGAGGAAGTATTCTGGAAATCTGTTTGCACGTAGGTGTCGATCGGTTTTTCCGCTCACTTTTTGTTTTTCCGTGTTTTTATGTTGGCAAATATTTGCTGCTCATTGTTCGCTTTTGTGTGTCAATCAAAAATCAAAACGTCCCGCATTCCTACTCGTAGATTTACTCTGACATTCAATCACGGCCACACAGTGACTGCTGTATCGTGTAATGAACTTTGATGTGCATTTGAATTAAAAAATCGTATAAAAATCATGGTTTTGTTTTCATTTTAAGTCAATATTGAAGAGAGCAACCGGTATCCTCATTTCCTTAAGCTATTTGGCGGCTATATTTTGTGACATTTACTCTTTCGATAAGATGCACTTGATGATATATCGCATGCTTTTTGTTGAGCGTGATTTCAAACTTTGTAAGGAATGTGTACCGTGAACTACAGTGAAAAGGGAAAGATTGATCTAATGTTAGTCTTTAGTTTTTATCAACATCAACATCTTTATCGAAACCTAACATTTAGAAATATTGCTAATTTTAATAATTATCTCAAATATCTAAAACATTTTAAACGTAGAACAGTAGAGCCCATTTAAACTGTCGGAGCACATTTAGAAGAATTACGTGAGCTAAATTAATGAACCAATCACGTATGAGTATATAGTCACGTGATGTAATTACGTAGGCCTACCAATAACCTGCAAGTATAGAGTGATTTAGCTATACTAGTGAACCAATCATGTACGAGTTATGGAGTCTTCTTCTCTAAGTGCCATGCCTGTTCCAAGCATGGACGGTCATGGTCATATTCGTCCATATGTCTCTGGTCATTGTTGCTTTGATCATCTCTGTTTCAGTTAACTGCATCCATTTGCTAAGACTCTTAATAAACGTCATCCGCTGTTGACCCTTGCAGTTTTTGCCTTCTATTATTCCTGTCACTACGGTATTTTCAACTATGTTCCGCATTATGTCCGAAAAACTTCATCTGTTGTCGTCGTATTCGGTTCAAAAGGTCACGACAAGTTGACATTCTTTGTAAAAACATTTTCATATTTAACGTGATCTATACAAGATATACATAGCATTCTTCTATAGAACCACATCTCTGTTGCCTCAAGTTTCGATTCCATTACAGAGGAGATTATTCAAACTTTACTTTCATATAACAATATTGGTTGAATATAGCTTTGAAGAAGTTTTTTTATTATCAATTGAGTTATGAAGTAAGCGAACCATTACACTAGCATCGTTAACAATTGACAACTTTTGGCACACAAATAAATCATATTTCGCAATATAATGAATAATATAACGAAATGTAATGAATCATATTTCGTTACAGACATCGCTTTCGAGTGAGGAAACTGTCGTTATCTTTACCAGCTTTTGCTTTCAATAGTAAGCCTACATATATACATGTATATTAACAACATCTTAAGCAGAAAAAATACAACAAAAAGATGTAAAACTAAGTTGAACGTTTGTTTCCATATCATAAGAATACTGTCAGAGACTTTCCTGCTGTAGGATTCGAATCGATTATATCCTGCTTCTCAAGCAAGCGAGCTATCCATTAGATCATCCAATCGGTGCTAAGGTGTTAATGTGGACATTTTTACAGACAAAGATTTCATCTTTTAATGAGAAGAATGCAGAGTTAATTTCGTCAGCTGCTTTATAGCCGATGTGAGGACTTTCAAGTAGGACGGTCTACTGAAGAAATAAAATTTCGTCCCAAATTGAAATCATTTAATAATTCAATACCAGAGGCATTGACATAAACATCTGTACCAGCCTTTCGGCATTCAAAGAAGCTCTTGTTGTATAGTTGGGTTTACTCAAAATCTGCAAGTGAAAGTATTTATCCCTTTTCTTCAGTACATCCATCCGTAAGCGTATGAATACAATAAAACATGCATTTAGAAAATGTATAGACTATGAAATATTGAGAAGATGTAATTGAGACTGAGAAAAGTTCAAAGCTAATAAAAAAATGTTTTTAAAATTTACAATGTTTTCTTCCACTCGTTATAATGCATACCAATATTTATATATTTAAATGTTATTTAAATACATAAATAAATAATAGTTATGTGTTTAAGTATTTAAAATATTCGTTTTTAGTAATAACACCACGCTATTTTATGGACTTGAAACGTGGACCTTAAGAAAGGAAGATATCAGGAAACTAGAGGCATTGAAAAAGTGGATATGGAAAAAAATGGAGAGGATTAGCTGGACTTAAAAGGTTACAAATGAGGAAGTTCAGGAGAGAGTTGGTACCGATAGACAGTTGAAAAGTGTATTAAGAAATAGGAAGAAGAGCTGGATAGGACACAGTCTAAAGGGGGAAATCAACTAAAAGAAGTCATAGAAGGCAGAATGGAAGGGAATAGAGGCAGAGGCATGCTGAGATTAGGAATGTTAGATGATTTAAAGATTCACTCATATGTGGACATGAAGAGGAAAGCGGAAGACAGAGAAGCGTAGAGGTGTTGTATACCAATGACCTGCCAGTAGGCTGGGCACTAAGAGAGAGAGAGAGAGAGAGGGGGGGGGGGGGGAGATAGAGAGAGAGTAAGCAGTAACTAGTGAGACAATCCGTATTAATTTACGAAAATCTAGTGCAAATAATTTCAGTTACGTTGCGGAATCTGCTTGCGGCGACCCTGACATTACATGTATATTAAGTGAACGTTAAGTTATTACTATGGCCAAGTTTAAATAGTCTACAATATTACAAGAATATAGTCGCTATATGCATAGCATATAGGCTAGATTCAATGTTACAATTCAATGTTAATGTTCAATGCTTATTTCAATGTTATATCAGTCGTGTTTATTGTAGTCTGAATTTGAAAGAGTTTCAGTGGATCTACACTGGGCACAGTTCTTCAACGATTAGTTGATTGGGCTAAATATGCAATTACGTGCATATATATGGGCAGCCGAATTACGAATAATGTCTACACTGGGAATACCTGGCGACAGAGCCTTGATATTAGAATTATTTGCATGAAGAAAGGATCAAATAAAAAGAAATACAATAAAAGGCAAATTACAAATTTATGCTAAACAACGACTATATACTATAGTACGTTATTACACCGTTCAATACTACAAAAACTATATATACAATAAAGTGGTTAATTAAATTGTTTATCTAATTAATGTGGTTAATTAAATTGTTTATCTAATTAATGCGTCATTATACAACTATTGCAAGATTCACCTTACAATATGTATTGATTGTCTTATCGAAGGACTGATTATTCTCACACCACAACACAATCTACATGTATAGTATTATGATAAACTTTCAGTCGCTTATATGACGCTCTTCGATTTGTTAATTGATTGATCAGTCTCTACATGACGCTCCTAGACTCATAATGTAATTGATTAATTCAGTCAGTTTTATCAAACAGTTAAATCTCCAGTTTCTAACAAAATTAAAGTGTTATCTCTGAAATACAAACATTTTCAGGTACTTCTTGGTTAAGCTATTGATTGATTGGTTTAGATTCATTGATTAGTTACGAGGCTAGGATATGAAAATATTAAAAACTAATGCCTTAATTTAACGTCAATTTCCTGCTCGCTAGCAGGACGGGGACAGCACTGTATTTGAACCTGAACCTACCCATCCGCTGTCGAACAACTTGCAAACATGCCACCGGCTCAGCCCTTCTATTATATTTGTATATAGATATCTATATTACACTATTGATATATTAGATGATTGATTGATTTAATGATTGGTCAACCGATTGATTTATTAGCGGCATTGTACATTTACAGTATAACTACAGCTACTATAATAGTATTATAATAGCACAACTATATTATCACTATATTCAGACTTTTTCAATAGACATTTCTAATATCTCATATATCTATAAACAGAATAATACAGAATTTGAACTATAAATTTGAAGTCTGCTTCATCGGATCACCACCTGAAGTCTGTTCTATCATATCACCTCCTGAAGTCTGTCCTCATCACATCACCTCCTGAAGTCTGTTTCATCACATCACCACCTCAAGTCTGTTCTCATCACATCACCACCTCAAGTCTGTTCTATCATATCACCACCTGAAGTCTGTTCTCATCACATCACCACCTGAAGTTTGTCCTCATCACATCACCTCCTGAAATCTGTCCTCATCACATCACCTCCTGAAATCTGTCCTCATCACATCACAGCGTGAAGTCTGCTCCATCACATCACAGCCTGAAGCCTGCCCACGCTCTCCTGCCCTAGGCTCTGGAGGGACGGGGAGGGCCCTGCTCTCAAGGCGGGGCCCCCGAGGTTCGAGGAACTCTCCCGACAGTTTCCGATGGCGCAGGCCTGACACAGACTTGCGTTGTGCTGGGTCCTGGGCTTTCCTGCCCGTCGCTCATAGTTCAAAGACTGGCTCGGCCATCCGTAGTAAGTTCTGCCAACATACTGATGTAAGTTCTGAACAACCTGAAACAGTAGTAATAATAGTAATAATAATAGTAATAATAATAATAATAATATTAGTAATAATAAACGCTAGTTAAGATTTAACGACCTAAATTACTCTAAATTGAGCAGAAATGTATAATCAAGTAGTCGTCTTATTAGTTCTGATTAACTTAGAGTCTTAGACCGAAGACTGATAAATAACTGATCTTATCGGGACCATGTTAGGACTCTCTCTCTCTCTCTCTCTCTCTCTCTCTCTCTTAGTGCACGTCCTATTCGCAGGCCCATGGCGTACATGTATAATTCCTCCATATACTTCTATCCTTTGCCTTTCTCTTCATAGCAATATATGAATTAGTTGTAAAATCATCCAGAATCCCAAGTCTAAGTCTTCCCTTAATCTTCCTTCTTTTCATTCTTCCTTCAATTACCTCTTAGCCCTAATAATAATAATAATTATGGCTTGCATGTTAGGACTATACGTCGGTATTTTTATTGATTAACTGTCGTAATTAAACATCTAGTTTTACACTTTAAGAAATGCGTAGCGTACAAAATGTCATACATGGTATAGAAACGAGTGTTCATGCTATTTTATTCGATGCCTTGAATCTGATTCAACAGTGCTTGATGTTGTCTCTACCAAAAGTGGCACTGTAATTATTGTAAATTGAACTCTCTTGGGTTCGAATCTCAGGCGCGCTGATCTGACAGTAAAATCTCGGACATTCACTGGACTGGCTATACGGAAAATTATCTAAATTGCCTAACGGTTTAAACATGTGGTACTAAAAGTGATAGATATCGACGTAGTTGATCATTTCACTACAATGCGTGTTTACTTTTTTGACGTTTTTTTGACAGCTATTTAGATACACAATACAGACATAACTACAGACCTTCTTCACTTCCTCAGGGTACCACATGGCGTGCTCGAACTCTTCAGGCAGACATTTCTGACACTTCTGACCAAACAGCTTGAAGTAGACCCGACCTGTGTTGAGGGTCGGGTCTAGGTGGACCCAAAACATCACTCGACCCTTCATCGACGTCCAAGCATTGCCACAATTCTAAAAGCAATCAAAATCGGTTATATCAACTGAAAATAAATTTATTAAAATAATAATAATAGTAATAATAATAATAATTATTATTATTATAATTATTATTTTAATTATAATAAGTATAATAATATTAATAACAATAATAATAATAACAATAATAATGATAATAATAATAATAATAATGATAATAATAATAATTGGTTATATAAATAGGCTTTATAACTTCGTGTTACAATTATTATAAGTTACTGTATTACATGAGATGCACTAAGTTACTAATTAGCCAATAATCAGTCAATCGAGGTAATCTGTTAGAATTCAATCAAATCAATAAAATGTAACTATTCTGCCTGTAATCATATCTGATTCATTAACAATTAAAGTTTATGTTAATCTACGCAAATCAACGTTTAAAAGTCACACTTTACATCTATTTCAACAGTTGGACAACAGTAATTCAACAGAAGTCCACTGTAATTCATCAATAATTCAACAGTAATTCATCAATAATTCAACAGTAATTAAACAATAAGTCAACAGAAATTCGCCAGGAATTCAACAATAAGTCAACAGTAATTCGTCAGTAATTCATCATTAATTAAACAGTAATTCAACGTATTATTCCACTAATCTTATCGGAACCCTACAAATACCGCTACTTGATTACCAGGAAATTATTTATATGAAATAATCTCTCAGGAGCTGGATCCATTTGCGAAATCGGTAAGATTTTCGACCGGGTAATGAATGAATGAATAAATAAATAAATAATGAATTAAATGAACTAATCTCTCAGGATTGACTCACCCAGCAGAGGAACCTGACCTTGGCGCTATCGTTGAAGACAGTGCACCTCTTGTCGTCGATCACATCCGTGGTGGGACACAGGGTCCAGGTGTAGGTGTCCAGGAATTGTCGAAACAGCAGGTTAAAGCACCCGTGCCACACCACTTCCATGCTGAAAGACGACAATAGAAAATATTAAATTTCAGTAATTAATTAATCAATTCAGAAAAGATTTACCAGAATTTAGCAGAACTGCTACCATCTTTCGTTATTCCAGTCCTTCTTTACACATAGGTAGCAGGAACAAGGGAAGAAAGCCAAGGGCTTATTTCAATCCTCAATCATACGTGATTACAACATCCAGCTTGTATGATGTAATCATGTGAGATTGGGATGATGATATGATGATGTTAAATTTTGGTAATTATTTTGACCGGTGTGATTAAGATATTTTACGAGCTTTCTCATGTTAATTTGAGTATTGGACTGTTATTTAAACAAGAAACTAAAGTTAGACTTAGTAGTCTATCTAATCATAGTGCTAGCTTTGTTATATGAATTTTAAAATTAAGAGTCAAAAACTAATAAACGAAGGAACTGCAGTAAGCATGTACAAACTCAAACTGTTTTGAATAGGTCAATTTAAAACATAGATATCTTGCAAGAGTTTTGTCATGTTTGTCATGTTTGTGAAAGATCACTGTAAATATAGCATGATCATTGCAATTTACACATTTAGCAATACTAATGAAAGTTATACTTAAATTTTTTATCGACATTTAAATATAAAAAATACATAAACAACATTTACAATTTCCTTTTTCAATTTACATTTTCTTATGAATTTACATTCATAATTGTAATGTCTTGAGAATAGACAAAGGACAGAATACCAATAATAGGCTACTAATAATACTGATGATGATAATAATAATAATAATAATAATAATAAAATAATAAAAGTTTAACGTCCGTTTCCTCATCTAGGCATGATGTCAGGGACGTCCCCAACAGCACACATCACTACAGATCAATTCACCCAGACCAATCTGCAAAAGATATGTGTGAGGAGAAGTAACGTCCTTAAGAAATGCCAGTCCGGTGATCAAAAATGGTCAGAAGAAACATTGTAGAGGCTCAAACGATATTTAGCAGGAATCTGTTAACTTTGAGAAATGTCTTAGAAACCATTTAATTGACTTTGATTTTATTCCATTAATTACTCATTCTTGTTTCAGCTACTGCAGACATCTAACTAGTATAAAGCAGTCGTATTTGGAAATAAAAGATAGATAAATTTGTACTACAGGAAATTTTTAATATTTAAAAATGTATTTTAATGCCGACGATATATTATTCTAACTTCAGGTTTTGAAGCTGCTTATTTACTTATAAAGATAAAACTTTCATTTTCTTATCCTCTGATTATCTCTGTGTCGATCTACCAGCGAACATTCAGATAATTGCTGAACCTAAAACTATTTTTAGTAAAAATTTGTAGAAGAGAAATAAAGCTGATAAAGCTAAGGATGGCGTTAGTTTCCTCACTCGAAAGCAATGTCAGTGACCGGTGAGCCCAGGATTTGAACCTTATACATACTGATCCGCGGTCGAGTATCTTACCGACTTCGGCACTGGCTCCAGACAGAAATGATATTAAAAAGTATTCCAGTTAGCAAATTTTCAAGCCCCCACCGATTAGAATCAATTAATTACCACAATTTCAGTCAAAATTTCAATTAACCCCACCCACACCTTGGGATATATTTAAGAGATAGGGTGAGTTGGGTGGGGATGGATATAGTGAGATGGTCTGAGCTTGGACTTTACTGAAATGAGATTTGATTCTAATCTGAGAGGTTTTAAAAATAAACGTCCGGTTAACTTTACTACAGTGGTGATATAGTTTTCGCTATAGATGTAACTGTAGTACGCTATGAAATTATTTGTGTATAATTACTTGTAATAAGTCCACTCCTTGCCCATCAAGTATAATCGTAATATATTAATATAAGAGAAGGTCATAATTAAATTAACACTGTCGGTTAAGCTCAAATTTCAATTTCCGTGCTTATAACAATTATAGTTTAATGAAAATGATATAGTAAATTTCTACATTTAGGACTTAGCGTAATTAAATATTAGGTCAGGCCTATCTGGTTCGTTTAAATTTTCGCAAAACCTTGTAAGCACGCCGTAACGCCATATACATTAATCATCGTACTTCTTTCCACTGAAGCGAAAGTAAAACCGACTGAAAGTAGCGTAGCTCAATTAATGATTCCAACGTACTAATATCAACAGTAATTTATATAAATAATTATTAATATCAACAGTATTAATATCAACAGTAATTTACATCAATAATAATACTAACAGTATTAATATCAATAGTAATTTAATAGATTCTACTTGTAAAATTATAAAATAGAATATCACAGATATTATACTGTAGATGTAACTATATCTTATTTTAAATTACAGATGTAGTCTTTATCTTATTTTAAATTAGAGCTGTAACATTTATTTGACCCGTATTGATTTTTATAGGGTCCAAGTGTGTAGAATTAGCATACTAGATCGGAATTTTCCTAAATTTGCTAATAAAAATAACGAAAATTAAACGAAAGTCTAACTAATCAAAACTAATTAAAATTTGTGAATTCGAATATTTATATGTGAATTTGATTATTTAATGGAGCTATAGAAATTAAACAGTCCTGGCTCGTTTGCCTCATCCAATTTCTCATCATCTGTCTCTTGAAAATCGTGTAAACTACATTACTGGTGATTGAATCAATCTACCATGCTACGAGATGGAAAATGGAACTGCAAGATATCTTTACTTGTATAGCCTACTTGCAATTAAGAGTATTAAGTGTGCGCTGATAATAAAAAACGTTGAGTGATAGCATATAAGCCCCTAAAGCTATCATAATATTATAGGCTAAATGTTTATACATGGTTTTTGGAATGATCTCCGAAAATTGATGATGGCGAATGACAATTAATGATAAAAATGATAGATTACGGTTGCACAACGATGAAGAAATTTCAAGTATGGGTTTGCCGCTGCATTGTCTATACTCTACACGGCTGTTAAAATAAAATAAAATATTTATATATTTGTAAAATTTTAAATGAAATACCTATGTTTGGGAGATTTCGAAATATGTCTGAAGTGCCATCAGATTATAATATATTATAATATAATATATATATATATATATATATATATATATATATGTATATATATATATATGTATGTATATATATATATATATATATATATATATATATATATATATATATATACCAGGCAGACAGTAGAAGGTTTGAAGATAAGTTAAGGCATTATATAATATATATATATACTGATATGTTGCCTTTTGGTGAAATAAAGGTTGATATATATATATATATAATATTATTGTAAATGTTAATCTTTAATTTTGAAAAGAATTGATGGATCAGCCTCTCTCTCATTATCAATCTGCCTATAGAAAACTCCATTCTACTGAAACCGCTCTTCTTCGCATACATAATGATCTTAGCTTGGCTATGAGTAGTAAACAGGTTTCTGCCTTGGTTCTTCTAGATCTCTCTGCTGCCTTTGATACAATTGACCATAGCATCCTAATAAATAGGCTTAAATCTTGTTTTGGCATATCTGATTCTGCCTTTTCCCTTCTCACATCATATCTCTCATGTCGCACACAGTCTGTTGTTATTGGTCAAAATCGCTATTCTGAACTACCCCTCCTACGCGGTGTTCCTCAAGGTTCAGTGTTAGGTCCATTGCTCTTCTCTTTATATATCACACCTCTTAGCTACCTGCTTGCTCAGTCCTCCATAAATTTTCATTTTTATGCAGACTACACACAACTATATATTTCCTTTTCTAATCATGATTCTGATCAAAAACTGGCTCATCTCTCATCCATTCTTGACAAGGTTTATTCCTGGTTTTGTGCTAACCGTCTTGCTGTTAATCCTTCCAAAACTGAATGCCTTTTAATTGGCACTCCTTTGCAAAGAAGTAAAATTACAAATAACTCTGTTAATTTTCAGAATCTTGCTCTTTCACCTTCTCGATTTGCCAAAACTTTGGAGTCATATTTGATGAAAACCTTGACTTTAAATCCCATATCTCTTCTGTTTGACGCGCTTCTTTCTTTCAGATTCGTCAGATTAGGCAAATACGTCCATCCCTTACTAGAAATTCAGCCACTATCCTTGCTAATTCTATAGTTCATTCAAAGCTCGACTACTGTAATTCATTATTACATGGATTGCCTACTTCTTCTCTCAATCGTTTGCAGCACGTCCAAAATTATCTTGCACGTATTGTTTACAAGTCCTCTCGACTTCAATTTCGCTCTCTTTCTTTACTTCGCAGACTTCACTGGCTCCACGCATAAAATATAAAACAGCTCTATTAACTTTCTAAACTCTACGATTTGGCAAGTCTTCTTACTTATCTGAAATTCTTCTTCCCTATCGACCCTCACGTTCACTTCGTTCCACCGATGCCAATCTTCACTCTGTTCCAATATTCTCACATCTTTGGGCAGACGTTCATTTTCTTACGCAGCACCCACAATCTGGAACTCTTTACCTGCTAATCTTCGCTCTTGTTTTTCTCTTTCAACATTCTCTAGCAAGCTTAAAACTTACCTTTTCCCATCATAGACATAATCAATCTACCCTGACCATATTTTGATCACCGGACTGGCTTTCGTTTAGGACCTTGCTTCTCCTCAGCACATTTCTTTCGGAGAATGGTCTGGGTGAATTGATCTGTAGTGATATGTGCTGTTTGGGACGTCCCTGACATCATCCCTGGATGAGGAAACGGACGTTAAACCTTTATTATTTATTATTTATTATTTATCTGCAAGCATTACTCTATATATTTGTTTTACCCATCGGCGTCTAAACCCGTACATATAATATGACATTAGCTTAGTTTCATAAACGACCAGATACATGAAAATTAAGACATATTATCAGCGCAGATAAATATCATTCCTTCACATTAATAGAGAAAGTGAAAGAGTATTATATTCTAGGCGTTTAAGGCTCCACTACTTAATTTCTATCTCAATTACATTCGCCAATTATCCTACATGTATATGATAATTTGTTAGACACACATGTATGCAGTACACAACTATACATACGTTTATCTTTCCTGGTGGTCATACGTAAGTGAATATCGCAAAATAGACAAAACTCTCCCACATTATTTCGTTACCATCAATCATTCAACCAATCCAATAAACAATTTTTTTGTAAAGTCCCGAATTACACTAGTACTACTCTTTCTCTCTCTCTCTTAGTGCACTGCCTACTGGCAGGTCCATGGTATATAACGTCTCCACTCTTCTCTGTCTTCCGCCTTCCTCTTCATTTCCACATATGAGTGAGTCTTTAAATCATCTAACATACCTAATCTCGTCCTGCCCCTGTCTCTTTTTCTTTCCATTCTACCTTCTATGACCTCTTTTAATAGACCTTCCCCTCTTAGAATGTGTCCTATCCAACTCTTCTTACTATTTCTTAATACATTTATCAACTGTCTATCTGTGCCAACTCTCTCTAGAACTTCCTCATGTGTAGCCTTTTGAGTCCAACTAATCCTCTCCATTCTTCTCCAAATCCACATTTCCAATGCCTCCAGTTACCTGATATCTTCCTTCCTTAAGGTCTAGTACTACTATAAAAATACTAAAACCCGACATGAGAGTCTTCTCTCGAATTGCAACTAATGACAGGCAAACATAGGCTTTGAACCTCGTATATACTGATCTGCAGTCGGAAACCTTACCTGTACTGTCACCAGCTCAGATTAGCTACTAACTAAAATATGAAATAATAAAGCATGTAAAAATATTAGCTTATTACGCAGGCATCGCTTTCATCCAAATATAATTCCCAGGGTGATGGAAGGTTATTCTTAAATCCGCGTCGGTTGCTATTGGAACGCCAACAAAAGGCAACGATTACTAATAACCAAGGAGAGGAAAAGGAGGAAATAACGAAAACTACAAAAACAGTAACTAAGAAAGGAAACACATGCGGTATGTCATGTTTGTAACTATACCGCATAAATTGTAGCAGTAAAATATCATGTTAATTGGGTTGACTGCATTTGTTATCTTGGTGTATTTATTAATAAAGCAAAGTCATTTAAATGTCACTGGAATGATAGTAGAGGCAAATTCTACGCTGCTGTAAATACGATACTGGGGAGACTAGGATCAAACGCAGCAATTGATGTCTTGTTGAAATTAATTCATTCGCAAGCGGTTCCTTTGTTACTTTATGGCATTTCTGCTTTATCTCTGTCAAATGCTGAACAGAAAGAGTTTTGTAATGCTTACAATAATGTCTACTATAAAATTTTTCGAACTTTTGATAAAGGTATTATATCGTATTGCCAGTGGTATTGTGGCTTTTGGCCATTTGAATTACTTTATGATTACCACAGATATACCTTCTTAAATAAGTTAATTGTCTCTGGATGCTTGGATAGTAAGCTAGATTTAGATAAGTCTGATTATATGGATTATGTTAATATTAAAAATAAATATACAATTCAGAATGATGATTTTATTGGTAAAATAAGACACAAAGTTTGGACTTATCTTGAAGGTATATTAACCTAATTAGATTATGGAAAGTCGATCCTAAGATAAACGGCGATTTTAGTTTATATTATTCTACTTTCAGACTCTTTAATGGTGAATCCGTAATTTCTATTTTTCTGTTCGTTAGTTACTTTTATTTTTTCATTTCTTGTTCTGTTCTTACTGCCATGTATTTTGGTGAATAAGAGATCATATATAAATAAATAGAAAAATGATAATAAAACTGCAGAAGAATCATGACTTACTTGGCGCTATTCATGAGGGGATTGCAATTTGCTGAGAGTCCTGATCCAGACATCATCATCTTCAACTCATCAGGGTAGACTGCCAGAAACTCCTGCTGACCTTGTGGCACTAGCATCTGCTGCTGACCCCCTTCCACATACCCCACAAGAGCTCCCATCTCCGGAGAGTATCTCGGAGGTGCCGGTGGGAATCCCGAAGGAGCTAAACCCAAGGGCACCAGACTCGGCTGGGATTCGGGAAGTGAAAGGACTTGGTTGTATACCGGTGGAGAAGTACTATTGTAGCTAGGCACTATACTGAGCAAGCCGCTATACGCAGATTTGCTTGGCTCAGGCTGGTTGTAGGAACTGTTTGGAGGTTCATACATGACGTTTGAGATAGTGGAGATTGGTGGATTTGGCAGTATTGCCGGCATACACGTGGAAGGAGTGAACTGTGCTATCTGCCTGTTAGAGACGTCATATGGATGATTAGTTCCTCCGCCTGGTCTTTGTTCGGGATACATCATTCCGTTTGAAGTTGGATTATAGAAAAAGTTCTGCTGTTGGGAAGTGGTTGGTCCCTGCAGGCAAAGATTGGTTGATCTAACTTCTGTTGAAGGGTTTGAGACACCACTGTATGAATGGTAGATCATTCCTGGGATTGCATTTGGTGCCGATGCAGTTAACGAATGACTAAATTGGTTTCCGTATGGAGGATACTGTAATCCATAGTGCGCGGAATTTTCAAATCCATTGGATGAGAGAGAATTAGGGCACTGAGGTGCAGTGCTGGAATTCTGAGGACTCATTTGAATGGTCTCCATCGATTGTGGGTTTTGTGCCGAGGGAATAATTTTGACTGGAGAATTGTATTGGGGTACATAAGGTCCTGAGGGGACATAGTACAGAGATGTGGGAATGGAGGCAGGAGGAATAGAGACAGCTATGGGAGGCGGGATATAGTTCGACTTGAACTCATCTGCGTACAAACAATTAATAAACACAGAAGATAGAGAAAATAGCCAGTCATTTCTATAACAATGAACAAAACTTATTTCTTAACATAAACTTTAACATCAATTTTAAGCCGCTATATATCTCAAGTAGCCGGGCGGCGATTAAGATGCATTATGATTATTAATGCTTACATATTGCTTGAATTGTTTATTTCAAACCTCTAGTTCTTTACACCAAGGGTAAAAAAAACAAATTAAATAAACAAAAAACAATAATAATAATAATAATAATAATATTATTATTATTATTATTAACAATGTAAATAATAATAGTAATAATAATAATAATAAATATAATAATAACAGTAAATAAATAAATAAATATAACAAAAATAAGATACTCGTCAACCGAAGTCGGTAATTGTTAACAAAAGTTAACGGATGCTTAAAGAACGGCTAGAAAGCTACAACGTAAAACCTAAATTTTTAACATAAACCTGAGTATCCGTATGTATAAACAGTTAGAACATTGAAATTACGAAGTCCAGTGTACGATTAGGAATGGAGAATATGTCTGAAAAGACTGATATTGCGGCCTACTATCAAGTTAGTTTATTAGGCCTACAAATAAAAGCCTTGCCTATTAAGCCTTTGTACATGTACCTGTAAACAAAGCGTTAGTTGGCACGTTGCCTGACTGAAACATTTAATGACTCAGTCAGTTTGATTCCTCAAATCAAATTAAACTTTAAAGTTGGCGAAACATGCGCATTAACATTCTCAGTATTACGGATGTAATTATAATGGCGCAGCAATGAAAGAATCCAATGTGTAGCAACCAGGAAGAAAATGGATAGCCTGCCCGCAGTTTGAGCTTACCCCGGGTTGTTAAAGTAACTGTATGATGTAAATAAACTAAATATAGGCAACAGCCTTACGGTCGTCAGCAATTTCAATAAAAGGAAATCTAACAAAAATTACTGCTACGGACTGGCAGTCCTACTGCATAAAATTTTATTATCAGGAAAGCAACATTGAATCAAACATTTTTTGACAGAAATAAAACTTAGCCGAAATTGCATATATATACATGTATATATATATATATATATATATATATATATAATATATATATATATATATATATATATATATATATATATATATATATATCCGAGTTGTGTTCAGGCAACTTAAGAAAAGACCAACCTTTAATTAACCAACTTACGACACATAATAATATGTGTCGTAAGAGGCGACTAAACAAGAACTGAGAAAGGCAACGCACAGGAAACAAACTCAGAAGCCATGATTTTCCCAAGCTAGAGATTGCATACGGGCTGTATGGATAAGGCAGTCTTTTGTGGCGTGATAAACTTGTTGATCTATGGAGTGCTCTTTATGGAGCGGGAAAACAAAACAGACTCTGATTATGAATACGGACCTTGGACCTGTCACTTGGCAGAATACCTTGATGCAAGTGGCCTGGGTTCAAAGCCCATATCAGTCGGCACATGTAGGATATAAACTTGGGCCCATGGAAGGTTAATCACGTATCAGAGCTTGCTGCCATTTGGCGCTCTCAATGGCAAAGATGTGATTAACCATGGTTAGGATTAATAATTACCTGCCAGGATCTATATAGCAGTCAAACTGGGTCAAACCCAAGCACAAAGTACTTTCTGACCGAGCACTGTTTTTATTACTATAAGTTTAGCTATAATTAATGTCAATATAGAACATATCTACGACTACAGTCTATTAAAGATATGTCATGCTATAGGCCTACATGGACTACATGTATAATGTAAGTATGTAAACACACATGTCTATTTCTAAACACACTCTAGAAATATACTTCCGTATGGCAACCGACCCCAGTTAATTACAGATAAATTGTACAGCCACATAATAATATCATTTAATTACTCAACTCTTAAACAGTTGCCGTTATAGTGTAAAACAAAATAGGGAGGGGTTCGGGTACAGGCAAGTCATTTTGAAATCTAAAATCCTAAATCGGTACTTCAGTAGAAATATATTTCATAACTTTTATGTTACAACTCTTCGTATTCATCCTGGTTACAGCCAGTGGCGAAGTCGGTAAGATACTCGACCGCGGATCAGTAGGTGCGTGGTTCAAATCCTGGGCTCTCAGATTTCTGAATTTGTTTTCTGAATTTCTGAATGATTTCACATCTTGGGCTCTCCGATTTAAATCCGTCACTGACATCACTTTCGAGTGAGGAAACTGACGTTAACCTTAGCTTTAGCTTTTTTAAGGGATGGGACAAATATTGCAACACCCAATTTACCCCCGCCCCTATCCGAGCAGAAGTTGACCGGCAGATGTGCAACTGAAGTGGTAGAAGATCGTGCTTGTCAATATCGAAAGTCTAGTTTTTTATCTCAATCAAACAAATGCTTACCATACAATGTTAACTAACTAACTATCTACATGATCTCCAGTCAAGTTTGAAGTACATTGTACCTGCCATTGGGAAAATAATTAAAGGAAAAGAGTAACATTTGATAGCTAACCTTTATCATTAGGATTCTGAAACAATCCAGTTCTCTTTGGGACTTTCGCTGTTGCGTCATTCACTGCCATGGACATTCTAGACATTTGCTGATTCATCTGTTGCATTCCTGCATTCCATTGCTCTACAATTCCCACTCCCAATTGTTGTTGTTGTTGTTGTTGTTGTGGTGGCTTTTGTTGTTGTTGTTGTTGCTGTTGCTGCTGTTGCTGTTGTTGCATTGGCGGCAGGATTTGGTTCATGTGCAATGCAACAATTTCGCCTGTATTGGCCATCACAGCTTTAAATTGTCCTTTTACAAATGTGCAGCTTTGAAACTCCTGTTGCTGATTTTGTTGTTGATTCTGAACAGGCGTTGCATAAAGTTGTGGCAGCTGTTGCTGAAGTTGTCTCTGTTGCTGTTGTTGAATATTGTTGTTGCTAACAACAGGATTAGCAGCAACGTTGCACATCAGATGTGGCTGCCTCATTTCAGCCGACTGGTTCACAGCTACTACACCACTAGTGGGTACCATTCGATGATTTGAATCTTTTGAAACATGTTGTCGTGCCGAAAAGCAAGATTTCTTCTGCAATAGCTGTTGCTTATGTGGTTGCTGTTGCAGTTCTTGTTGCTTATGATGTTGTTGTTGCTGTAAGAAATCTGTCGCATGAGGGGCAGATTTAGATGGTGGTATCACTGTTGGACTCATTGCAGAATTGCTGTGGGAGCAGTCTTGATTCAATGACGTCATAGCAGGGCTGTATTCGTTGTTAGAAGATGACGATGCATTTTCGCTTACGTCAGAATCTGGGGCCTCTCCTATTCGCGTCCCCCTGCTTGGGCTTCGTGATTTAGGTCTGGGTGGCATTAATGAAAATATCTATATAAATTCAATAAAAATTAGTTCAATTACGTATCGAATAAAAGAAAAATTAGCAATACAGAGATATTGGTAGTCTATGATGTTATCTAGCATTAAAATATTAGATACTAGAAATTGACGACAGTTGCGTAAATTGAAATTATGCCGGCTCTTATGACTTACAATATAATAGTGACATTATCAAAAATGCTGTTATAGAGGAATTAGGGTTTTTGATTGCTTCATAAAAATATTAATCCCTTTCTTGATTGATTTGACGAGAGAAAAACGCTTGAGCAGTTCACATTCATTGATTGATTTATTAAATCCTAAATTGATTGAATCCCCCGTATTATCCCGGACTCGTTGATTGATTTATTTCGGTAATTTAAAATAATGTGCTTATTGATTGACATCGTGTACAGCGTGCAGTGCATTATAATGTACATATTGTACAATGTTTAAAGAATTATTCTGTACACTATGTAAACTTTGTAGTGCATTATCATGTACACATTATAAAATATGTATTGCCTTACTGCCAACGACTGAGCAACAACAGTACAAGCATGCATAATTCAATCTATCAATTAACTGTTAAAACTGATGTTGCCATTCACTAAATCAGTCAATCTACGATTAAATTACACCTTCTTTTCTTTTATACTTGCAAGTTTTAATATTTCGCTTAATAAAATTAATGATCAATGAATTTAGTCTATCAGTTATATAATTGAGATTAATACTCGGAAAGCGAGTATCAGAAATTATGGAAAAGAAAATTGAAGAATATATATTGTAAATATTCTGTAACATGCTTATTTATAGAAATGTACTCGTACTAAAGTTCAAATATGGGCTATTAAATAATTTGGAACAAACTAGATTTCAAATGTCAGGCTTAAATTCAAGCAATATCAAGGCTTTAATAACATTACTGGCGATTTAGAATTTTTACATTATCTTAATTCACAACATATCAATTAGTATTTGTCAATCCTCTGTTACTAGTATTTATAACTAACCTAAGTTATGGGTATAGTGTAAAAGCCAATATTCTCACTTCCTCGTTGGTTGTTTGAGCTCAACTGACTGTTGTCTCTATGCTAACTCCACTCTGAGACTAAGAATATCTTAATCAAACGTTGTGCTTAAGTGTTTTTGTCAATATGCACATAGTAAAAGTACGGCTGTAGAACTGTTTGAATGCTACCGTCTACCAAGCTGCCTACAAGTTTAGTTTCACTTTGGCGGCCTCTTTCACTTTTACACTGTAGCGCACAGGTATAGGCGATATGAGGGCTTCCGTTAAGAAATATTTTATCATTCTCAATTACAATTAACATTTTTGTTCATCAATCATCTCTTTAGTAGATTGGTAAAGACATTTATGCTCGCTATCTATTCACAGCAATAAAATGTTTGCAGTATAGGCTTATGCTGTGTTTAGAATAGTAAAAACCATGCAGATGATATTATCTTTCTGTACACCATCGTAATTAAACTGCTGTAGTAGCGAAATGCTTGTAGTGATGACGGTCAGGAAAACTGAAGATCTAGCTATTATCAATTTCTCAATTCATATTTCTCAACTTGTGAATATTTTGTAGGTTGATAAATTGGGAAACAATTAAGATTAGACGCGCGGGTCAGACAAAAATGTTATGCAATCGAGGCCAGTGTATGACCCTTCACACACGCACACACACACATACACACACAGATCTATCTATCTATCTATCTATCTATCTATCTATCTATCTATCTATCTATCTATCTATCTATCTATCTATCTATATATATATATATATATATATATATATATATATATATATATATACATATATATATATATATATAATATTATATTAGGCTATATAGCAATCTTGCAGCAATTACGTAAAATATTGGTTTCCCTACAATCAATCTCAATTTATGAGCTGCCATGTTCATCCAAACTACCCTCAGCATCAGAGATACTTAAAAGTTAAAAAAATGAAGTTAACTGACCCTTTCTGAAACAGATATTAGCGGAAATCAATAATAACAGATATATTAACATAAAATAATAATAATAAAGGTTTAACATCCGTTTCCTCAGACCAATCTGCAAAAGAAATGTGCTGAGGAGAAATCTCTAAAGCCTTTTGAATATGGCAAGATATGTTCTAGGATGATATCATTTGAATGGGAAGTTTTAACCAGTTTCTTATCACCTACAGCCACCATAATGTACTCAAACCTTACTATTTACTGAGGCAGGTTTTTATTTTCCATCAAAACTTGGTATGCTAGGCTCTTCGGGCGCTTGAGCGTAGATTTGGTTTCTATGACCGTGCAAACTGTTAAACTTATTCATCATCAGAAAATAGATCTTCAGAATCTTAAATTTTCTGACTAATGCGCAATGCAGAATTGTGCTAAAACAGAATTCTTCAAAACCCTCTTTGGCTCCTCAATCTTTTGGTAACCCGTTCTTGAGTCAGTAAAAATTTCCTATGGTATTTCTACATAGCCATTCACTAAAGATTTGATAGAGCTTACTATATGATAGAGCTTATTATAAGCTGATTTATAGAGTATTTGACAATTTCCTGTGAAAGCATAAAATCCTAATGAGATCTTTACGTCTTATGGCGGGATGGGTTTTAGACCACGACAGGTTCAATAATGTGGACATATTTGACAGTATGAATGAGTGTACTTAATACCGTAATAATAAGTCATATTATTAAAAATGTCAGTTGGCCAGATCCGTTAGCTTCTTGACATGTTGTTCGACAGCGGATCAGTAGATGCAGGATTCAAATCCAATGCTCTCCCTGTCACTGACATGCTATTTGAGCAGGAAACCGAAATGAATTTAGTATTTCTAAATTTAAGAATAAAACTAGTAAAATAGTATTATATTTATATATAAAAACAAAATTAGTTACAAATTTATAAAAAAACATCGATTGAAATCTATGATCTAACGCTTTTTACTCTATAGGCCTGATTTGCTTTAAGACTATAGCTTTTAAGGCTCTTCGTCTTCACATTTGGCAAAACACTTGAGAGTTATTAGAAAAACAAGTCAAGAGTAGGGATGATTTGAAATGCAATCAGCTATTTGAAGAGTTTTGAATTGAGTTTCGATGAGTTACTGAAACATATTGCCTAATTAAGCAAACATGTCAAAACATTTTAACAGCCTGTATGACGCCTTGCGTAACTGAGATAAAGAAGTTTATAAATAAAAGTAATAAGTAAAACTACTATATATATATATATAGGCCTATATATAACAAATATTGTATAAACTAATAAATAAAACCAGTAAATGTCACTAGTAAATTTAACTAGTAAATGGAGATGGTAAATGAAACAAATGCTCTCAATGAACTGTTCAAGAAGAGCTATAGCTTTAAAGGCTCCTTTCAAAGAGATGCTTCGAAATTGGGAGGTTGAATTTCAAACTTTCCATTTACTATACTAAAATTCGTCCCATCTTCAATTGATTCTTGAAACATCTTTATCAAATATATTTCGACCAATTCATGAAAATATATGCATCGCATAGCAACACTAGCACAGTTGCTAATTTATCGCTTGGAAACTGTGGGGCAAAAATATTTCTTAAACTTTAAATAGATAGGCCTACGAGCAAGTCAGTGTTAACAAATCAAGAAATTAAACAAGCGTTCAACATGTTCAATCTTTGTTAATTTTTCACAGCTCACAAGCACTGAAGAGAAAAGAAAAAATAGAAAAGTAATCTAGATTATAACTGGTACGATCTATTATATTTATTACATTACCAGTATTATTTAGCAGCGGCATACCATTACCTTACCTTACCTTACCTTAGGATGCATCTAATAGATATAGAGATAGAGATCTAGATCTATTAGAGCATGATGTCGCTCAAATAGTACCGAAAGTAGTCATACATTACTCGAGACGCAAATTCAATTCAAACTGGCTAAATAATTTTGTTGTTCTAAGAGACTCTCTGATCAACATAAGGTACTTTGAACCTTAATCTGAGATAGCCAAAGGCTGTCAGATCTTCTATGCAGAACCTGACTTCAACTCAAGACTTCTGTGACAAAGAAAAGTTTGCCTCTTTCATTAAAGACCACGCAATCGATAAACCCTTTTACAGTTTTTACGTCGTCTAAACAGGAAAGACCTGCTTGCCGTAGTTGCTACTTGTTGTATTTATTAATTATTGTTATTTTCATGCTCTATTTGTGTTTCATTTGTCACATTGCCACTCGCTGGAGCCAGAGGCGATGTCGGTAAGATATTCGACCGCGGATCAGTATGTGCGGTGTTCAAATCCTAGGCTCACCCGTCACTGACATCGCTTTCGAGTGAGGAAACTGGCGTTAACATTAGCTTTTTACCGTGTATTATTTGTATTGCATGTTTTAGTTGTTATTAGTTGGAAAGCCTCGTGGCGCAGTGGTAGAAAGCTCGCTCCTCGAACTAGAGGTCGCGAGTTGGAGACTGTTTGCGGGATTTCTCTTTAGGTGTAGCCCTCATAATCACAGTTCTGTACAGATGGTGGCGTCAGGTCGAAAGCCGTTGTTAAAGTTCATTTCTTATCGATATCTCTCCTTGTCGCCCCCATAAAATTGGACATAACAGCACGTTAGTAGAAGTTTTATAAGATATGAGGTGTTATTTGTAGATCGTTGGACTAAAGTATCGGGTCTATCACAAGTGAAAGCATGACGTGTATAACTTCTCAATGGCTAACAATGACTAAATCTTAGGCCTACATGACGATTACTATTATTTTAAGCCGTTGGGCCATTGCAATCCACGCAGGTTTCACTTTCTTTCATGCATCTAAAAGAGATTCTTAAAGCGGTGCTTATATGACTCCAACTAATTCAAAACCTTTATCTGAAAAGTTCACATACCTAGTGGTCTACTCATAGAAGCTATTTCTAGCCAATCAGTCACTGGCTCAGCCAAATTCCAGAATTATGACACAAGTTTTGCATATTCATTTAAATTCCATAACTTCTTTTACAGATTGACACGAAAATTAATTTTTGGTACTGAATTCTTTGAGGAATATTTATAACAAAATTTCTTTTCCATATTTGACGGTATTGTATATATGTGTGGGTGAATTTTACACGACACTTGACAATAACCTTTAGTTCGTAGCTTGCATTTAGGGTATGATCGACTTACTGAAAAAATCAGACACTCTTATCCCAAAGGTTTCGACTCTGACATCGCAAAAATTAACATCAGGTTTCAAGAATGATGGCTGTTTCTCAAGTGCTTTGCCTTTCAAATATCTACACTATGCGGTCAGTACGAGCAAGTGCAGAGTTCATTTAGTTTATTCGCTACATATTGATTCTTGAAATATCTCAAACAATATTTCATTAAACCTAAAGTTAATTATTCTATTTACAGAGTCACTGAGATCTCTTCATGCTAATGCATCTGCCCCATTGCACCAGTGAGGGTAGGGAGCGTATAGAGGGTATAGACTATATATAAATATATAGAGTATAGAAAGTGATCCATATATCTAATATACTTGTTAAGCCGAAGCATTTAAATGGCCGCATTTATTTATCAACTTAATCTTTTGCTTTTGCAGTATCACTGTTAGGCATACTGCTGCTTCCATTTTATAAAAATGCTCTTATCTACTGTACATGTATATATACATGTATATATATATATATAGTATATATATATATATATATATATATATATATATATTGTGTGTGTGTGTGTGTGCTTGTGTGTGTCTGCGTGTGTGTGTTTGTGTGTGCTAGCTGAGGCAATACATACATTGTTTAGAGCATTTCAAGTCAGAAGAAAAAGTTGTAAAGTTATAGGCCTACAGTTATAGCTCTTCAATACTTCTAGACGATAGAAATGGAAAGAGAAATAGAAGGAAGGATAGAAGAGAGAGAGAGAGAGAGAGAGAGAGAGCGAGTGAGAGAGAGAGATTATATTAAGTAATATATAGGCTTATCGACAAGTAGTTCTACACATTCGAAAAGTCTGCAGCGACTTTTGCAGAAAACCGTAGATTGCTTAAAAGATAGACACATTTACTTTTGTAGAAAGTATTATCCTACAATTAGTTACAAATATTTATGTAACAGGTGAGCCTAATGTTAACTAAATACTGAAAATCATATTAGTCCTATAATCATAAATTTCTTTGTGACGAGGCACTATGGGCCTTTTATGGGATCGACACGGTGGAGTCTTGATATGAAATGGAGCCCTAAGGTCGTCTCTCAATCAGCCTGACACCACCAAGTGTACATGACTAGGTTTCTATTCGCCCATCGGATGAGAAACCCAAAGTCGTTACACAGTCTGGATCCCGGGACCTCTCAGTCAAGAGTCGAGCTCTCTACTACTGCACGACAAGACGTTCAATACTATGGTAATTAATATAAGAAAACAGATTTTGCCACCAATAAATTTGAGGAATGAAAGACAAAATTTTAATGCATATAAAGGAACTTGAATAAAATCTCTAATTGAATTCTTGTCGATGAAGTACACTTTACATTGTCTTCAGGTACATTTTCATGACATATTGAAACAGAAAAATCAATATTTTGGTGTTTAATTTTGAAATTGTTTCGCCTTAAGATTCAAGAAAGGAAACATTCATTCTTTGTATCTTTGTCACTCGTACCTGTACGTAATTCGCATGGCTTATACAAGCTGACAGCAACAACAACAATTACAGAGTGCTACTGCCGTCAATGACAACATCGAGTAATACTCAATTAAATTGAATCCAAAACAACGTAATTAGTTTAGTCGAAATTTAAAAACAAGAAAAAGATTTCCAAAAAGGTGAAAAACCAAAAGCTAGAAAACGAAGGCAGATGTTGATGTGAACTAGTGGACGCTTCATTGGCATTTTGATATTTATATACTTTAGCAAAAACGACAAGTTGCTACATCCAAGACAAATTGTATTCTCTGATAAAGTAAGTTACGACAAAGGGTATTAACCTAGACCTATTATCACTAAATATATGTGCACTAACGGTAATACAACAAGTATTTGACAATTTGCTCGATTGACATTTAATTCGAAGTTTATAAGTTACATGTGAGTGCATAGTAACGATGCGCAAACAAGAATATACGAAGTGCTTCTAAACTTCCTGTATTGTAAGAATTAGAACTTTTATTGGCTTATAAACTGGGTTTATGCACTAAAATACTTAACTTACTATCTTATTATGAGTATAATAATAGTTAATACTTAACTTATGCCTCTCCCTTTTTCTCTCTTCCTTTTCTCTGGCTCTAGTTCTGCCAATTGGCAGGTCCAAATTACATTTTCCTATTAACGATCAAAATTATCACGCTCCATAAACAGCACTCCATCGATCAAATGAGTTAATCCTTTTTACAAAATACTTGTTATTTTCACTTTAATGTAGCATATTGCTTGGGAATAATATGCCTTCTGAGGTGATTTTCGGCAGTCTTCTTCAATTCATGTTTAGGTTGTCTCCACGTGAACTTTACGGTTGGTCTATTCTACAGCGACCCTGAACGGTTATATGTTTCTGGGTGTTTGGATGTGTTTGCACACACACACACACACATATATACATGGATATATATATATATATATATATATATATATATATATATATTTATATATATATATATGCGCATATATATATATATATATATATATATATATATATATATATATATATATGCGCATTAAAAATAATATAATATATTTAATTATATATGCATATATATATATGCGCATTAAAAAATATCCCCCTAGCACAATTACGATAGCTTAGCCAATTATTGATATTTCGTTTTGAAATTTTAAGGTTCTCTTGTGGAGGAAATTTGCCGCAAGCTGACCAAATTGTGTAAAAATATTTCTAAAGCAACCAGAGTTATCCAAGTTTTGCGTAAAATTGATTTTTTCTATTTAACACGCAACGTAAAACGTCATTTAGAATCAATTCCTTTTTGAAAATGTGCAGGCCCTGAAAAGGGCCGTTAGATGATGACGCCTCTGATATTGTGTTACAATGTATTACACTAACACTATTCTGCCGAAACTGATTGAAGACTGCAACAAGTTAATGCCAAATGATTTCATTTTTGAACAGGACGGCTCGCCGGCTCACACTTCGTCTTGCGCAATACTTTCTTGTACAATATAGCCCAGATTTCATAAAAATGGATGATTGGCCTCCTAATTCTCCAGATTTTAATCCACTTACTTTTTTGTCTGGGGAACCATGTTGGAAAAGTGTCGTGCTTTCAAGCCCAAACCCAGACACACAATGGAATTAAATGCTGTTCTTCAAGAGATCTGGAAAGACCTACCACAACAGTCCATTGACAGCGCAATTTTATCTGTAAAAGAAGACTTCTGGCCGACATTAAAGCCCAGGACGTTTATTTCGAGCACAAATTGTAGCACAAAATCAGAGTCGTCATCGCCTAACGGCCTTTTTCTGGGCCAGCACATTTTCAAAAAGGAATTGATTCTAAATGACGTTTTAAGTTGCGTGTTAAATGAAAAAAATCATTTTTTTCGTAAAACTTGAATAACTCCGGTTCCTTTAGAAATATTTTTACAAAATTTGGTCAGCCTATGGCAAAATTCCTCCACAAGAGAAACTTAAAATGTCAAGACGGTATATCAATAATTGGCTAAGCTTTCATAATTGTGCTAGGGGGATATTTTTTAATGGGCAGCCTGTATACATATATATATATATATATATATATATATGTATAATATAATTATTATATATATATATACAATACAGCAAAAATACAATTATATATACAATTGTATTTTTTGTTGTATTGTATTTATGTTGTACAGTATCAATATTGGCATTGTATTGTATTTATGTTGCATTGTATTTATGTTGTATTCGATACTGTATTTACATCGCATTGTAATATTGTAGTATAGTGTTTATGTTTAATTGTATTTCTACTGAATTTTATTTCATTTTATTTAAGTACTGAAAAGAACATTAGCAAAAATATTTAATTCCATAGCCACCTGAGCCAAAGGCATATAGGTATACTAATTTTATTCGTTAAACGAATAGAGAGAGAGAGAGAGAGAGAGAGAGAGAGAAAGAGAGAGACAGAGACAGAGACAGAGGAATAGAGAGAGAGACAGAGACAGAGAGAGGAAGAAAGAAAGAAAGAAAATAATTTAAATTCCTAATCTTACAGTCCAAAGCGATACATGTAAAACATTGGAGAATGCTGATAAGCAGACAACTTCGTGTAGCCACTTTGACGATGTTTTATGGGCTGATAGAATCACGGTACCAGGTTGAGGTAGGGGATGGATGACGGTGTAGAAAAGTGCAGAATGATGTGAAGAGAGAGAGAGAGGTGGTGTGAAGTAGAAAGTTGTAGATTGTAGACATAAATCCTTACAATTATAGCCTAAAGTACGACCATATGTTCTGTCTACTGTTAAACGTACTATTTTAAAATTAACTTAACATTTTAAATTTTCATAGCTAAAGCAATGTGTGGAGAAATGGACAATTCGTCCAGTCGACAACTAAGGAAGCGTAAACCACATCCAGAATCTAATGTTAATAGGATTTACGAGACTCATGACATGAGAAAACAGAAACCTACAAAGGCAATGAACTTCATAGTCACAGACCCTAAGACTAATGAAGGGCCTGAGGGAAAGATCCTAGAGAACTCATCGGCTGAAAAATCATCATTTTCAGCAATAAAATCGTCTGAATCAAGTAAGATCCTTATGTATGTTCACAGTTTTCTTCTTGAGTATCGTAACTCGGTGGCCATCAGTCCTCTCATAAATCTATCCTACATCCCTGGGATCTCATATGTCAAGGATCTGTACGGGTTCACCGGCTCTACTCTCGACACACCCGGTAAACCTTTGCATTGTTCTGCTTCCCACAATCATCAGATTGCTAATGGAGTGAGTTGGGTGGCGGGGCTGAAGAAGAAGAAAGTAGAAGTACTTATAGGTACGGCTATATGTCCGCGTTCTGCTGAAATTTGTGTCTTGGGTGGCAAATCACAAACAAATTTCAAACGTCGCGTGTTGTCGCCTGAAGTCCCTAAACTCTTTGAGCCCCTCAACATCGATGACATTGCATTACCTCGATGTTCTACATCATCAATAGGGAATATGTCGCTGTACAAACCTTCAGCTATCGCTTACGAAGTCAGCTACGACGTGGATTTGCTGATGCTGACCTCGAGAGTTCTGTGTAGTGGTAGTGTTTCGCCAGTATTGAACTGTAGTTTTGCCTCAGTGCAGAACTTCCATCACATTGCACTTCCATCACATCACGGCCGTCAGACACTTCATATGAAACAGAAGAAGAAGATGCAGTCGTGGAGGCCTCAGATTCAGCGGGTGCTTCATTTCAATCTCCAGAAGCAACAACAACATCAGAGCTTTGATCGACAGCATATCGGGTTTTCTGTGAGCTCACCAGGATCATCTGGCTCCCTGCCTCCAACACACTCCTCGACCCACAAACCTCTGCGAGGGGCAGGGCCTCAGCTCTCGAGCCTGGCCACTGCAAGTGTTGACTCCCCAGTGAGGTGCCCCAAGTTCAGGGGACACCAGCCGCAGAACCCGATCAGCTCACCGGCTGGGTTGACCCCTCAGGTTCTTCTGCGTCCTGACACTGACACCTCTCAGCCGCCGCAAGATGGTTACGTTCAACCCACGGCTGACCTGCTCTCTCCGTTCTACGTCAACCATCCGTTCAGTCTGGAGATCAATGCTCTGATACAGCCTCTTGGTAGAGCTCAGTCTGCTCCCACGAGATCTGATCAGCAGCTGTTTGGTCTGCCACTGCTACATCAACAGCAGCCTCATGCTGCTGGAATGAGGCGGGAGCGCAGCAGTCAGCTGATTGGTGGGGAGCAATTTTCTATGATATCGGAGTTGGTGAAGAGCGAGACGGGAGGGAGATCTGAGTGCAGATCAGCCGATATCACATAGAAGATTTCAGAAAAACTTAAATACGGCGTATTTTCGCAGTGGAATGAGAACGATAGATTAATGATTTTTTAAATAAAAATATCGTCATGTTTTAAATTTAATATTTAATAATTCGGGTTTGATAAATGTGATTTAGAAAAGTCTTAAATTGCGACACCCTTCCGGATACTCTAGGTCTTCTAATTTAAAAGAACCCCTGAATCAGACAGCGTTGAATATTTACAAAAGAAAGATCAGGAGGCATTGCCTAAGAAAGCATTAAATGCCTCGTTTAAATGCCTCATGATCAATGACTCTTGCACCGCACACATCATATTTACCTGTGCAATAAGGCACAAATGTTATTCCATTCTCCCTGGCCTCTGCCACTGGAAAGGCTTTTCCACCATCAAACTAACTCGCCCATATAAGATGGGACACCTGTTGGTGACAGTGGTCTCTGAATAATGTCCCTTGAATCAGGATGAAGAGATCAGAAGTAGAGAGTTGTAGAAACTGAAGAAATGTTTAAAATGGCTCAGGCTCATGAAGCCATGTGAATGCATCCACTCTCACACGAATTGAAGTAGGAGACAGACCAGTCCAATGAATTTAATGACTAGCAACTAGAAGTCCAACGTTCGTTGCAAGTCTCGAGAATTCCTTCAAGAGCTGAACAATCGATAGATTTAAACCCCGCAGCCTACTAGGCATCCAAAATCGTGCGGGGTTCCAATTCTGGGCTCACCCGTCACGAACATCGCTTTCGTGTGAGAAAACTGACGTTAACATTAGCATTTTAGCTTTTTTACAGTCAACGATATAGTCGGTTATGCTGTTGGTTTAGTAAATTTATATTACAATTCAAAATGGTCTAGAAAAATAACCAATAAATTAATTAACAGATTTGCTCGAGATAATGATAAAGAGTCTAGTTTGCTTGGAAACTTTAAATATGGCGCAATAAAATTCATGAATTAATGAACTTTTAGGATTAGTCTTTAGTCAGTAAACAAAGGTTGCATAAACTTATTTTACCATGTAGAAATCTCTCCCAGATGCGTTAAACAGCAGGTTCCATGCACATATTTGTACAATCAGCTGTTAATATCCCGCCAAAAGTTGTTCTCGCCAAAAAGGCTAAACTTTCACGTTAATGCAATTGTCAATTTGTGAAATATAACTTCTGAAGTGGTTTTCAATTGACTTCCTCCGTTCGTAGTTATTCCATTTTTAAAAGTGCAGTTTTTTTCTGTTCTATTTTCAATGACCCGGACACAACACGGCAGCATGTGCGCGCAGTGTTTCTTTTTAGACTGGAACCAGTGGCGCTGTCGGTAAGATATTCGACAGCTGATCAGTATGTGCGGGGTTCAAATCCTGGACTCGCCCGTTACTGACATAGCTTTCGAGTGAGGAAACTGACGTTAGCATTAGCTGTTAGCTTTTTGTAGCTTTACAAAATCAGTATATAGGCTCGATAAGAAATGAAGTTAAATTTTTCCATTATTTAAATAAGTTACTAGTCGAACTATTAGGAATTATTCTCGTAAGAAATCTGGAAAAATTTATTCGACTAAACCTAACTTAACTCTCTTGAGTCTGAATTCAATTTAGCAGTGAGAGATACAATGCAATTTATCGTGGGAGATTATAACCTGGAGGTTGAGTATAAAGAGCCGGTATCTTTATATCTTAACGGTTTACCAAGTGACCCATATCTAAGAAAAGATAGGTCAGTCAGTAAAGTCTAGAATCGCAATGTCTGACCCAAGCGTTCAATTCCCACGAGAGACAATTAGAAACTCCAATAGCTCTACTGATTTCTACTGCTGCACTCGTTTGCTCGTTTTTTGGGCTTTAGCGCCTTCTCTTTCACAGCTCTCTTCAGTTCTGGCAGATCCGAGGCACATATTGGTATTCATGGTTTGCAAATTGCTCTCCTATCTTTTTAAAAAAGACCTATCTTTTCCATCTCTCATTTCCATCCGGTGTCCATGAGCAGCGACCTGCGCCTAAACCTCCTTTTCTTTAATACCCTGTACTTTGGACTGATTATCTGGATTTTGGAATTTGCACCGTTTTGGACCGTCTATTTGCTCGCGGCTTGATTTTGCCTCAATAGTGCTCGATGTTGTCATTGATGACAGTATCACTCTAATTGTTGTTATTATTATTATTATTATTATTTTATCTTTATCTAGTGCTCAGACTTTAAAATGGGGATAACATGTGAGTACTTGGAACTACAAAAAATTGCTCGCGCAAGAGAATTCTAAATAAATTGCAATCGATTTATCTCACAGCCAGTGAGATTTAAAAATATGGAATTGCAGTAGTCCAATTTCGATTGCACAAGAGCAGCACCAATTGTAGTGGCTGTTTCACGTGACAAATATGGACGCATTCGACGAAGACCTCGGATATGAAAGAAACATGCTTGTGAAGCTTTAGTTATGTGTTCATGGAAGGTTAGGTGTTTATCAAGGATAACACCGAGATTTCTCACAGAAGAAACAGGTAATATTGTAATACCCGAAGATAACGAAAGAGTTTTCCCATTCAGCTTCAAAAGCTGTTGAGGTTTCCCAACCAAAAAGAATTCAGTCTTAGACAGATTAAGTGCCAAAAAATTAGCAGACATCCAAGAGGATATGGACTGAAAACTTTGTTGTAGGAGGGTTTCAGCCTCAGAGTAGGAGTTAGGAGTGAAACAAGTGTACATTTGGGTGTCATCAGCATATAGTTCATGATCAATAGAATGAGAAGAGATTAGTGAGCTTAAGGGTGTTGTATAGAGGTTGAAAAGGATAGGACCAAGAACGGAGCCTTGAGGCACACCATACTTTAAGTGGGAAGTCGAAGAGATGTACTCCATCACTTTCACACTAAAAGAACGATCCGCCAGATAGGAGGAGAACCAATCAAGAACAATTCCACGAATACCGAACCAGGAAGAAAGACGTTCCAGAAGAATATTGATCAATGGTATCAAAAGCGGTCGAAAGATCAAGCATACGTAATCCAGTTAAGCATTGTGTGCACATGGCATTAACAATAGAATTGCACAAAGATAGAAGCACTGTTTCAGTTGAGCGATGCTTAGTATAAGCAGCTTGATGCTTATTAAATAGATCACTGTAAGAGAGATGAGTAGAAAGCCTCTGAAGAACAATTCTTTCAGTGAGTTTAGATATGTATGACAGATAAGATATAGGCCTGTAATTTGACAATGATTCCTTATCCAGTGTGGGCTTTTTAAGCAATGGAGTAATAACTGCACGCTTAAAAGCGCTAGGAAATTTGCCAGTAGAGAGAGACAGGTTAGCAATCAATGTTAATACTGGAGCAAGTATGTGAATACACTTCTTTAAATGAGAGGTTGGGATAGGGTCCAAGTCACAGTGTTTGGCTGGAGAGTCTAAAACTAATTTAGTAATCTCTTCAATTGTAACCGGAGTGAAATTAGAAAGCTCATCCTTAGTATGAGTCTCTATTGGAGTATAAGGAGTAGAGTTAGGAGCTGGAGAGATAAATGCTCTAAGATTGCTTATCTTATCACTAAAGTAACTGGAAAATTGTTCAGGAAGTGACTCAACAGGAGTAGAAGGAAGAGAAGGAGAAATAGGCCTATGTAGAAGATCATTAACAGTTGTAAAAGATCATTAACAGATAACTAATTAACTAATAGATAGTTTGGTAGCGTTACTTATTATGTAGTGTCCTGCGAGTTGTAAAGTTTTTTATCACTTTTAAGAAGCTACGCTTAGTTGGGAGTGCATAGAATTTTTGAGCAGCTTTAATTTCAACATTTAGCATCAACAATTTCTTTCTACATTTTCCATTCCCACGTGTCACGTTTTCCAGACAAAAGAGAAGCTCTTCAAATTAGAAGAAAAGAGTTTAACAATTTTAAAAAGATGACGTTACTTGATACCAAAAATTCATTCCATCACATTTAAAAATACCTATTTACTAAAAGGGAAATATTGTTCCATTTCCACGACTCTATAGTAGTTAGAAATGCCTGAGTCAACCTAAAATTTAACGTTCCTATAATGTAGCGTTAGGGTTCATTTAATTTAAACTTGTAAATACGTCTTCTTTTTCACTATGAGGTCGCAGCAACGCTTCAAACTAACAGTAATTTATCTCTAAAGACCGGAATCCGTTGTACTATATATACTCAATGCTGGGTTTCTCTTTTCTTAAAAAGTATCATTCAAAATTTTATGACAGTACTAACTTTTGAAAGTCAAGTAAATTGCTGACATAGCAGTCTAACTTTTCACCTACCCTATATGTTGTAAGTTAAGAGGCTAATTTTGTTACTTTTTGAATTATGTCAGTTTACTTATTATTAAAACTAGGATTAAATCATTTGGGTCTGACTGTGTAAATTAAAAAAATTGTTGAAAAATTAATAGGCCCAAAACACTAAAACTAATTACCACCGGAGTAGCGAATATTTTTGTATTAGGATTTGAATTTGATTAACTAGCATGAGGTTCATTATATACTGCTATGTAAATTTTACAAATACATAAATTCGTTAAAGGAAGCCACATTACATTGAGCTTGCGCTCTCTTTTGCTGAAATGTCGTTCAGTTTCTCGTATACTCAGCGAACAGAAGTTGGCGACATCCTATAATTTCAGGCTAAAGTTGGATCTAATGTTTAGCATATGGAGATGATCCACGACACATAATCTTACACGCAATCTTTCATCAGGCTTATAGAGAGTACATCATTAATACTCTATACATATTCTATAATACACCAAGGATACTACTTCATTTTAAATGAAAGCCGTTATTTACATTAGGCTCTTAAGTTACAATTATTTTAATTTTGAATAAGGTTTTCATGGCAGATCAGTGTCTCTTGGTTTCTTAAAGCTAATCTGAGGGGTTTCATTTGAACACTCTCGTTGGTTGTTGATTCATTAAATCCGCCGGTAAAAATGTAACAAAAATTACAACCACTCGTTATGATCCATATAGGGAATTAGTAGCATACGAGCAATGCAATAAATATATAATTAAATAATTAAATAATCAGTTGTGCAAAAATAATTCCAGGTGGCTGTTTTAGTTAATTATTTTTCACAAGCTTTTTAGACAAGACTAATGATAGCGCAGCAAATGCTTTAATATTTTCAGTTCTGAAAATGTGATAACTTAATCATTTTAATTAATGGTGTTTATTATAGTTATTCATAGATTTCAGCAAAATAAGATAATTTTGAGAACTATAAATATTGCTGTTCTTTGGAGTTACCTTTACAAAATAGATTCGGAGTTGCATGTGTATGCTAATATCGCCCGAAACCAACTGTGACAAATAAGGGACGATTTGCATTGACAGGTAAGAAAAGCTTATTTATCTAATGTATTCCGTGGAATAACAATTTAAGCAAATTGCGCAAAACGTTAAAATATGCAAAAGATTAAATAAACTTAAAAGAAATGGGACAAGTTACGGACGCGCACCATTTCAGGATTATTTGTTGTATATATGAAACATTTAAATTTGCTCGTTAGTTTTGACAAACATGTAATATTTAAGATACAAAAGAATTAAATTGTGCATTTTATACACCCTAACAAACTATTTATATATCTTGGGAAAGTTAAAGCTTGTTAAAAGTATGTTGACCGTGCGTGGTTTAGCATATTGTTAAGCGTATTGCTTCTATAAATGTAGCTCGAAGTTATGCAACATCGGATGCTACTAAGCAAAAACCGAGGAAGACAACGAAGAACCATCTGAGATGCAGTATTTTTTCAAATTATGGACTACGTACTGACAAGGTATGGGTAGGGCATATCCTTTTGTGAAGGGCTTAACTTGTTGATCTATGGAGCGTGAAATCAGACTAGGAGTATGAATATGTCTCTTGGCCCCGCCATTTGTCACTACACTAGAGAAAGTGAGAGAGAGCGAGCTCGAAACTACTGCTCCCAGTGTAACATAGTAGAGGGACTGGAGCGGTAAATGAGTTTGTTTGAAGGCTAGTTTGTTTGGCGACATAAACGGATTCTAAACACTGTTGACCTCTAACAAAGATAAACTGAGCTTCGTCCACTGGAGCTGAAGCCTAACCAGACTATACGACCTCGGCGCCCTGAGCAAAAATCTGTTAGAAAATCTGTTGAAATTCAGCAACGAAAATGAGGAATGAACCTGCTAAGTGCTTGTTGCAATAAATGTAAATAATGTTTTACTTTGTAAATTTCGCAAAATGGATTGTTGTTTTGCAGCGTTTTGGACCTTCTTTTTGATCACCGGCTTGACTATGTCCTAATAGTGCTCGATGTTGTCATTGATGGCACTCTAATTGTTTTATTATTTTTGTCATTGTTCATGAAGTCTCCAAAGTCATGCATCAGAGATAAAGAAGTGAAATTATTATAACACGCATTAGCGTGAAAAGATCAACCTTGTATCTATCGCGTTTACCACCACGTACTTAAACTGTTAGACAATTTATTTCATTTTTCGTTTAATAGTCCAGTGAATGTTCGAGATTTTACTCTCATTTTAGCGCTGCCCGCAAGAGTTCAATTCATATATATATATATATATATATATATATATATATATATATATATAAAATATATATGCATTATATATATATATATATATATATATATATATATATATATATGAGGAATGTATATATATATGTATATATATATATATATATATATATATATATGTGTGTGTGTGTCATTTAAAACTTGATGACGTTACCTTACGCCTCTAACCACTGCGACATTGAGACATTCAAGAAGTGGGTACTATCATTTTCACTTCTAGAAGGAATATTAGGTATTGGCGAAGTGAAGATTTGAATCTCATACACATACTGTAGATCTGAACTCAAAATATTAACCGTCTTCTCACTAGAAAACCACTAGAGAAAGAGAGATAAAAACAGTGAAAGTCAAAGATATAAGATGAGAGGGTAAAAATTTAGACCTATGGCGGAACGGGATGGGGTTTTATTTTAATTAACTTTGATGTTATATCCCCGCGTTGTGTCCGGGTTTTTTGAAGAATATACCAACTGGTGACCGCACTTGTAGTAGAGGACGATTAAAGCACTAAGATCCAAACTAACACCGGGTATTCGGGTTGTTAAGCTCTTAGGCTCAAGAAATTGATACAGTTTTTTAAACGAATGGAAGAGACTTTGCTAATGGTATAGCAAAGAGAGAAAGAGAGAGAGAGAGAGAAAGAGAGAGAGGAGTGAAAAAGGTCCAATCGTATCCCGATCATAGTTAAACTGGAATGAAGGGAAGATGATGATGATGATTTTAATTTAATTTTATACATTTGTCTCAGTTTTTGCAAATAGACTTCTAGAGATGGATTTTTCATTGATAAAAGCGTCGTTTACTTAATGTGATAGTAGTAGTAGTAGTAGTAATAATAATAATAATAATAATAGCAACAAAGGTTTAACGTCCGTTTCCTCATCCAGGGATGATGTCAGTAGAAGTCAACTGGTAATTCTTAACAGAGGACGGACGGGTTCAGACTCAAAATGTTTAATTCTCTCTCACTCACACTTAGCTAGGAAGAGATATAGAGAAAAGAAGAGAACGATGAGATGAAGATCGCCGAAGTGAAGAGCCTAGTATATAAATAAATAACTACTAATAATAAATATTATATATTTGTGATGAGAATTGAGAGATAGATATTGAGAAAAAAGAATCCGGGGATGTAAAAGCGAAGAGATAACGTAAGATAATCCGCTGATGTACCTGTTGCTTATTCTAGTGTTTTACGTGTAGCTAGTTTTACTGCTTCCAGCCAATAGAGCTTCATTTGTCTTAAACCTAAGAATAATACATGTATCTCCTGATTACTACAGTGCCCAATAACGTATCATTCATTGTTTTTTAAATAGTCCAGCCTGACATACGTAATAAGCTTAATCAGGCGTTATCGTTAATTTCACCAATCAAAGGAGTTTAATTAACAACGATCACTAACCGTACTCTCAGTAGGGAATCAGTGACTGGCGAGCTCAGAATCTGAACCATTCACCTCGTTATCAGCAGTGTGATACCTAACCGATTGAGCCACATGCTCGGCCTTGTGATAAGGACTATAAAAGTAATTTTACTCATTTAATTCTGTTGCAAGCTGCTTCTAGAACCTAAATCCGCATTAATTTGAGCTAAATCCTGTCTAAGCTCTCTTTGCTCAGTTAATCTTAATGGATAGAGTCGCAGCTTCTCTCGGTGTAGTCTCTCAACTCCTAGTCTCCAATCTAAATGATTGCTAAGCTTTTGGCTCACCTACAGCGATGCTTTGCTTGTCTAATAGGAGTATATTATAGGACATATTATACACCTTATGGTCAACCACTTTCATCTTACAAGAAATGACATTAGGAAGCAGCTTGGGCAACGATGTTATCGATTTATGATTTCTGCTATTTTGTAAGTTAGTGGTTTGATGAGTGATTTTGACAAGGTTATATAAAAACTCGAATTTGTTTCGTACACGCGTAATATGTAAAATAATATTGTATATATATATGAATATATGTATATATTCTCTCATCATATTATATATATATATAATATGATATGTATAAAATATATTTTTATTAGAAATTATAAAAATATCATGTACATCTAGGGAGGTTATATTAGACACTTTAAAAGATGTTTATGGCGGCAGTCTAAGTCACTACAAGTCTAAATGGAGACAAGTGTTGCTTATACTATTGGTTTTGTTTTAGAGAGAGATTAGTAATTATTGAATCATGTTTGATACAGATGAGTTGGTAATGATAGACAGATGATAAATGAATTAAGAAATAGGAAGAAGAGTTGTATAGGACATATTCTAAAATTATTCAAGAATAATTGTTCATATTTCCCTAGGATTAAGTCTTAGGTGTTCAATGACCATGCAGTGTTCACGGTGTTCATGAAACTGTCTTCACACTATTCAAGAACCAGTGTTCAGGAGCGTTCAGGCACTTGTATAAGTGTTCATGGACCAGTGTTCATGGACCAGTGTTCATGGACCAGTGTTCATGGACCAGTGTTCATGGACCAGTGTTCATGTGGTTTGAAAAGTGATAGGCATCAATAGGGTTTATCATTTTAGTATAATGCGTGCTATTTATTTATTTATTAGACAACAAGTAATTTGTTTTATCCAATTTCAGTTGCGTTATTAATCCAGTGCCCTTTACAACCTTAGAGAGACAACAGCAATAAATGAATAGATTCTATTGTTTTCATTCTGTTCAATCCACTCGTGTTCCCCAGATCTCTCATATCGCTCACTGGAATGTTTCTTTTCGTTCAATATTTCATCCCCTCCGTCCTTCTCGCCAAATACGCCCTTATTCGCTCCACCGCTCGACCTTCTTATCTAATAATCTCGACAACTGACGACACATTTAATTAAATGAACACACATCAAGCTGACGTCATCAATATGTGCGCATGTGATTAACGTGACGTTTTCGTGACTGGTAATTGTCACTGCGTGACTGAAAAGTCAGGACTTTTATGACATAAGTTTTTCTCACTGTGCTAGATTTCTGTTTTGCGCGATTTCTGTTCTCTTTTTAATGGTTAGTCAATGCGACTAGAGCTTTCGTATACTATCTCTTTTGACTTCTTTTTGGAGGGATTGAATAAAGCAAAAATTTTTTTGCAAGTCTTTAAGGCTTCTATGCAGTACTTGGCGGGCTACGTTTCAATTCTACAAGAATTTGGCATCAGTTCCGTAGGTCTATATAGACACAAAGTTTGGATTTTAATACAGGTCTAACAGTTCAAATCTCTCGTTAGTTGCAGCCAATCTATCCTAATGTTGATGTAGAGAAGATTTCGAGTTACAGAGGAACCCTTGAATGTTAGAAATTAAGAACTGCAGAACTTCCAGCGTGTATATTTGTATTCTCTATTGTTTATCTTACGTTATCTTGTTCAGTGAAGTCAATTAAACTGTAGACTTTAGACGAACTACCACCCATTGCTGAAGTAAATTATAGTCTATTTAAGTTACATACTATTTCTCTCTAGTGTTTTGCAAAATAACAGGCTCAAGGCCCATATTGCTACTCATATGCTGCTATTCACGCCACATAAATAGCACTCCATCGATCAACGATTTAATACCTTCTCAGAAGACTATGCCTTATTCATAACTTAATGTACCCTACAGCTTAGGACTAATATGGCTTCTGAAGTGGTTACCCGTTGCCTTCCTTAGTTATAAATTATATTAGAGACTAATTATTGAATTACGTGTACTAATTCTTATTAATTATAATTAATTAATTTTTCGTATACATTAATTTGTTGCGCATTTTTTTTTTTCAACTAAACACTCTCACAGATTTAATTGACTCTTTCTTAGTGGTATAATTAATTACTTATAACATAATTATGTTTTTCAATTGCTTTATTTTTCTTTAATTAAGAAATATAAAATCATCAGCATCGTGCATTATACTCATGGTATAGATTCCATTACTTCCATGTCCAGTTTTTTCCGTGACACTTTTTCCAACGCTAAACATCGTGACGGCACGTACAATCAAGCATGGAGATAAATCCTGGAGAGATGGATGGAGGACTTCGCTACGGATCCGTGATTCTCCTGTTATTTATATTACTTCGAAATGGAGTATCTTGTCCCGCTGAGCATGTGTCAGCGGAAATGGAAATATGAGCAGGAATGGGAACTGTTCTGAAAACTTACTTTTATTCGTTTCGTAACATAAATGCTTCAGAGTTTCCTTGTTAATTTGCTTTTCATTTATTTCTTCCTTCAGTCCACGATTATTGATAGGCTAATTGTTCCCGTTTGATAATTGGGATTGTACCTGGTGCGGATATAAGAGTAATCTTCCAACATTCAGGAATTGTTTCATTTAGTGATGCCAGTTCGAGCTCTCAGAATGGTCGCCTAATCAAGTGCTAACGAATCCCGAAGTTCTTAACCTAGTAAACGACGCAAGCGCTCTCCCAAGTGTGCTAAGCCCTATCCTATTTGTCTCTGAACAGTTTCATTGGCAGTTTGAGACCTATTGTTTCGGTGTCTCTCATTCATCTAGAGTCCATGAGTTGCGATCACTACGTAAACCTCTTTTCCCTTATTCCTATGTCGGCTTGGATTTGGCTTAATAATGCTCGATGCTATCATAGCACACGTTATAGTGAAATAATCAACTATGCTGATATCTATCACTTTTAATACCACATGTTATATCCGTTAGGTAATTTAGACCATTTTCCGTGTAGCCAGTCCAGTGAATGTCTGAGATTTTACTCTCAGATCAGCGCGACTGGGAATCGAACCCACGAGAGTTCGATTCACCTCTGGGGCTGTCATTTAAAACTTCATGCCGTTATCTACACCCTTAACCATTGCGCTATTGAGACATTCAATATACTCATTGACGACGGTAACACTCTAATTGTATTTGTCGTTTTATATAACCTCTCCTCCAATTGCAAACTCCTTGTGGCGATAATGCCTCTTGCTTTTCTCCCATTATCTTCTATCAATATTATTTTAAAACGGAAAGAGAATATGACATGAATAGCACGTTCAGACAGATCATTTAATAGAAATACCCTGTCTAGATACTCTTATATCATAGAAGACTTTGTCTAATCATTTGACAGCCGCATCGATGATCTCTGATTGAGCGAAATCGTGAGCTCTGAAAACCACTGGGTGAGGGGTACTCAGTACCAGCCTGCAGGGTTGAACTCAAATATGTACATAATGTAGATAGCGGAAAACAGAGAATAAGGGTTTATAGATGCGCTTATACATAGATATAGCCTATATGCTGTACTTATATACATGCAAACATATACAAACGCAGATATTATACATATATATATATATATGCATGTATGCATTTATATATATGCATGTATGCATTTATATATATACATGTCTATATAATGTAATGTATATACCGGCATGCATAATATAAATTTAGTTAAACTTATATTTAATTAGGTTATTAGTTTTAAATTTATTAAGTTTAAAGTTAATTAATTAAATATAATTATAAACATTTTTTATTTAAAATAAATTTGATTTTAATGTAACTGTTGAAAATAATTAAACGTCGTGCAAGTCACAATTAAACTATGCATGCGATGACTTGGTCTAAAGTCTCTCACAAGTTTAAAGTCCTTCCTGTAAGTTTAGGACTCGGGTTCCGCCACTCCTGACGTGTGATATCGACCATTTGATTGACGCTGAGCCGTGCACGGACAGGCGTCATGAAGAGTAAAAAGATTACCAGAGAACTTCTCCATTCCACTCCCTCCATCTCTTCTACTTCAGTTTTTTCCAATGTCATTCAGCGAACTAAAGATTTCAATGCGCTGCAAGGTGTATTTGTGTCCTATCTAAACTCATGAAGACAATTTGATGGTATATATAAACGATATTAGGAGAATTTTAATGTGAAACCAATTGATATTATAACAGCATGAATGGAGAGAGTTTACTGAAATATTAAACTCTAGGCATTGCATGATTGTATAAGTTATTGTATAGTCACAACAATTGGTAGATCGATAATGTGTCCAAATTTTCAGTTTTAAACTTTTCTGGTATCGCCATTTGGTCAGAAGCTGAATATAATATCATAATTGTTAGCCTAACATAAAGTAAAGCGACCAGCAATATGAAACAGGCCAAATTAGATAAATTAGTATAGCCTAAGTAGAAAATCCAGAAAGTAGGGGAATGAAGGGATAAGTTCCTATAAATGAGGGATAAGTACCCTATAAGTTCCTCAGGAACATATAGGGTATGCTATTGTATTTATATTAAGTAGTCATAGACACTACTGGATCATTGTTATTCAGATTGAGGTCCCCTGAATCTGAACCATGGATATCAAAATTATCTTTCCCCGAATCGCCCTTATTCACATTTAATTTGTGAATAAGGCCTTATTCACAAATTAAATGGAGTCGGGGAAACTATGCAGGGACGTCACCAATGTTAATATACTTCCGCTTTTCTCATTATGAAAGCGGAGGTATATTAATATTGGTGACGTCCCTGTAATAAAAAGTTAATTTAACTAAATTTAACTTTCAAGGTATAAATTTAGTTTAAATTATATATATATATATATATATATATTTTAATGTGAAACCAATTGATATTATTATAATTATATATTATAATTGACATGTATATATATATATATATATATATATATATATATATATATATATATATACATGTATATATATATAATAAACTTAGCTAGGTCGGAATTTATTTATTTAATGGCTTAGTCATTCAATCACTTGATTTTAATTATATGTAATATATATATACATGTATATATATATATACTATATATATATATGTATGTATATATATATATAAACATATAGACCTTTATATAAGCCTATTTATATCATTAGTATCTGGCATCAATCACTCTTACTGGCCCAATCCATGTCTCGGACTTCTCTGGAACTTCTTCCCTAATTTGTCTTGAGGATAAAACTAATCACAGTTGCCATGGAGAGTCCTCCTACAAATAAACTTAAGATGGAAGTTGGAAGATGAAATAGCCAAGTATCGTAGAGGTTAACTTAACGTCTGTTTCGGCACCCTAGGACATATTTAGCTGCAGATTAACTTAGAATATTAAATAAACTTTTTACTAGTAATTACAAAGCTGCACGAATCAAAACTTTTACAATATTTTTGTAAGAGGTCTTTTGATATTTAACCCTTAAACGGTATCGTAATTTTCACCCTAATTTGGTAACCTGGGGTGTGTTTGCACCCCAATGATTTAATATGTATATGTATATATATACTCGATTTATTATTGTTTTAATCATACAAATAAAAAATATTTCGTCTTGTAATAATTTTCTTTACAATTATTATTCTTGGAGAGTTATAATTAATTGTCAATCGGGATATCAATGCAAGAAGATTTGCACAATCCACACAAGTATTGAAGACAGCTTAACTGAAATATCTTAGTTAGCAAAGGTTAGCCTGCGATACCTAAACTAAAATAGTGTCTTGTTATTTAAATACCATACTACGTTTTATAGCTGTTAAATGTTTACTAGAGCTATATGCACTAGTGCATAGGCTTTAAAGTTTCTAGCTGCAACTTTGATAAATTATTGTTGAATGTTCTTCATAGCATGATTTCTGACAGGTGATGCAACGCGTGCGCACTTTCTTGTCCCGTTTTCATGGACAAATATGACACCTACCCTGAGTTTTGTGCACGGTAGTAGGATTCACAGGTTTAGTCATATCAAAGCCGAGGAGCTGCAGAGCTAGCTGTGGATCGTTCTGCATAACTTGCGGAATATCTAATCGTCTCTCTTATTCCGGAAGAACCAGACTGGCTGCAAGGTCTGACAGGAACTTGTCTCTTGGTGCTCTTGCCTTTGTTCCAATCTGGCATTTGTTCAATCCATATCACATACGCTGCCACTGCGGCAATGTCCAGAATGTTCATGAACAGTCACAGAGGCCACCGTCTAGTGCATCTCTTATACGAGTAAGTACGGACCAGGTGGTCGAGAATATCAACACCGGATTTGCTTGCTTTGTAATGGCAGATTATATACTAGCTTACTGTCGTTCTCTTTCGAAGTATGTTTGTCGTGGTGCATGGTGCTAAGTAGTATAACAGCTTTGTTCAACATTGGAACATAACTGACTAATGAAAGTTGATCGTGGAATCCAAAGATTGAAGACTTTACTTCGCGTGAACGTCATTTCTGCATTTGTTCTGAAATTTATCGCTTGTTTTTTCTCATGGTTCCAACGTTAGCTGTATTGAGCAGAAGAAGCTATTGTGCTAGATTTATTCGTGTAAAGAAGTTATCACAAGTAACATTACGACCATTCATATGCCATGGCTGCGTTAGACGCTTCACAATCTGTTCTCCTTGGTTTTGATCTCGTGCTGTTTGTGGTTGCCGTCCGAGATAAATTTCCCCTTTGAGTGGAGAAATTTGTTTGAGAACAATTAACAAGAGTAACATCAGCTCAAATAATATTATTTTACAATAATGAAATGCACTGTAGAATATGATTTCCTATGTTAATTTATTGGGGTGTGTTCACACCCCAGGCTACCAAAGTAGGTATACTCACATAATAGGCCACACCCATCACACTCTATGGGCGTGGCATTCTAGTCACTTTTGCAGAATATGAGTATGGGGTAACTGAAGGCATTCCTAGAAGGACAGCTGATAGTAAGCGTAGGGAGAGAAGAAATCGGCTATAGAAGGAGGCTGGGGTATATTTGCACTTCAGGTTACGAATTAAGGGTTAAAATCTTTGCCAAAGATTGCCAATATGGCTTCAATTGTTCAAGCCATATTAGCTTGTACCGGATGGATACCACCTGATTGAATACCCGGCTTGCAATAGTTGGAGGTCCGAGAGCTGGAATAGCAAGTTTGGCTGAAAGACTGGACGCAATCGGTTCGAATTCCAGCTGTATAGTAATTTTTGAGAAAAGAATGAAAAATACATTTTGAAAAGAATATTCCTACTGATCTCTGCATTGTCGAGAATAAACATCATATAATGATCTAATCATATGATCTCTCGAAATAAATTGTTAACAAATACAAATAACTTTAAAGTAAAGATGCTCATAGGTGATTTTAAGTGTGTTGCAAAAATCACAAACTTACTGATTCACTGACGTTCACTGACTGGATCACAATAACTTATCTTGTTGCATATCACATGGAACATATAACATAACATATAACATCACATAACATATCACAATAACACAATAACTTGATCACAATATCCTATAACATACGTATCTCATATGTTCGATTCATTTTTTAAAATTAAAATCACTTTTTTACTAATAATGATTTTAAGTCTTTTAATGTTTTTAAGTTTTTGAATGACTTAAAAACACCTTTTTTCTAATGTGAGAACGTTTGCGCCAAATGTAACGAACCGTAAATGTTTGCATTATTTCATCATTGTGAGGTTTGTTGCTCGACTGCCGCGGCGCTGTTTCCAACACAACGGTATCGCTTGGTTGTGAATCCACTGGATTAGAGAAAGCATTGCCTACTGGAGAGCTCGTTAAACCCTATTCATACGAAGATTATTCGAAATTGAAAGCATGGTTATTGGTACTCTATGAAGATTGGTTCTTCTTTTATTATGTTTATTTAATTTTATTTTTATTTTTATATCTCTATTTAAAATTATACCCTTGCCTATTTTGTACACACGAGTTCACCAATTATCATTATTTTTCTTTTCTCTAAGTTGACCATAGTTCACATTTAGTTCTTTTTCTTGTTTGATTTACTTGTTGATATGTTGTGTATATGAACTCCATAGAGTTGAATGAATCTTTTTGGTATTTTTTTAATTTTTTAAATTGAATTGGACGTCGGGATTAGCGCGTCAATTATCAAAGTTAAGCTGCATCGACCTCGGTTAGTACTTTGTGGGTGACCACCTTGGAAGACCGAGTGTTGGTAAAAGCTTTGGAAGGAAAAAAATCCCAGGATGATGGAAGGTTATTCCTAAATCCGTGCCGGCTGCAATTGATGCGCCATCAAAAGGCAACGATTACTAATAACCATGGAAAGGAAGGAGGAAATAGGTCTTAAACAAGCATCTGTGCTTCCTGACCCAGTGTGCCGTTATGTTATGTTAATTGAATTGAATTAAAGACAGGTATTTAGCTTTTTCTTAGTAGTAACTACTTTGGTTAAAATTATTTTATGCGCAATCGTTTATTGTTCACCATACAATATGTGCGATTATAGTACTCGATGTTGTCGTATATTATTCACTTTATAATATTCACAATAAATATTATTCACTATACAATATTAACGATAATGTTCAAGTTGTTGTCGAGGACGACATTAGCAACGACATTAGCACTCTAATTATATACTTATCTTGTTGTTGATGTTGCTATTTACTTCAAGCGTTATTAACAAGAATTAACACTGATTCAGTAGCGGTAAGGTTTTCAAAGTGCAGGCTTTCTTGAAAAAGATTTCCATAGAAATGCCAAGAACGACACCTTTTTCGAGACTGCATGATGTTTTTGTGTCAATTGTTGCGTGTTTTAATTTAAACGACTAATCACTATTAACTTTTCAGTGGTCCTAGTGAACATCTGCTTCGGGCTTTGAACCCAGGTCACCAGCTACTTAGAGGCAAATACGCTATCTCTTGGTGCATAACACCCATTATCCATGTGTTTATAAACACATTGAGTAAATAGTTTAAGTTAAATGGAAAGATGAATGGACGGTCAAAAAACCTTTCAGAGTTAATCCTCTAAAAGATTCTAACAGCATTTTGCAAATAAGTGTGCTAATTTGTACAACTTGATTGGTTAAAATGTCAACGGGAGACTTGTATAAGTTGATACGGGTTTTACTCAAACAATCCTATAATTCCTGATCCTGTTATAAAGTAATAAATAAGGTTCTAGAACAGTGGTTTAATTACTCTACCAAGATTTACTCTGTTTGAAAACATAAATATTACATTATTAGCTCATCTTCGGAAGGTGAAAGCGGATAAAAATATGTTTATCTTGATATCCTTTCTGTATGATCACAAAGCGATATTTAATGGTTTAGATTAAAGAAATTAAACTAGGCTGGAGTTTATGTAGATCAGAGGCGTTCGCGGCTTATATAGGGAGTGCACTGAGAGTGAAAAATTAGCCTACAAGCTCTCTAGGTACACACGTACTTGGTTCAATTTCCGATCAGAAACGTAAGCAATATTAATCACTGACATCTAACAACTTTCGCATCACCTCAACTTATGTTTCCAAACCTGAAATTCCAATTCCATCGTAATCCGAAATGGACAAATAGTCGAACATTGATACAGCGAGAGACTTTCGTAAATATGGAAATAGGTTTTCCATCACTAACGGGATTACATGCTGGGCGTAAGGGAATTGCCGGACAAATATTAAGGGATCGTGAAAAAAACCGTGAAGACGCATCAATAGCACCCGTCCATCTAAGGGAAGTTACCAAGTTCGGAGAGGGGAAATCGATTTCAAGGTTGTAGCTTTTACTCTCATATTTTATCAGCCAGGGTTTTTTCTTTTAAAAGGCTTAATTCTTTAGAATAATATGTTGATATTGTAGCCTACTTGTAGACTTTATGGATGATAAGTAAGATCCTAACCCGCTCTCCTCCTTTAAATATTTCTTCGTTGCTGCCTCCACTGTGTATGTCCTGTTCTTCTCACACGAACTCGGGACGACGGCATGAGATTCAATTCTTTCCATTTCTCAGCAAAACCTGTCGTCAGAATTTTACTGGTAACACAACGATCTACCTAAGTTATGGCCGTATTCAATAGTGAGATAATTCGCGGTTTAAACCTTAACAGTGGCGTAAACAACAGATTAGTCACAATTTGGTATCTGTATGCTTAAATCACGGTTTAAAGTAATGCTTAGTATGCCTCTGTTTTCTGAGGTATAGATGTACGAAAAATGAAACACTAAAACTTTAAAATAATTGCATAAATTTAGCTTCAAAAGCAGAGTAGCTTATACAACTATTGAGACAGAAACATTTGTACAAAATTCAATTTTTCTCTTATGAATGGTAGATTTATGAATTTCTTTTATTAAGAAGTTTATCATGCGCCGTGTTAAGTTGAGAGTTTCCGGAATAAATTGAAGTAATTGTGTTTGATTGGGGTTTGAATTACGCTTTGTGTTCCTTCCCTGGCCCTGTTTCAAATTATGTGTAAGAGGCGCCCTGCGGTAGAGATGACCGTTCTGATAAATTATGGCAAATTTTGATAAACTTAAATGATAAATCAGTCACGGTTTTGATGGGTAAATTCAAAAATTTACCTATCAACTTTAATATCAATTGCTCTATTATGTCACAGGGAGTATTTTAACCATAACCAATTTTCTACAGCGATAATAAAATAAGTCTTAAAAAGCAAAGGTATTATATCAATCTTTTTTTCACCCAGCGGCAGCAAATTAAGACACCAGATAACTAACAAACATTACAATATTCCACAAGCATAAAGAATAGAGAGCTAAAGAAATTCACAATTGAATAAATTCATAATTAAATCTGAATTCGGCCGACTGTTAGGTTCTGTTCTGTCGATAATTTTCATGTCATATTTCGGCTGAGCACGTCCTGGGTTTTATACTTTGAACTGTGAACCTATGTATGGTTCTGTTGCTTGAAATCGAAGGAGCTCATCGTTCAAATATTGCAGTAGTTCGGTTAATCATCAGATCACGAATCAGAGACACCGACTGTCTCGATAATTAAAATATAGCAACCAGATACATCAAGCTTGAAACATCAAATACTCTGATGACAAATACTGAATAAATTAATGAACGATTCTCAGATTTGAAATAAGTGAATTTTCTTGTATGCGTAAACCTTTAATTTCACTTTTATCCTTTAGGATGAAGGCTTTTAAGTGTCAGTCAGTTTCCTTTTGTGTTTGTTGGCATTGCTGTCTCAAAAAATTAAACGAAGCTATTGCATATCCAAGTCTGATGTGAATCTGCTACAGCCTTTACTGCATTTGTTATGTACATTACTGTCTTTAAATGATTTTTGTTGATTTTGCATGTTGAATCATATTTTTACATGTCGGCTTGGATTTAGTTCAATTGACCTTTGTCATTGACGACCACAGCACTCTAATTGTAATTCTTGTTTAATTCTTAATTCAAATTCTTGTTATTGTTGATGCTTATCGCAAAATTTATCGTAATTAGAATTAGTTAGTTTTAAATGGATTTTAAATTGTACAAACTGAGTATATCATTTTATTAAATTTAAAGGCCATTTAACTTCCTTTTCTTCGCCTGATAACGATGTCAGAAATGCTCCTAACGTCTACAGACAAACGTCGCCCATGACAACGTCAGCAAAATTGGAGAAAATGTCAGTCATCTCGAAGTAGAATGCACTATTATGTAATGTACTTACTGCTGCAGATTATTGAAAAGTTTTGCCACTGACATTTCCGGATCTAACGCCAATGTGATGAGATTTTTCAACTCCAAACGAGAACATATTCTACATGTATAATAACGCATCAAAAACAAATGCAAGGCTTCGTAATTTATATCAGTAACTATTGCAAATATACCAAAAGCAAATATTTACATAATTTCCTTCTCAGTTTCACTTAATTCCTCAGTCTATATCAGTACGGCAAATTCTATCATTTAGAATTCAAACCTATTTCATCGAATGCAATTCCTTCAATAAATTTTGTAACACATTTCTTTAAATACTTAAAGATAGTGGAAAGATTTATCTTAGATTAATTTCTCCAGTTTTATTTTATCTTTTAGAGTCCGCTCAATATGCGTATAATGTGCTTAACGTACATGTAAATTCTTTTGCAGAATGTAGATGGAACCCTGGTGAAATAATCTAAAATTTTGAATCAGTGTTAGGATTGTTTTGTGAATAAGTTTTAGTTTATGCTGTGAGATAATTTTACTGCGTAAGTAGTGCTCGATGTTGTCATGGATACATTCTAATTGTTGTTACGTTATGTTACGCATCATTTTATGGTTTAAATGCGCTCATGTGTGTTTTCATTTTTCAGTGTATATTTTGAGCTCTAATGCAGGACGCAATAATTTCGTAAAGAATTTTGGTTCATATTAGGCAACAGCAGTAACCTCTCAAAAGTTCCGCTAATTAAATCCAAGAAATTTATACTTCTAAACAACTACCATTTCACATATCCTATATCGTTAATCCGATCAGCAAAATCAGCGTTTCCTTGTCTCCTTCGAAGACAATCCTATTGTTGATTATCTGTGCTATATGATCGAGACGACGATAAATGTAACATCTCTGGCTTAGATTTATTGTTCTAGACATTTTTTATCCGATATATTAAGCGGATAAGAGGAAAACACTTTTGGAATGGTTTTTTGAGTTCTAGGGGTATTGTCTCGGTCGTGGACTGTCACAAGCAATAATTAACAGTGGAGTGGAAGGCTGGATCAATAAGTAAATAGAGAAATGCGGAGATAAGCACTCGCAGATGCCTTCCTCAGCTGGAATGAGAGGAGAGAGGTAAGGGAATGAGAGCACCACTGCAGCAAGAAATGAACTATAAATTACAGAATTTATTGGAGGAAGGGGGGCTGAACGGAGATTGGCGAGCAATGAAGCTTTCACAAAATTTATCTGTTTAAAAACTTATAAATTGTGAAATTCAGTTAAATATATCAAACTGTTTTCAATTTACTTCGACAATTTGGAAAATTTCGATTTTGATGCATTGCAATATTCCTGAAATTCCGAAATAATTATTCTGTAAAGAATTCCGCGCCGGCTGCAATTGATGCGCCATCAAAAGGCAACGATTACTAACAACCATGGAGAGGAAGGAGGAAATGGGTCTTAAACAAGCATCTGTGCTTCCTGACCCAAAGTGCCGTTATGTTTTTAATTGATCAATGTAAGAAGTTAATCCAGACTCAGTAATCAGTTGTACGCATTTTAACCACTACTCTACATTAAACATTTAACATTTCACATGGGAGTACTTTACTTTTATTTTTATTTTTCAGTGACTGGCAGCAGATAGTGCGAGATAGTTATCCAATCATAACATTAGTAGTTATAACTTTTTAAAGTGGGATACAAACAGACCACTCTTGTAAGACATATCTGCAATAGACTGCTAGACAAATAGTCAAATTTTAATCAACATCATACGCTGAGTAATTACAATAGTACAAAAATAAAAATAGGTCAAAGTACTGTGAAATAATCAGGTAAAAGTGAAACTAGGGAGAGAATATTCTGCCTGAGCTACTAAAGGATTTGTTGGTTTAACACAACGTGACATTGTGACACCTCTCATAGGGAGTTTGCTCTGGTGGCGATGCATCACACTCAAGAACTCTTCTTGTTCGTTCGACGAGGATCTTCATCAACTAGAAGGGCCTCTTCAAACCTGGCAATAGACCATCAGCAGGAGTTGGTTAAAAATATCATATTGACAAACTAATCCTATACTGATTCTACGCGAATTTTTATGTCGTGCGGAAACAGTGATACGGAAACAGACTTTCGACATATTAGCTTCGCAACTAGTAGCGTAGGACTACTACACTTTTAGATGTGAAGGCAATATTTAAAGTCGGTTTCCATATCGCTAAGGACACTCGTATGGTTATCAACACCCTCCTGTTTTTCAGACGAGACTACTACCAACCCTACTATTCTGCCGGTACCGTTTAGTCATAGACTTCTTACTTACGACTCTCTCAATCCTCCCCTCCGAGGTCATTGAAGGCAATCAAAGACCTCACTGTGGATTTTAGTGCCAAAATGAACACCATATGAGTTTTTTGCTAAACGTTGAAGGAATGGAAATAGTTATTTAATAAGATTAACTTTAATATATTTCAAATTATTTCAAATCAAGTTCGTCGCAAACAATTGCTTATGCCCTTTAAATTTCAGACGTGCAGAGATGATTTAAATACGAAGGAAGGGGATTACGGTATACTGTTTTATATTTCGTAGGGTACGCATATTCAAACACTCCTGCTGAAAGATAAATAATTTAAATCTCTACAATTTTTATTTCAGACTTGAAGATATAAGTAGATAGCCCTCATTTTAACAATAATTGTTTAGCTTAACGAAACAAGCATCATTTATTTTGGCGTATGTACACCTGTATAGAACAGTAAATTGTGGTGATTCTTAGCGCTCTGATTGTTGATTATTATTTACCGTACAATTTTCAGTATTCATACATACACCTGCTCCATCTGTCAGAAATAAGCAGCTTTTGCCTCGCGGTTCATAGTAATAGACTAACAGAGACGTTCGTAGGTTTGTAATATTTAATCATATGTATGCAACTATATCTCCAGTTGTCATTGTGCTAGAAATTGCCAGGAAATTACTCTCACTGCGGCATTGCTTAGAATATATCGCTATATATTCAGTAAATATTCCTCATCATTCTTTGATATTATTCCAAACATACCTTTAGCAAAATGTACATTTGTACTATTACTGATATGTCTTCTATTCAATTACGAACACTTTAAATTGCCATCAAAAATAATTTAAAGAAATCGTGTTGCAATACAGTTGAGATGCCAACCTCAACTGTGGGGGGCGGGATTAGCGCACTCGGTTAAGCTGCGCGTCAGTTGAACGAAGTTAAACTCCATCACGCCGGTTAGTACTTTGTGGGCGACCACCTTGGAAGACCGAGTGTTGACAGCTTTGAAAGAAAAAATCCCGAGGGTGTTGGAAGGTTATTCTTAGATCCGCCCCAGCTGCAATTGATGCGCCAACAAAAGGCAACGATTACTAATAACCATGGAGAGGAATGGAGGAAATAACGAAAACTACAAAAACAGAAACCGAGAAAGGAAACTATGTAGTACATGCGGTATGTCTTGTGTGCAACTATGCGAACAAAAAAAAACCTCGTTCGCATAAATTATAGAGCATATTGCAGATATACAGCATCGTAGCTTAATGACTGGCGGTTTATTACCTAATTTGTTTTATTTCTGCACCTTAATGTTTGCTTGCTATGTTCACCTCTTCTTTTCTATTTTTCTTTGTATATATGGATTATTTCCGCGAAATATATACATATATAAAATAAATTGTAGCATTTGGCAGCAGTATGTTAATCATAACACAACGTTATGACGTTCAGAGACAGACAACATATGGAAACATATCAAAACTAACTTTAAAATAATTATATACATAGATATCTTCGACGGCTTTAACGGATATTTATAGGCATAAATATATCTTTAGAAAATCTGGTAAATATTAAATGTAAATGATATATGACTGATTTTCTTTTGACTGAAGCTGACTTTATTGATTTTTGTATTAAATTGAGATGCAATTTATGTTTTTTCTAAGAATATTTTAATTGTCGAAATAAAAGAAGTACACAGCAAATATAGAACAGTAATAGAAAAGTAGAAAAATCAGCTATGGATGATCCACTTCATTTTTATTTCCAATCGAGCAATAGTAAAAAGGAAAACACGAATTATAGTGAACTGATCAACTGTGTTGATATCTATCACTTTTAATACCACTTGTTTAAACCGTTAGGCAATTTAGACCATTTTCCGAGTAACCAGTCCTGTGAATGTACGAGATTTTACTCTCAGATCAGCGCGGCTGGGATTCGAACCCACGATGGTTCAATTCACCTCAGTATCTGTCATTTAAAACTTCATGACGTTACCCTATGCTATTAAGACATAGATATCCCAGAGACTCAACAAGCATTTCCACGAAGGAGCTACTCCCAGAGAGAGTAAATCCTGGAAGCGTATCCGGGACTTCAATCGTCCCGGAATCTCTGACTGTAAAGTTTTACTGTTGCGCAATGTGTGACGCTGCCGAGTTAACGTACTCTAGGGGGACATGCAGCTGACTGACGTATTCTATTATTATTTCCTTCTCGATAACTTAGAAACGTTAAAAGTGGAACAATTTTTAAACACCCTGCCTTCATTTCCCTTTCTCCTCACCCTTTCCTTCTCTACTTCTCACTCTTTCTCCCACGCATTGTACTTTCAACAACCCGGTTCAAATCAAATGTTATCTCCTTTATTTCAGCCTGCATTCTCATTACCCTTAAACATTACCCTCAGTCTAACAGTACTATGATTCTATCGGGTATACTATGCCTGTTCACATCTAAAAATAGAAATTAACTAGAAATAGCTAACTTGAAACAGATGTTGTATCTAGAGGTTGTTTCTTTATACCCTTTCCAACATCTGATTTGTCAAGCTCTTAAGAAATATTGACACAATTGATTCCAATGAAACTCTCAGAATTACTATTGCTATCGCTTAGGATTCAATTTATACTATCTCTTATTCGCTACTTATTCTATTTCCTGAACTGGACAAGTGAAATGCAGAGATGATGGATTAATTCTTTATATTAGCAAAGAGCATAGCCGAGAAGGTTGTCGTTCTATAACCGCGCACTTCATTAAATATTTAGCACTTTTCTTTGATGCACTGTGGTAAAGTGATGTGTTGGCTTTACGTTTGATCTGGCGGATTTTAGCTTCTAGTCGTGGCGAAATAATCAATGATTCTAAACGGGAAGCATAAAGGAGCCTTCTCATAAAAAAGCTGATAATGTTAACGTCAGTTTCTTCACTCGAAAGCGATGTCAGTGACGGGCGAGCCCAGTATTTGAGCCCCGTATATACTGATCCGCGGTCGAATATCTTAATGATATAGCCACTGACTCATCGCAAGAAAGTATTTAGTATGCTACTTTATGAGCATGTAACATTATTTATTCAGATTGTTACATGCTATTTTAGATTTTAAAATACTATAAGCATCACAAATAGCATTTCTATTTGTGTCAATAGATTGCATAGTGTAATTTTAGAAATATTAGGCGATAAAATTTAAGAAACTATGAAGAGATGAAAGGGTAACGTGATAAAGAGATAAAGGGGTAACGTGATAAAGAGATGAAGTGGTAACGTGACAAAGAGATAAAGGGGTAACGTGATAAAGAGATAAAGGGATAACGTGATAAAGAGATAAAGGGGTAACGTGATAAAGAGATAAAGGGGTAACGTGATAAAGAGATAAAGGGGTAACGTGATAAAGAGGTGAAGGGGTAACGTGACAAAGAGATAGAGGGGTAACGTGATAAAGAAATGAAGGAGTAACATGGCAAAGAGAGAGAGATGAAGGGGTAACAGGATAAAGAGATGAAGGGGTGACGAGTAGATTTAGACAACTTTTAATTAAGTTGTCGCAGTATAGGCGATGGCTTTGAAGCTTGATCCCAGTTTCTGTTGTGTTCTTTGCTATAGGGATACATTGGTGTGATATATGAGGCTCACGGAAGGATGTTCAAGTTTTTCAGCTGCTCTTTCTATATATATTTCATTAGATATTTTAATTCATTTTCTTATACTTAATTTAGATTTACATTACAATTGCATTTCAACAGTCGTTTCCCATTTTGCAATCTAACGTCTACTCTAATCTTCTAAACGGCTAAACGTCTAATCTAAGCTAAACTAATCTGATCTAAATATAATCTAAACGTCTAATGTAATCGTCAATTATATATTTTCTCCGTCCACTTACAAAAATCTCAGGGAAATGATACGTTCAATCAGTAATTTTCTCCTTTGTGCAATCCAAAACATTTAGCCTTCATTTATCCTTCGACATATTTAATCATTCACAATATACCTAACATAATATTATGTTGCGTCTGGTCCATTTTAATATAAAAACAACCGACCTTTAAAATCAAATGTCGCAGCAGGCAGGTGAAAGAGGTGCGCGCAAGACGCACGGGTGTAAGGGGCGACTAAGCAAGAAAGTATGAAGTAGACGGGAAACCACTTCATAAGCCATACATGTATTTGCTTCAAGCTATATGTTTCATAAAATATAGTAATTTGAGAAGTGACTAAACTTAGTGATCTATGCAAGTGACTAACTAGTTGATCTCTGGAGCGCTCCTTATAGAGAGTGAACGCAGGCTATACACATGAAAATGTGCCTTGGACCTGAGCACAAAAGGGAGATCTCTCAACAACTTTCAAGTAACGACGATCAATATAGAACAAGTTGCACTATATCGAGGATGAAATATCAACGACGTAAGGCCTCCTATTTAGAGACCTCTAAATCCATCTAGATGTACAAGGCAAAGTACCAGGCGAGGATTATCAAGGCAACCCTTTTATGAAGCCTATTAATACATTTGTATCTAAAAGCGTCTTAAAACTTTCCGTCGGCGAAGCTTTCTATTCCACCGATTTGAGAGATTCTTAGTCTCCTAATAAGAAGCTATAAAGCCAATTTTACACTATATTTCCGTATCACAGGGGATATTGGCAGGGTTTGTTCGGCTGAGATTAGAACAGATAGCCTCCTGTCTCGCAGGCGATGTGAGAGATGCATTATCCTATGCTGTGTCTTTTTCCTCCTATATATAAGATATCTTTATCTTGCTGTATTAGAGACGTCTTACATGTATATCACCAGTATCTTGCTGTATTAGAGACGTCTTACATGCCTCCCAGAGAGTTTGGAGGGAAAAGTTTTGCGGGGATGGCATGCAGAAAGTGATGCTTTAGTGTTCATAAAATACGAAACACTTGAAAATAAGAAACTCATATTGTTTTGGTTTGTCTCCTTACCTCTAAGAAATAAAATGTGAAGGAAGAAAAGACTGAAAGGAAAGCCTGTTAAAGTTGGACCCATGATTTCCGGTTTTTGGGACTCAATTCCTGCAACGTTTTCCCGGATTACAGATTCTACGGAAAGCGAAAGATTCTAGTTGGATATAATATAATCAATCATGTAGGAGGACAGATCAAAAGCATAAATAATTTATCTGATCACTTTATAGCGTTCATAATCTATGCAGACCGCTTTAGATTATTTGGAGTTCATCGCGGGTGACAAAGGCTTTGTCTTTTGTAGTCAACTCACTAAATCAATTTTAGCATTTTGCCGCCTCGGCTGTTTCATAGAGTACAATGAAAAATACGAGGGAATATTTGTTTTAAATATTTAAAGATAAAAATAAGCTTCCAACTTCAGTATAAAAGAGTATCATAATTCATTATTTGTCAGATCGATTGTAAACCCTTTTGATGTTACTTCAAGATAGATCTCTTTGGTACATACGTATGATGATATAGCCTATGATGAGCTATGATAATTTAAACAATTGATTGGTATTAAATAGTTTCAGTAGAGTCTGCTATAAAAGAGCAGTGTAATTAAATTAAAAGTGGTGAATATAATATAATTGACATTACGTAGACAAACAATTTTTCATTCATATCTATTTATTACATTTAAAATTGTCATTCTGTAATATTTTTCTATTTATGCTTATTAAGATTAATGACGATTTTATATTTCTTCACGTACAGGAGAGGTTGGAAGCTTAGAATCAGATATAGTATCGCAAATTATTAGCGATTATATAAATTAATTATATAAATTAATTATATAAATTAATTAATTATATAAATTAAGAAAATCTCTAAATTCATTCACATGTATTTTCCAGATTCTATATATAGTGGACTTGAAATAGTCACGTTTAATCATAAAAGGCCAATCGTAATGAGTATAACAAAAATTTATTTTTTAGCAACTGAAAACGGCAACATCTGGAATATAAAATTGCAGTCTGGATTGGCATCAGTGAACCCTAATAAATAAATATGTGCCACCTTCTCTCTCTCTCTCTCTCTCTCTCTCTCTCTTTCTGTTTTTCTCTGTTTTTCTGTCACAATAATAAAATAGTAGCCTATTTTTGCGCTCTTTCAAATGGTCGACAGCAAACATTAACACTTAAGCCAGGCTCCTTTAGCGAAATAAACGGTAACAACAACTGGAGTGTTAGTGTCGGAGAAGATGACACAGAGAGCTACGAAATCAAAGGCGAACCAAAGAGAAATGGAAAAAGGTAAAGCTAGTAAAGCTAATGTTAACGTCAGTCTCCTCACTCGAGAGTGATGTCAGTGACTGAGAGCCCGGAGGATTTGAACTCTCAGATACTGATCCGCGGTCGAGTATCTTACCGACATCGCCACTGGCTCCAGCCAATGGCCATGTCGGTAAGATACTTCGAAAAAAGACAAAATTGCAAAAAAATCAGATTCATCGATACTTTTTTTCGAAAAATGATAAAAAACGAGAAAAAGTCAGGCGCATTCCACTAGCATGTGCACACTTCTACTGGTAAACACTCACCTCTACTTGTACTATTCTTGTATAAGTGAAATTCATGAACTCTAGAAAATGAGGCAGAATTAGTTTCAAACGAAAATGCTCTTAGAAGTGCGTCTTTAAGATGTATTTCGACTCGTCCAGTTCTCAAATAACCGGAAAGAAATAAAGTAACATTTTTAGGATAAAAACTTGGGCCGGAAGAACATTAAAATTTTCCATTAGCACACGATTGTCGTTATAATAAATATCGAGTGAAAGAAGATAACAGGTAACGTTTAATATTAGTCACTTCTCTTTAATAAACTGTATGAAGATTTGAATATGAGATAAACATAAAACAGTTTTGATGATAAATTTATAACATTAAAACGGACCAGTTTCTTAAAGTAATCAGTTTCTTAAAGTCATAAATCTCATTCAATTTATTAAATTCATTAGCTTAACTTATATTTGAAAGTATCAAATTTATGATATTCCTGCGAACGGAGCCTAATGAGCTATGCTAATTATAAATGATATTTAAGATTTTATTTATTTTAATCTGATGAATAGAAATAGTTAGCTGTGGGCTCGCTCTGCCTTGATTTTAACCCTGTTTTAATCCTATCTTTAGCCCTGTTTTAGCCCTATCTTTAGCTCTGTCTTTATAGACCTGTTTAGCCCTATTTTTAGTTCTGTCTTTAGCGGTATTTTAGTTCTATCTTTAGCCCTGTTTTAGCCCTATATTTAGTTCTATCTTTATCCCTGTTTTAGATCTGTTTTAGCCCTATCTTTAGTTCTGTCTTTAGCCCTGTTTTAAGCCCAGTTGTCATTGTTTGCAGTATATGTCTGTGAAGACACGCTGGACAGGGATCAATAGATTGACTGAGGAGTGGACACAGGCAGCGCCATATTGAATCTGAATTTTTTTATCGCTCTTAGATCCAGCGTAGCTCCTTCAGTCAAGCATACTTGTAGAGCCGCGCGAGCTTAAGTGGAATCTACGTTGCAGAGCAGAAAAATCTCCTTTTTTATCTTTCTCTCTCTCTCTCTCGCTCTCTCTCTCTCTCTCTCTCTATGTATGCATGTTGTGTGTGTATGTGTGTGTGTATGCATGCATGTTGTGTGTGTGTATGTGTGTGTGCATGTGTTGAATGTGTGTGTGCTTCTCTCAGGCTTACTGTAGAGTTAGTTCAATAAACCTAAGTCAAATTTAACGGCAGTTTCTGAGTCTGAAAACATATTAATTACTAGAAAGCCTTGGGTATATAATTGCCTATCATAACACTCTAGGATCCTTTGATAGACTATTAATGTACATGCATTTGCATTTTACTCGGTCTCGTGACTTACATTATTCCTCATTTATTCTACGTTTTACTAGTTTAGACTAAAATGCAAATTCTTCATTTTCGTAACCGCAGCCTTAGTCTGTTTCCGCTTTTTAATTATTTAATTAATTGCTCTTGTTCGACTTCTTATCTAGTCGCTAATTTTTATTTTACTTTCTATTCCATTCACCCTTTTGGCGTTATCTTCATAGTGCTCGATGTTGGGTGATTAGCAGAAATTTAAATTTATCTTTAAAACTTGACTCAAATTGCAAAAGTTGCTTCTTTTTTTTAAAAGAGTCTAAGCTCTCATCTAGCTGTCAAGCGCACTAAAACTGGTCAACAACAACAACTTGAAGTGACGACAACCCATCATGATAATAATTTATGAAGATATTAACTTTTGGAGCAGACAACTTTACGACGATGATTTTCAAGTTAGCTATTCGCTAATGCGAAAGTTTTCCTAATATTATACATGTACGTGAGTGAAAGAAATATTATAGACGAGGATCTAATGGCGCTATAGCAACGATGGGATCAAAGAGGCTTCGACTAATTTTGTGTTACTTCCTTTCGTCACTTATTCCGCTTATTCAGTTAACAAATTAATTTACGATAGCGGTTCTAAGCTGCGCATCACCCGGGGTGAGTGAGTGTAGGGATAGACCACGAATAGAAAGATCTAGAAGAGCGACAGGGAGAGAGACTGAGAGAGAGAGAGAGAGAGAGAGAAAGAGAGAGAAAGAGAGAGAGAGAGAGAGAGATATACAGGAAAAGAGAGAGATAGAGGAAGAGAAAGAGAGAGAAGGAGAGAGAGAAATAGATAGGAAGGATACAGAGAGAGAGAGAGAGGTAGAGAGAGAGAGAAAGAGAGAGAGAGAGTGGAAGAGGAAGAGAGAGAGAGAGAGAGAGGAAGAGGAAGAGAGAGAGAGAGAGAGGAAGAGAGAGAGAGGAAGAGAGAGAAAGGGATATAAAGTGAGAGTAAAAGGGAGAGAAAGAGAGATACTTAGGAGTAAGGGAGAGATGCAGAGCTAGGTTATGAAGCGCATTCTCTATCATGGACTCAAACTTCGTGTTAATGGTTGAACAAATTAAATTATGAATTCAATATGATTGTAAATACCACTCAGAGTGGAGTATAAAAACTCTTGATTCTAATCCAACATCTAATCTAGTTGCCAAGTCGAACTAGAGACAAACTAACAATTAGACAGACAAATAGAGATACAAAAAGAGAGCCAAATAGAAAGGCAGATTGTATATAGATAATCATTGAAACAGCCTTCTGTACATAATCAGCAGTGATCCGAGATATGATTAATACTAATTTTCCAAAATTTGACGATACTTACACATAATTATACTGAACTTTAACATTATTATACACAATTATGCAATAATAAATATAATTATGCATAATAATATGGAGCATTAATTGCTTCCGAATTCTAACATTTTAATGATAAATGGCTTAGAAGACGAGGAAGAGTTTAAAAATTAAAAGTATAGAATTTTAAGCGATTAAAGTGTAATACGCTCCACATTTTTTGTATAATTTAATTTATTATAAAGAAATCATGTATAATTATTGTACAATTATGTGTAGTTTTATATGATTACATGTAATAATGAGTATCTCTCATATCTCTGATCATTCTTGACCATGTGCGTCACTACACTCAGCCAGTGATAATAATTGTGATGGACAGATGAACCGATTAGCGGATTAATTTATTAGTTTTGATCAGACCTCAACGGTTGTATAGAATCAACAATCCGCCAATACATTCTAATAATGACGGCAACGGAATTGAGACAATTATTCATATGGATGGTTTTTGTGCTAGTGACGATACATCTGCGTAGAAATTTTGTCAATACGATTATATTAGGCCTGGGAAATCGCTGTCATACCGATTAATGTCGCTTGAAAGTCAATGGAACCGACTAGGCTCTACAGTGACAATGCAATGTTCGACAAGTTACACTTTTAACTAAGTTGAAATGTAACAATTTTCGATACTTTACATTTTTAGAAAGAATCCTATAGGAAGAAAAATTACCCCATTCAAATAAATCCAGGCAGACATTAAAATAGTCAGAATACAAATTTTAAAGTTTTAAATTTAGAGAAATTTTCTAACGAAATTATACGAAATTTTCTAACGAAATATACGAAATTTTCCCAAGCCTGTTCCATAGCAAGACGACAGCTGCAGAAAATATTGTCATATTGAATAATACTGAGAAGACTATATTCATGATAACGATGCTAACGACTAATAGCTTCTCGTGTACCATTGTAAATTGGTATTTATTTATGCTACCTGTTTTACGTTTTACCTGGCTTATATTGCATAGTTAATCTACTTGAAAACGATATTTAACCTGATTAATTAAAACGGACACTACTCGTTTCATCGTTCATTCACCTGGCAATTTTTCACTTGTTGATCTGAAAAGCTTAAAATCAGATCAACTCAAACAGGATCTATTCTTAAAACCACCAGTACAGCCACTGTAGCGAAGGACCATCAACTTATGCTATTCTCATGTTTCCTGTTTGCTAAGAAAGTTTAAGCCCATAAATCATTTTCATAAATCATTAATTAAATTTACTTTTACCGATAAAATATCTAACTACTATCCATCACAGTTTATTGCAATGTTAAAAGCCTCAGCATAACTTTTTCTTTCACTTTTAGGGTAGAGATTTGCTTGGATGACGTCACATCGGAGTTGATGACGTCACATCGGACTCGGTGACGTCACATCGAAGACGATTACGTCACATCGCATTCGGTGACGTCATATTGGAGTCAATGACATCACGTTGAAGCCTATGATGTCAAATCGATCTCTATTTCTTAGACATATTTCACAAGTGTCATAAATGATTCAATCCCGTCTCCCTCGGTCTTTATCACCAAACCACCTTAATATCAGTGATTTAATATCGTAATAAACAGTTACCTTTAACATCTCACAGGCTGACTGCTTGTAGTACAAGAGCACTGTCAGATGACAATTCGTTGCGATTTCAAATTCGTGGTTACTAGCCAGTCATGAAGGCTTGCTGTTGCCTAGTCAATCGGCACATATTAATGGAGTTTTTATGAGTTAGTTGAATGCTACTTCTAAAATTATATTTTGAATTTTTTTAGGTATTCTTGAAGACTTTTTGTTCTGTAACTCTGTGCTGGTTGTTAAGTAGGTCACTAGCAAGTCCAATTGAAAAGTAAACCTTGCCTTTATAGGATTCTGCTATAGTATAGTGTACATTATACGTAGACTTTTTTAATAATTGAGATATTACTTTAAATGCAATTGTTATTTAGCTAATTATTATTATTGAACTCTTTCTGTAAAGTAGTCTCGAAGATTGAGTTCGGCCATGAAACTGGTATATAAATTTTCTTTGTTAATAATAATATACCTTTCATTATTTTTCAGAAAAAGAAGACAACATGACGTCATCGTCAGGGGAGCCTGAGCCCCACGTAAGCCCCGCCACTCTATATCTCTTCACGGGATTCCTCTCGGCGCTGAGCGTGGTGGGGACGGGAGGGAACGCCCTCGTCCTCTACGTCTTCTGCAAGAAGAGGGACTCGCTCGTGTCCACTCTTTTCATCCTCACACTCGCCGTCGTCGACTTTCTCACCTGTCTCATCATAGTTCCTTGCACCGTGTACATGGAATACGTGGACTTCCATGTCCAGCTGGACTCTTTCTGCAGGATTTACCAGTTCCTGATAACGTCCAGTATTCCGTTTTCAACGATGATAATGGTAGCCATCGCAGTGGATAGGTGAGCATGTTACAATTAACTCGTAAAATAAGTACGCATTCATCGATTCCTTCGATTGTTTTTTATGTTTTCTCTGTCGTTATTAATGATACAAATAAGTGTACTCTGTCATGACGTACAGCATGACGTAGAGCATGACGTTGAGCATGACGTAGATCATGACGTAGAGCATGATGTAGAACATGACGTAGGATATGACATAGAGCATGACGTAGAGCATGACGTAGAGCTTGAGGATCATCGCGAACTCTCATGGGTTCAATACTCAGGCGATCAGATCAGAGATAAAAATCTCTGACATTCACTGAACCGTTAATTGATAGTGAACCTAACTGCGGCTAAACATTATCATGACGTTGTTTTGCTGTAGTAAATAGAAATCATCGTCGGTGACCTTTTTACTCTACATTTATTATTCGTTACAAATTCCATCATTGAAACCCCGTGAACCTATAATGTAAATAAAATTACCTTAGATGGATATTCAATACTCAGCAAGGTCTGAGATGAAGAGATATTGCCTAATATGCAGCTATTTATTGGTTAGTTATAAGCTTAATTCAGTCATTGTAGCTCATACATAACATCATTATGTTGCATTCACATAGCATTATTGTATGTGTATTGCTCACGGTTATTTTTTAAAATTAATTTTAATTAATTAAAGTTAATTTTTAAGCTTGTATCTAACCAAGTTATATCTAGATGAGAGACATGACTAACTATCCTGAAAAAATAACAAATATCCAATTATTGTTGACTCTGTTGAATTTTGAACCCCGGTTTACCCATCCGTAGCGAAAATGCTATCAGTTAGATCATAACCCCTCTCTTAATAATCCTATTTGTCTGTGTGTTTCAGGTACCTCTGCATATGTCATCCTCTTCTCAGCCTGATGACGATCAGGAGGGCAAAGTACCTCGTTTTACTTTTGGCCCTAATTTCCATCGGTTTGGGCCTATGCGTATCTCTCATGTTTACCGTATACGCCACTGTCCAAAGACAACCAAACAACAACTCTTCAAATGAGTTCAACCTGACCCCTGGCAGCTTAATCCTCTCTAATACAGCTCTGACTACTCCCTCAGACTATGATTCTCTCCCTCAGCAAGGGTTGAATTCTAAACGAAATGATCATAAAGATCGAGAAATCGCCTATGCAATAGTTTCGAATAAAGACAAAAGCACTCTGTTGACAACTAATATAACATCTTACCAAGGTCAAGCCCAAGATAGGATAGTTTCATCTCACACGATATCCGAAAAGCCTAATTTGAAATATGAAAATGGATTTGACGTGTTTTGGAAAGACTACATTCTTCCTAGTCAAGCATACACTTATTCAGTTGTTGATGTTGAACAAGATGAAACTGGAGGGTTGGACAAGAATTTCTTCACAACATCAGGTTCCTTTGACATTTAATAAATAACCATTATTTCATTCAATAAATGTATAACTACTTTTATAATATAATCATCCAATCATATTATCAAATATAATTTATCATCTGATAAATATAATACGATCGATTAATCACAGACAATTAAAGCAAGTAAGTGTTGATAATAGTACACTGATTGATGATTGGCATTAAATCGACATTAAATTAATACCTAACATGCGTTTATATCCATTGATATACGTATATAGGTCCATTGTTCACATTAATGCCACCTTTTCTTTCTTGGTTATTAATGAGAGTGCATTTGAAATATAATTTTACGAGAATAATCTAAAAAATACGTCTATGTAATGTTCATGCGATACTACATTTTACATCTTCATATGCATTGCATAATAATTACATTTAATTCACTAAATAAATCACATGGCATCTACATGTATGGATTGCAGTATTTACCTTTCAGAATAAAAATCGAAATTATGACTATTTAACGAAATAACTATGCAAGCAAATGCGTGACTTTTATGTCACTGGTTTATTTTGTTGAGCACAATAAAGCAGTGAGTTTTAACTACTTTAATATGACTACTTTTACAATGGAGTAATTACGCTGACTTTTTATTGAATGAAAGAATGCAATAAACATTTAATGTGTTCACGTCATGGCACGCGCCATTATTATTACTGGAAAGAGTTGCGTGACGTATGCTCGCTGACAATGCTTTCTCTTAGCTCGTACAATTGACTTGTACAGGTATATTAATTTTCTAAAAGCATCGCGAACCAAGCCACAAACTAGAAAATTACAGTCTAAAAGTATGTAATTAAGTATATACTATTACCCGAACAAAGGTTAACTAATTTTAATGTCACTGAATATATGATTTTTATTACTGATGGATAATGATTGGTATAATCTGATAGAGTTTAACAAACTACTAATAGGCGGAGCGAAGTTTAACCTACTGAATATTGGGGCGGAGTTTAACCTACTGATGATTGGAGCGGAGTTAATAACAGAGATCGACGGTACTAATGAGCTTTCGTGAAGTGACACTTAACCTTAGCGTTCTTATTCAAGATTTCTAATATGCAGAAGCCCGATATATTTTCCTCTATTGTAGCGTTAGTTATCCTGGAGTAGAGTAGTTACCATGCAGTAGTTGTTAAAGAGTAAAAAGTTGTTGCTAAATTCGGTGTCAACACGCCAGCCTAAGATTTGAACACAGAAATTTCTGATCTACAGACAAAACCATTATTGATGTTATCACAGACATAGAACTAAGAATAAATTCTAACATACTGCAAGGTACCAATCAAATTGGGCACAGGGAAGAGAAATAAAAAGACAATCTTCAGACGTAGCTCTGAAGTCTGTAACTATTGGAAACTTAGAGTTAGTTCCTGGATTAGAGGACAAAAGGACTTGTGTCAAATAGGCAGATGAAAGAGAAAGATAAGTGGGACGTAGGAACGTAGCTGCACACTTATCTACTTGAACACTCCAGTTACTCGATTGCATGATAAATATGTAAGAGTTTAAGGGTTTGCTTTTTAGAAATTATAATAAGAGTAATAGCATGGATTAATCAATTTAAACCTAGCTGTTAAACTTAGTTATTATACACACACATACACACACAACAACAACAACACTCACACATACACACACGCACACACACATGTAGCCTATATATATATATATATATATATATATATATATATATATATATATATATATATATATATATATATATATATATATATATATATATATATATATATATATATATATATATATATAGGCATATATACATATATACATATATATATATATTCTTTTATTCACCAAACAAGTGGCAGTATTACAAGAAGAGAGAAAAATAAGACAACATAAAAACACAAACTGAATTCGGCAAACAAAAGAAATATAAAAGAATAAAGTTTACCCTTGAATTAACTATACAGTCATTTTGCTACATATACTAGAAACATCATAGCGGAAAAATACTTTCAAAGTATTTCCAATAAATTAAACTATATGAGAATATCAAACCTGGTATATAAAGATGAATATATATATATATATATATATATATATATATATATATATATATATTCATCTGCCTAGGTATACAATACTATACACTATACTATACTATATGTATACACTATATATAATATTATTAATGTATATACACGTATATGTATACTTATTTTTATTAATTCATGCCCTACATGAATGGTATGCATATTAGAGGCCTACATTTATATAAGTGTTACCACCATTTTTAATGAATAAAAATTTCTAAATACTGAAGGATTAAATTTCAAATAACAATTAGAGTGAAACTCAAAATTAGGAGTCCAGACTTTATCAGGGAGAGGGGGCTAAACCACTCCTGTTTTCATCGTAAACCACTAGAGTGCAATTAGAGAGCTGTCAGTCAAGCAGCGTTGCAGAAGAGCCATCGATGGCGGAAGAGCAGTAGTTACGTGTTGACGCCATATCTAATCTTCTCTCTGATACCATTAATCAAAGCGAAGGCGAGGATTGGATAATTGAACTTGAGTCTTTCCTTTAGGTTTCTACTGTCTGCTGATGAGAAACAATTACGCATTCAGGAGCGACACGGGTATAGCCCCCCGGAAGATTTTAAATTATAGGCAATTGTCCTCTCTTCTGAAGATTAAATTACGCTGATAGCATTTTCTCTTATGTTTTATTTAATATATTAAACAGCCTCTCTCCCTTACTTTATCTCGCTCTGTTCTGTCAAAGGTACCCTTGATAGTTGACATTTTTCACATAGAAATAGGTAAGATACAAATCACCAACGCTCAAGGAATTGGAAAATTTAACATTTGTTTGAACTGATTAGCACGTTTAACTGTGATCTACAAGTATGTATTGAGCTCAGATTTGTCTTAATAAATTCTTGCAAATGGGTTCGCAGTAATTCCACCACTTATGTCTAAATTTTTGTAACAGTTTGACGCTTTGACTAAAATCTCTTAATTTAATGGTGCTGAATATAAATTGATGAGAATAAGAGTAAGGTTAAAACAAAATTCTGTATTAGAGACCCGCCTTAAGCTACAACAAGCTCACTTTAAATGTAAGTGATATATATATATATATATATATATATATATATATATATATATATATACATGTGTATATATATATATATACATATATATATATATATATATATATATATATATATATATATATCATTATTATTTAGTCACCTACTATTAACTTTAATACTTCGCGTATCCTTCACAACAGGATTGGGGAAAAATAATTCATATTAGTGTATAAATTTTAATTAATTTCATAAATTGTTAACCAATTGAAATAAAATTATGACGCTAAGCTTAATTTGAATAGCATTATCTGAACGGATGAATGGAAGCAAGCAATTATAATCTAATGCTAAGAAGCTATAAAAGCTAATTAAGGGCAATTTTGTTGCAGATTAAACACATATTAACTAAGGAAAATGCGGGAATATATTAAAGTATATTCTGAATATTGCAACGATTATCCATAAAATTAAAGTAATTACTGAGAAAAGGTTGAAAAGATAGATCTCAGCGTAAGATGTGGACTCTAAATTTGTACCTATACAGTGTCATGTGCTTTAGTAGACAGTTACGATGAAGGGTTCATAGAAAAACGAATGTTTTGAAATAAGTAGGCCTATTAGAAGATTGAGGGGGATGGAACGAGAGACGGAGAGAGGATGTAGGGGGTTGAGTGTGGAGAGAGAGAGAGAGAGACAGTGAGAGTGAAACAGAAAGTAGAGTCAATATACGGATTTAAAAACAAGGTCGTGTTGGTTAGTACTCAGAAGGGCGACCATTTGGAAACAAAATTCCACGTTTTTGAGGGCTTTTGCTAAATCCGAGCCGGATGCAATCGACGCTTTAACAAAAGACGATGATTTCTAATAAACAGGTATTTAGAAAAAAGAAGAAAATAACAAAACTACAAAATCAGAAGCAAAGGCAAGGAAACTACATGTGCATATGTCATGTGTGTAAAAAACATAAAAACATGTACGAAAAAAGACATAGGCTATGGAGAGAGATAGAGGGAGAACCATTTCAATTGCGTCAACCTTTCTGTTATAGACTATGTTAGTTTTTTGAATATTGCTAAATACAGAATAATAATTCTTTACTCTTGAGAATGAATGTGAAGTCACCTGAGCTCTTTTTAATAATGTCTATGTAGAATGCATGTACAAAAAAAGACAAATCGTAAATTTTCAGCTAATGGAGATGATATATAAGATTTAACTTATTCACAAATAATGATATTGTAGGCAGATGGACATAAAAAATGGAGGAGTGGAATGACAGTAGGATATTGTTTGTGCAAAATTACATAAATTAATTTTAAATAATATACCTGCCTTTTATTGTCTTTGTTACATACATGTACGTCAGTAGATAAATTTTTAGTGACAATAGTATGTAGGTTAATTACATTTATCTGATAGAAGAATTAATGCTTGTATTTAAGCCGACGTTTTAGCAGAAGATTTCTGAGGATAAACAATTTAGGTAACCTAAAATTTTGGTTCTCAATTCATAAGTTGCGCTACAAATGATTCCATACCTCGTTTCGTAGTTGCAACTCTGCCAGAAACCAGTTAAAATTCATGTAAAGGGATAACCAATTACCACAGCTTGTTATAACTCATTGCAGCCGGCGCGGATTGAATTTAAGAATATCCTTCCAACACCAAGGAAAATGCTTCATTCAAACCTGTCAACACACGGTTTTACAAGATGGTCAATAATTCATATATTAACCGCGCTCGACGTAGCTTAACTTCGATCACTTGACGCTCAGCTAAATCAAGTGCGCTAAATCCCGTCCGAATCTGATAACCAACTGTCAGTCCTCTAATAATTTATATCTGCTAGCCTGATAAGTTCAGTGTAAAGTCATTCCTTTCCTACTTTAAAGAGAAAAAATTTGAAATTATGATTGATTGATTAATCGATTGATTGATTCATTATTTTATGATTAATAGGATAATGACATTTTAATTGTTTGCTTTATTTGTTTTGGACTGATTAATTGATTTATTGCTTGATTGATTGATTGATTGATTGACTGACTGACTGATTGATTGATTGACTGACTGACTGACTGACTGAGCTATCGAGTGCTGGTGTGATTGACTTACCAGTTTATTTATTGAGTGATCGATAAATTAACTGATTTATTGATTGATTCACTTACAGAAATTACAGAGACTGAGATAACTATCGTCAATAAAGGTCAATGCCATCAGAACGACCTAATAATCAGCGATACCTTCCAGTACTACTACCAGAAGCTCTACAACACAATTTACCCTGCCTGCCTCATCGCCATTGTTGTCCTCTACGTCCTCATTTATCGCTCAGTTCTCGAGAGGCGGGGCCGCAGACAGCGGGCGAAGAGCACCAGTCTAGGTCTGGTGATGCAGAGTCAGGCCTCTGTGGCTGCTACAGCTGCGGCATCTGCAATAAAGAACAGGCACAAGAGCAGAAGAGCAAAATTGAAAACAGTGAAAACAACTAATGAGAATAGAGGCAAGACAGATGTAAATAAGAAAGTTGGGAACTACAGGAGAGTATGCAGTAATGATGATGACGATGAAGTTTTTGATGGTGATGTTAATATTAACGCTGGGGTGAAACAAGTAAGTTGTAGAAATACATGTAGTACAATGCACAGTACCTTAATTAACGGCGAAGATGGGATGCTAAATACAGGAATTAGTACGGTCCGTAATGGTAAAATAAAAGCTTTGAAAAATTGTTCCAACTCCTCAAACAACGATACAAATAATTGTATCTTAAATGCAAATATTAGAAGTGAAAAAAGTTATGAAAATATCGCCAACAATCGTAAAGTGAGAACGAAGGATGAATTCATTAAAGCCGGAAACGGTAAAGTAAAATCAGTCAGAAGGAATACAATCGATTATTGCTCAACAATCTCAACTACTGTTCGTAGAAATATCAATTCTAGCACAATTATTTCAGATGTTTTAGAAAATGGTGCACGGATCCCTTCCTCATCACTTCTTGGTCCTTCCCAAGATCACATTGCCAGATCAAACGGTAGATGTGCCATTCTAATAGATGAGGTTGCGGCAACAGTTGCATGTTCTCCATACAATCACACTAGCAACGGTGTAAGCCAAGTGTCCTTTTCTACTACAAAGACCGATATCAAACATTTAGATGCTGTTGGTCAATATCTTTGTACTGTGAATAAGTATAAATATTGCAAACATGGGAGACAAATTGATAATGCAATTTTCAATTATTCAGATTTACAGTTGGCAAGACCTTGTCGTATATTAGTCAATTGTGCTTGCTCAGAATTGCCTCTATCTCGCTCATGTTCGTCTTGCCATATGGCAGAAAGGACATTATATATGATGCCTCACTATAAACAACAGCAAACAGCTTCTGCAACAACAATTATGAGCTTAGTAACAACGACCTCAGGTGTTGCTGCAACAGTAACAACGTCAACAGCGACATCAGCTACAACATCAACAGCATTATCAGCAACAACTACAAAAGCAACATCAGCTACAACATCAGCAACAATACCAGCAACAACTTCAAGAGCAACATCATCGACAACATCCGCACTGATAAAGTCTGCAACAACACCAGCAATAGCAACAGCCTTACCAGCATCACCAACATCAGGCTTTCCAACAACAATAACATTATCAGCAGTAGCATCATCATTTCCAACATCGCTCTTTCCAACATCTGGTTTTCCAACAGCAGCAAGTTGCCTCTTAAATTCTGGTTCAGCTTACGAAGGGCTGTCACAGTCTCTATCAACAAACCACAGGCCAGACAAGGTATGGTTCGCGCTACGTAGGCTAAGTGTTAGCGACGGTCACCAAGGCCCAGGGTTAAGTGCCGCGATGCCATTTCCCATTGATAGTTGTGGAATAAATAACACGACGAAGAAATTTGCCAGGGCTGTTTGTTGTAAAAACTGTACAAGGACCCTCGTTGATAACCGTAGTGTTGTATATACTCTTCGTTGTTCAGAGAACTGTGATACTCGTACTGGTAAACATTTGAACTGTCCGGGAATAAGTGACAGTCAGGACTACAGTCATGAATGCGATAATGTTGATGATTATATCATTGTAAGTGATTACGACGATTGTATTGATAATGTCGCAGATGAACGTAAAAATAAAGAGAATAGTGTTAACACTGATACAGATAATGACGATATTGATGACGATATTGATGATAACAATGATTACAATAAAGCTGAAGATGAAGTCTATGATGATGATGATGAACACGGTTGTATTAATGATGATGATGCTGAAGTAAACGTTACGATGGAAGAGGGGGAAGAGGGCTTGTTTTTAAGGTCGACGGGTCGTGTAAGGCTGTTCAACTTTTCTCCAGGGCGCCATGATAGAAAGGTCAGTCGATAATTATGTCACGATAGAAATGTCAGTCGATAATTATGTCATGATAGAAAGGTCAGTAGATAATTATGTCACGGTAGAAAGGTCAGTCGATAATTATGTCATGATGGAAAGGTTAGTTGATAATTATGTCACGGTAGAAAGGTCAGTCGATCATTATGTCATGATGGAAAGGTTAGTTGATAATTATGTCATGATAGAAAGGTCAGTCGATAATTAGGTCATGATAGAAAGGTCATTCGATAATTAGGTCATGACAGAAAGGTCAGATCTCTTTTTCTTTCTCTCTCCTTCTATCCATATCACTCTTTGTCTCACTCCATCACTATCTAACGTTTTCACTCTTTCTTAATTTATCTCACATTCTTATGTTTCCATCCTTTTGAGTGTCATACTCTGACTTGTCTCAATTGTTCCCTGAATTTTTCTCTGTCTATCTCTCTATCACTTTGTTTCATTTTCTTTCTCTATCAGATTATCTACCTTCTTCCACTATGTCTTATCTACTATGATCCAACAAATTCACTAATATATATTTATATAACTCTGACTATTGATATTTGTCTCTAATACCACATCAAGCATAGAATTATTTTTTATTGAACTGCTAGTTTACTAAACACTAAATAATGAGTCAAAATAATATTATCTAAATATTATCTAAATAAAAAATAAATATATAAATATGTAATAATAAATATAAATATAAGTAATATTTATATATAAACAAATATTATCTAAATAATAAATTTATAAATAATGATTATCTATTAATTTCTTATGCAGATGAGCAAGATGAGCAAGCTCTCCGAATCAATGCGGATGGCTAATCTCAAAACAGCCGCCATGTTGTTCGTAGTCACCGTCGTTTTCGTCATTACATTCATGCCGGCATTTCTAATCGCCATCGAGATCGTGCCCAACAACCTCATCATCTTCTATCTCTACTTCGCCAACAACGTCGCCAATCCAGTCATCTACTCTTTCATGAATCGTAACTTCAGGTCTGAATTGAAGCGCCTGTTTTTCCGAAAAACACGCCGACCGGCTACCATTTAGATCAGTGTTTTTCCAAGGGTCCTATCGAATATATAGTTGTTATAGAAGCGCTATAGTAGTCATACAAGGTTGCGGAGTCAGAAAAATGCGGGTAATACAGAAGGTGATGACAATGAAGGCTATGAGAAGAAAATAAGTATCCGAGGAAGTTGTAGATATAAATTTACGTCTTTAAATTGGCTAAAGAATGCAAATAAAGAGTAAAACGACGACCACAACATGGCTAATGTAACGAAATTTTAAGAAGTTAACTAAAGAGAGAGAGAATTAGTAATGTTTATTTATAAAGAAGGGCTAAGACAAAGGACCTAGGACAAAGCCTAGAGTTACAAATCTTCACTCGCTTGATTTCGAAGACATCATGAAGAAATCACGGGCGTAGGTTCGACTTCAAGGTCAGTTGAAAACTGAATCTTTCAGAACATCGTCAGCTGACTGGCTGCGAAACTTTAAATAAACATGAGTCCAGACATGTTTATATTAGAGATATTATCTAGTATTCTTAAATTCAATAGAAGAAACTCGATGGACTATTACACATTTCAAAGTTCAATTTATTTCGTTTTAATGTACGTCACCTGTGAGGAACGTATGTTCGAAATGTATGAATATTAGAAGTAGGCCATATTGATCTTAAAATAAGGCAAGTAGTAACTAAATATCTAATGGGAATGTTATAAAGAGAATTTGAGTCAAAACGCTATCGTTAATTTTTAAATTAAAATGATACGATAAACTGAGAGAAAAATATTCAGAATCTGGCCTATACTATCCGAACGTCTAATTTATACATTCAGTTGTATGGGATCACTTATATTCTAGTTCCTCACAGAATGTGTGAATAACATTAAATGTTATTTATTGATTTAAATTCTAAAACCCTCATCTATTAGATTGCAATTGTTAACCGTTAAGTACTGATAACATAATATAGATAGACTACTAGGTTTACTTTAAAAAACGAATAACAGAGTGAAGAAAATATTTAAATGTACATGTATATATGAGTTTTCAGATAGAACTATTTAGAGCAATTAAGTGTGTCTCTCAGGAGCATTTAAATTAGAAGGTCGAGTGCGAGTAAACTTCAGGACTTTTATCGAATGAAATAAGCACAAAAACTTTGACCGAACTCATTTACGGAATCCTACGTCAACGAACCCGCAACGAGAACTATAATATATTTAATTTCTTAATTATAATAATAATTATTATTATTAACAACGAAAACTTATATAGCAGTGTCATGGCCGAACTCGATCTTCGAGACTACTTTTCAGAAATAGTTCAATAGTAATAATAGGCTAAATAACAATTACATTTAAATTAATATCTAAGCTAGTAAAAATGTCTACATATGAGTGGAACTTTACACTATCCAGCAACACTCATCCCTTATCCAATTTAACGACTACAAATTATCGTTAGGCCTAGGCCTACTCTTGAGTAGCTACAGGTAGAACTACACAAAACAGAACGCGCCACGAAATCCTGAGCAAATTTCAAAAGACCATTCTCCAATGTGAGAATTAAAATCAACTGCTTTTGAATTAATATCATTAAAACTTAAAACTCACCAACGCTCGAAATTTTTAATGTATCGTATGATACATCGTATGATACGTATTAAGTAACTACGCAAAAATGAAAAAGGTAAATAAGAAAGTGACTACAAAAGTAGTCACTGCAAAAAATGACTACGCTGAAGTTAAGTTATACTGCTAACATCTCACGTAATAATTTTCTAAGAGATTACACCCTAGAGTCTCTAAATTAGAGAGTCTAGAGTATTGAAGACGCTGGGTCAAAGTGTTTATCACTTGAACTATTATTTAATAGTTCAAATACATAATAAATCTCATACATTATTTTTTCCTTCTGAGACCCGGAACCAAATCTATGAGATATTTTAAATTTTCTGTAACGCTTGCACCAAATGGACCTTGAAAATGCTGCAGACTGAGTTTTAATACCTTAGCATAAAAAATCCAAATATTATGGCATGTCAACTTACATGTAAGTGGACAGAGGGTTAAACAGTCAAACTTACGAAAAAAGCTTCACTGTTTTGCTATCAGTGAAACTTGGCTAACCTGTATAACAATTAGAGTGCTACTGTCATCCATGACAACATCGATAACTATTAAGACAAATTCAACCGGTGATCAAAAGGAAACTACAGAACGATGCAAAATTACAAAATATAACAAGTCCAAAAATAAAACAACGTAGGCTATAGGAAATGAGAAATGAAGGTCTCACAGCTCATTTATTAACTGTCACATTGTATGCGTGCTAAATCAACTCTCTAAATCCGCCATCCTCGACCCTCGTTCCTAAATATATGCATTTGATGCATCCTAGTTGCGTATTTACCTCAAACATTAGACAGATAGTCCTAGGCCTATCTGTCTAATGGTAAGTCCATAACATTTAAATCTTCAATCCAAATCCTCCTATCTTCTCAATATATGCATCTTACGCATCCTAGTAGACGTGATTAATTTTTTGCCCTCTACAGACATAATTTCTTACGTGTTTCCCTCAAAATATCTAATGGCAGGTCATTAACACCGAAATCTTTTATTTATATTTCTTTTCTTCTCAATATATGTATTATACACATCCTCTTAGTGTATTTTCCTCACATTACATGCATAGGCCTACTTTATTAAATTTTAAACATCATAAGCAAGTATATAGCACTTAAATATTCTATTCTCAGCCTTCTGTTCTTGCCAATATCTGTATTTATGCATAAGCCTACTAGTAGGCGCAAATGTCTTCACTTTGCATTCATGCTTTCTAAAATTTTCTTAGTGCCTAATTGCAGGTCCAGATCAAATCAGGTACTTAAACCTGATATTCTCAACCCTGTTACTTCTCAATATATGCACTTTATGCATCCGGTCTTCCTATATCCTTCCTCTACACCTGCAATTATCTCCTTTGGTAAACTACCACATCTCAGAGCATGTTTTCGTCAATAGTGCACACTGCACACTTCTTTCCTTCATTTACGCTTACTTAACTGCACAAATCAGCTATACATACAAAATCTAGGTCTTGCTCTAACCTTTTTATATTCTTTCAATTGCTTTTCTATGTTACTATTTTTCATTAAATAATTTTATTCCAAATTTATATTTCGACATGAAATAATTAAAAATTTTATCGATTTTTTTAATTTGACCTCATTAGAGAGACAAAATTAATATAGTATAAATGTAAGGGGAAGAAAATACGCCAACTAGGACGCGCAGAATGCATATAATTATTGAGAAGAAATGAAGGTTGGAATTGAAGTTTTAGTGTTATGAGCATGCCATTAGGCAGATAGAGAGAAGTATAGCAAAACAAATTAAGAAAGTATGCCTGTACAGTCTACTACCCGTGTCGTAAAAGGCGACAAAGCACTAAGATCCAAGCCAACGACAGAAAGGGCATTCGGTTGCCGAGCGCCCAGACTCCATAAATTGCTTTTAATTTTCTAATCCCGACCCTGGTTGAATTGGGATTCGAGTGAAGATGATGAAATACAACTCTATCGTTTGTGATTTACAAAAAAGTAAAGTGACTGAAGTTAAAATTATAGTCTCGTGCATTCAATTCTTTTCAAAAATTCATCATCCGTCGTATTTCGAATTAATGTTCAATGACACTCATCATCTGATGTTAATTATATTTTGAATCGCAGTTGCCACATTTCCTTAACCAAGACTCTAAAGTGTGAGTTGCAGTAGGCTAGTTATATGGTAAAAAATCAGTTGCAGTAGCTATATGGCAATAACGTTGAATTTATAAGGCTATTACTTATACTCAAGTTGATTCTTGAGCTACTTTTAAATCTATTTTATACAATAAGTTATTGGCTACTGGTTTGTTCTGACATATCCTAAGGTGGATTCCAGCCGCGCTGATCTGAGAGTAAAATCTCGGACATTCACTGGACTGATTACAAGGATAATGGATTAAATTGCCTAACGGTTTAAACATGAGGTATTAAAAAGTTATAGATACCAACACAGTTGATCATTTCACTATAATGCGTGTTTTTACTTTGTTCTGTTGTTACTGAATTTACAATAAAACTTATAAATAAAATGTTTTCAGCCTTTAGACGTCCAGTCCTAATACCTATCAATCAGCAAGTCCATAGCTAAGGCGGCCAGATATCCGGAACACTACAAGAGTCCAAGTGCTGAGATGAGATTGAACTTGTTGACTCCATATCGTAGGATGCTGAAGAGGAGGAAGAGAGGCAGGCTTAACAGAATCCAGGAGATGAGGCAGGGACATACAGGTACATAGAGATGATCGACCAGTAGAACCGCTATAACGTGTACCAACACTATCACCCCGAATGCGATCATGTCTGCCACGGTCACAACTGAAGTGACCAGTGCTACCACGGTCGATCCGACTATCAAACCTACGGTCATCATCAAGACTTTCGTCGCATTAAGAACTTCCCTTTGATCATCATCGTCCTGGGAAGGGGCTTGATCGTTGTTCTGAGACATGGTCGAGCACAAAGACACTAGGACCCCGAGGCTAACATGTATATTTCTTGTGGAGTAACTTTTACTTAGTATAACGATCAGTTCTTATCAACACAAAGTAAACATTGGTCAATGTTTACGATGCATACTGGCTGATAACAACAGTTTTAAAATGAATGACGTAAAAAAGATATAGAAACGATAATTATCGCAGTTTCAGATAAAAATACTTTTATTCATTAATCTTTAAATAATAACTTCTTATTCGCTGTCATCTTACCGTGATTTCCAGCTTAGATAGGGTAGGGATACGAACATATCTTTTTCCGTTCATTTTAGAAAAGTTTGTTGAAAATTCTACAACACCAATCAAACGCTCTTTCAAACGTTGGTTTGGATCTTAGTGCTTTGTAACCTTTTCGACACGTGCAGCCTATGTAAGGTTGCATTGGTTGGTCTATTATTCAATAACCCCGACACAATAGGCTACGGGTAAATAAAAGTCTCCTTCTTGTTGGTAATCTTCAAGTATAATTTCTCATAACAATTTCACTAGAAAACTAAGTTCGACTTATAAGTAGAGTGCCTAGAATGCAGTAAAGCACATGTTGATGTTCAGCATTGAAATAGATTTGGTTGAACTACAATGCACTGAGCGTATGTACGTCGCTGGATAAAGTAACTTTTTACTAATGCCCGTAATAACTAAGGTATAGCTAAATAAATATAAGTAACAAACGTAATTGTCACCTTTAGCCTAAGTAGTTTAGATTCCGACATATATAATTAAATTCCTGTGAAAACGATTGGCATAACCTAGCAAATTCGTTCGAATGTGTTAATAATTCTCCTCGTTTTCTCATTATCTAAAATGATTTTAATTTAAACTTCTGGAACACTGCCACAGCCTAGGAGCATTCTGATTATTCATAATGATATCAATTACTGGCAATACAACTCGTCGAAACCATCAGACCGTTTAGAAAATTGTCAATTTCCCGGTCCTGTGAATATCTGAGATTTGACACTTCGAATATCTTGACCGGGAATCGAAAACAAGAGATTTCACAGAATCTGGCGATCGGTCACTAAAATTTCATTGTATTGGACTATTTTGGAAGTTGATGAGAGCAAATTAATTTAGTAAGCAATAAAAAATAAACGAGAAATAAAACGCCTTATACATTTTAATCGAGATAAAATCAATACTCTACACGCCAGGCTCGATACCCAAGTCACTTCATGATACATCAATAGAAAATAATAAATACACTCACAGTATAACAAGACACACTGTAGCCACTACAGCAGAAGACGTCACATATCAGAGGACTTCACATAGCAGAGGACTTACATAGCTGAGAACTTAAATAGCATGATTCGGTTTTGCAGTTAGAATCTAACTATTCTGTACTTAAATTCTTAAGATTTATTTACGACCTTGCTTTATTAAAAAGGGTCGGAAAAGTAGACTCCAACACAGATTTTATAATCGCTACTTCACGCACGTTACAAGTTACATATCGAAATGTCCTCGAAAAAACACATCAAAGCGTCGACGCTCCAAAAATACTAAAATCGGAAATAGTTTCCTAATAAATAAAGTTCACAGCTACAATTTGCAATAAATTAAAAAAATATATAATTTCTAATTTTTTTATTCGAGTCTAAGGTAAATATCATTAGGCATGAGTGGTTCAGGTCTAGAAACTAGGGCAGATAACCGAGTCGATGAGGCACAATTATGCAATTGATACACAAGAACAAAAGCGCACAAAAGATATTAAAGCGAAAAATTAAAGTCTTGATAACCTATAACAAACACAAACGATAATAGAGCTACGTATTTATGTATCACAAAATACAATTTGAAATTTTATTCTGGAGTGAAATAATAAAATTAACGAAATTGACCTGAATCAGTTTTAAACTGTGTATATTAGCAATGTTAAACACTATGCGCATAGCCTGCTGCTAGACTTAAAAACAAATCATCATCATCATATTTCCTTAAATCCCATTTTGTCTGAGGTCGGGATATGAATAGACCTACTCCAATCCTCTCGGTTCCATACCATATCATCGGTCAATCCCCTATTTTTCATGTCCTTCTTAATCGCCGCATCCCACGTCAGTAGTGGTCTACTTCTCTCTAGCTCTAGTTTATAGTTGATCTAAACAGAGCTAAACTCAAATATCACAGAGAGAAAACTGGCTGCTCAACAGAAGATGTTCAACAGCTTCTGTTGAGCTGCTCAAACAGCTGCTTGACAGCTGCTCAACAGCGGCTTGACAGCTTCTCAGCAGCTGCTCAACAGAAGCTGCTTATCAGCTTCTCAACAGCTGCTCAACAGCTGATCAACAGAAGCTGTTCGACAGCTTCTCGACAGCTGCTTGACAGCTGCTCGACAGCTTCTCAATAGCTTCTCGACAGCTGCTCCACAGTTGCTCGACAGATGCTCGACAGATGCTCAACAGCTGCTCGCCAGCTGCTCGACTATATTAACTGCTTGACTATATTAGCTGCCATCCAGAGAGGTCCTCGCGCACTAAGTTATTGCTCAGTAGAGTAGATTGCATAAGGCTGCAACTCCTCGTCATTTTCAGTCAAAAGTTAGAAAGAATTGTGGCAGTGTGCCAAGCGGGAACTGAGCAGATCATACTAGTCCATATAAAGCATCAGATAACACCAGATAATGCAGGATAACACCAGATAACATGAGATACCGCCAGATAACTTTAGATAACACAGGATAACCCCATATAACATCAGATAACATCGAATAACACCAAATAACATCAGATATCATCAGATAACATCGGATAACACCAGATACCGCCAGATAACATCGGTTAACATCAGATGCCGCCAGATAACATCAGATAACGCCAGATAACTTCAGATAACGCCAGATCACATCAACATCAGCTAACACCCGATAACATCGGATAACAGCAGATAACATCATATAACACGCTATCTGCAATAGTGCAACATACATTTCTTCATCCATCGATAATATCAGGATAGTCTGAAGGTACTGGCATTATATATACAGTTAATTAACTCTGTGATAGAAAGCTGTTGGCCTGGTAGTTTGAAATGCAGCACAATGAACTACAGTACGGACAATAATCGACTTACTCACGTCTCAGCCACGAGTGTCCATGAAACGATTACAATGCGTTCGAGTTCAATAAGTTAACATCTCACCTGGCAACTTAAAAATTGTAACAATTAAACATTTTATTTTATTTAAATTTTTTTAAATTTAGCTTTCAAATGCTCCGTTCAGCGTTATATGACTTAAATATGCAGAAAGCAGCACCACATATGTCATGCAGAAGTATACAATTCAAATAAGCAATCAATCGAGCTAGATCAATAAACTAGACTTGTAATTATTCCCAGATTTGCAGTGTGGAAACTAAATAATAGACAAGTGAAAACCAAGTGTGTACGTTTTGTTAAAGCCAAATAATGCAATTGCAGAGGGAGACACAGGAAACGTACAAGCAATACTGTCGAAAATGATATCAAGATAGGCGTAGTTCACAAGATAGGCGTAGTTCACAACATAGGCGTAGTTCACAAGATAGGCGTAGTTCACAAGATAGGCGTAGTTCATTACACGGGTGTAGTTCATTACACAGGCGTAGTTCATTACACAGGTGTAGTTCACTACACCTGTGTAATTCATTACACAGGTGTAGTGAAGGCATAGCCATAACGACGAGAAAAAGAAACTGACGACTGGGAGTTCAATAGAAAAGAAGAAGCAGAGTAGAAATATGTGACTCTGACCCAACATCTGCAGAATGAATACTTAAAAGTGAAGAAGAGACAAAGAGTAGCAACTGAAGCTATAAAGGATCAATTAACTTCCTAAGACAACAACCACAACAAGAGGTCAGGTCCAGTCCTTAGCAAGTCTGATAATGTCATCAACGGCTCTATTGAAGTTTAATGACAAACAAGAAATTTAGAAATTAAAATTTACTAATACTGATAGAAAAAAACTATAAATATGTAGTTTTTACACAGATTAAACTCTTCTGTAAAATAACGATAATAATTATAGATTTCTTACAAATATATTTTAATACATCTAAGCAAAATTAGTTTAGTGTACACATTTCAATAAGAAATGTAATAAACTTACAAATATGAACGTATATGTACTATAACTTAAATAGCATTTAATACTCGCATTAGCGGCAGTGTCTTCAGCATGAGGAATCAAAGATCTCCACAAAATATTTCCAGAATCAATAAGATATGACAGAAATACTACTCTAATTTTCTCAACTAATGTTGAGAACAGACCCGTCGATAGCTGCAATCATAACTCAGAACTGTAATAATCACAGAATATATTTTGCATAAATTTCTTCACTGCAGAACTTACAAGCAGAATAACCGAGAAAACTGGCTCCCACAGCGAGGGGAATGGCACTGTGTAAACATTGCAACTAGCTTCTAGTTTCTAGACAGCTTCCTTCCTTAATGGCCATGTTTCACATTCACTTTCATCCATAGCGTGGTCCATACCAAAGTTTTCACTATCCTTATATTTGTGGTTTTCTTAGACTTTTTGTTAAGAGTTCATCCCTATTATATCGAAAGCTTGTTTTGCTTGCAAAATTCTACTATAATTTTCTGTCTAGCATTTCCCCATCGTCTCTTATGGTTTATTACTATATGTATAACGCGTAATAAATGCAAATCTGATTTATATCCTAAACTTGCATGAACGAGGCGTATTCTAGCAATCCAACCTCCTGATACTTTCTACCCGGAGAAATGTTAGCACCAACTGTTATAGTTAAACACAAATTAAACATCTCCGTTTATACGAAGATGAAATTAGACGCAGCAAAATAGACTTTTCAATCATGGACTAACGTTCATGGCACGTTTTCAATCCGGAACTAACTTATGATATCTATGACAACATCGAAATCGAAAAATATAGACAGATAAGTAAAACCAAGAGTTCAGGAAAGATTCGTGCAATTTCTACAAACGAGTAAAGCAGGGGAAATTTAGCGTCCGTAATGTTCCACAGGTGAGGACGAGCAAGAACAGGTGCCTCGCAAAAAGAGATTAAGAATTATATTCGCTCGAACAATAATTGATAAATATGATATCGTAGCAAGCTATTGATATAAACTCAAATCAACAAAGAAATCACTGAGTTAAATGAAACAGCATGAAGACAGTTATTAAAACATTTCATTTCTTCCACACTGAAGATCTGACGACAGAAGAGTTAATCTGGATGAAGTACGTTGATTTATAAGACCAGATTAGAAAGACATATTAGAAGATTGGGTTAATAATGAGACGACAGTAAAAATTAACAAAGCAGTAGTAACTGATCGACATTTACTAGATATTATGAAGAAGGGTATTAATTTATGAAGACTGCATTTGAGTAAGGGAAAAGCTGAAGGACATAAAAATTCTAGAATATGCTGCTGGATAGTGTTCTTGAGATTTTAATAGTCAGAGATAACCAGAGTTTTCGACAACGTTAATGCGGTGGAATGTTTAGGCAGGAGAATGCTAAGTTTCTGAACATCATTAAGTATTAGTATGAAACGGTAACTGACTTTAATTATAGAAAATGATTGCAATATAAAATAATATTTAAGTATTTAACCGATGAAGGTAGCCGCGACGGAAAGTATTGAAAATGATTGAAGATATCGGAAGAAACAAAAGTAAATGGGTCAATGAAATTTGCTGTTGATATACTCAAGACCAATAATACCACGGACCACCGGACACTATATTGTGGCTACGACGATAACACCAAAGAAGTAAAGAGAGCATATTCACAGAACAATAAGTTGATATTAGTAAAGAGAACAAAGCCTGATGAGACAAAGACCTAAGAATAACTGTATACAAACAGAACAGGTGCTGGGAAATGTGAGGCAGAAATAAAATGAAGTATACATGTAGTTAATTTTATTTTTTAAAGCTGTAAATCAGACCTTAACGTCAGTTTCATTATTGACCGGCGAGACAAGGATTGGGACCCCGCACACACTGATCGGTCGTAAATCTTACCGACATCGCAAACAGTAAATATAACAGTGATTTAATTATATACATGTCCATTTCAAGTTATTTGAAGACGAGAAATGCATTGAAAAATAATGTACAGCAAATATATACAAGTAGCATAAATACTATATATGTACATAAGTACAACACCACAAAAATCGATAATTTTACAGAAAAATGCACAAATAGATAGTGCACACTTCTATGAAGAGCACACACTTTTATAAAGTGCACATTTCTGAGGATTAAAGTTACTCTTTACTGCACGAGAGCTCACAGCTAATAGCACCCACTACATCACCCGACACAAGTACTAAATTAGATCAATGATTAAGTCAATTGATAACTCAATGTCATGTCCAATACTACGTCATTTAAAGCATGAATGTCATAAATTGAATCAGTCTTGAGTAAGAAAATGAGTTTATGCCTTGTGAGCGATCAACACGGCTCGGAGATGTTAAAACAGACTTTACCAAGAGCTCAGAGAATAGATGAACGTGCTAACACATAAATACCAAGTGTGTCTCTATTAATTAACACAGCTCAGCGATTTATAGACGAACAATATGAACAAATCTAATTAAAAACATTAGTATCATATATTACACGCAGAGTCAACGTTTAACCTGCAAATAGAGCTAACAAGATATGAGCATATAACTACATTTAGTTATACCCTATTCTCAGAACATTGGCAATAGCTATTTTACATAGCTACAGACAGCATCATACGTTTGAGAGGATACCAACGATAAAGATATCAACGATACAAATGATTTGAAAAGATACACATTTAGATACCACACACGTTTATATAGCTGATATATGCAGGAGCAATCAGTTCTTGTATGACTCGTGGCTCAATTGAGAAAATTTAAATTCAAACGACAAGCATGTCGTCAACAGATGCAAACTGCTCATCTCGTCACCAATTGAATGGGATCAGTTCTGAGCTTAACGTCAACTTCGGGAGTACCGACAGACCCTAGCTTGGCTTTAACCTCCTTTCTTTCTTACAGATAATAACTAGTTTAGGACACACACAGTTATTTACAGAAAGTCAGATTGACACCGAGAAAAACAGATATAGAAGCTACAAATCCAAGCTGATAAATACGAACACGTTACGATACACTTGATTGGCACGTATAAATAGCAACAGGTGTTAAAGTCATTCTGAACGGCTAGCTATATAATTCAATGTATGCTTGTAGCAATATAAGCAATATCAAGGAATACGTCAGAAAATACTTCAAATCGTTTATTAGAGGTTACATATGAAACAATTCATAGATTTAAAGAATAGCTTTGGTAAAGTTTTGTTTTATAATTTAATCATTTTTTCTCATTTCATGGCTACTGACAGTCGTTTCCTAGTCACATTACACAATGCAGCCAGTGCTGTGTGAAGTCAAGCGATTCCACGAATATTAACAAGTGGCTGCTAAGAAAATACCTTCAAAAATGTGACATGTCAACATATGAATCCAACAATGCAAAAGATATAAATTCTCACTAACAATCAATTAATTTCCCGCACATTTTCCAAACGTCGGAGTTATTCCTTACGACATTGAATAAAAGAGATAAGAAAATAAAATAATAAAATTCGTTTACTGATTTAAATAAAATTCTGCCAGGTTCTCTGAGCCTAAACAACAAGAAATTTATATATTAGAATATTAAAATTAACGTCTAAAAATGACAAACTAAAAGCTTACCAAATAGGCGCTAAAAAGTTAACCAATATTTCAATCGATAAAAGCTAAACAACGCACATCAAAAATATCTAAATCAAACTCGTTAAAATATTTTCAATCCACTAAGTAAAATATTTTCATAGTTTTAATGCAATATACTATGATCAAACTCATTATTAGTTTCTCGGATTCGTATATAAAACTAGAGAAGCTTAAATAACAAGACTTCTCTACAATAATACGTAAGGAAGTTTTTAACAGTGCCAAATATACCATTTTCACAAAGATCTTAAATACAGCCCGACATCAGCACTTTTAAGTGCGTACTACAGTAATTAATAGAAAAGTATCTCCACAGCGAATAATATACACCTACAAGTAGGTTTGTACACCTCATTATTAAATACATGTATAAAATAAATTAGTATAGAAATAATTCAGCTGCGTTTGTAGGGCCTACAATAAGGTTTTGAAGTTCAAACTATTATTGCTTCAACCCTGTTCAGTCTACAGTCGGCTAGTAATGTCGGTTAGAGCACACTGATTGATTGATTGATTACGAATATTGGTTAGATACAAGATAATGTTTATAAAATATATCTAATTAACTGATTGGCTAAAGATCACAACTCATGTAAGGCTTATCTTCATTGGTTCTAGACGTTCGTTCACTGATTATAATTTCTTATTGGAACCTGAACCTGTTTGATACAATCATTGGCTGCTAATATTTCTAGTGCTCAGGTTTAAGGATGAATAAAATCAAGCAGACAATAAGTAATATTTAAACCAATCACTCAATAAATTACGCAATCAATCAATGAAAGAATCAATCAATCAGACTGCTGAACAGACATGGGGCTGTTATAATCCTCTTCACTGATTGATTCCATGTCATGTTCCTGCACTTGAGACACTACGATACCTGAAACCGACTCTTCCTGCTCTTCAACTTCCTTCTTTACCTGCACAACCAGGAAATCAATCAGTGAATCGGTGAATAAATCAGTCAGTCAGTGATTCAGTCAGTCAGTCCGTCAGCAAAGTCAGTCAATCAGTGAGTCAGTCAGTGAGTGAGTCAGTCAGTCAATCAATCAAACAATCGATCAATCAATTAATCTATCAATTGATGAAACAGTCAGTCATTCATTAAATCAATCTTCAATCGATGGATTGATCTAAGAGTGACTCAAGCAGCGGATTTGATACAACCACATAAAATCTTAAAATGAGCAAAAAATTAAAAGAAATAAATTCAAGAAACTATACTAAGATTACAATCAACTCGTTGTATCTAAAGCACATCTATAATTAAAACAATGTTTAACTAAAGAGTAGTTCACTCGAATCTAGATGAGCACGCAAAAGGAATTGTGTAACTCTAACTATAAACTAGGACACTGAATTTAAATCAACGATAACTGCAATGTCAAGAATAATTCATGATAATCCTCGTCCCTGACAGCATCCTTGTATAAGGAAATGGACGTTAAACTTCTATTCTTCTTCTTATTATTATTATTATTATTATTACTATTATTATTATTATTATAATCACAAACTCACTATTATAATCACAGCACACAGCACTTTAATTAATCGATACCAGTAATTAAACAAAAATTATTCAAAATATATAAAACAAGTTATACAGATTTATTCCACACACCTGGCTAGTCTCTTCTTCAGCATTGCTCTTTTCTTCAGCCTTCTTCTCTCCTCCGTTATCATTTTGACCGCTTGCCTTCTCTTCTTCTTTAGCCTTGCCGGTCCACATGGCAAAATTTGACTGGAAGTTGGCAAACATTGGGCAGACTACGTTTACGTTACGTACGTTCAACTCACTGTCATTATCACCTCCATCGCTGCCTGCATTCATTAAACATAATGAATAAGTGAAAAATGATTAAAATATCAATCAGTCCATACGAATGAATAAATAAATCAGAAAATAAGGTAGTAAATTAATCAGAGTCAGTAAATAGCTAATTCTATACAGATAAAAATGTGTAAAAGTATTAATAAGCTTTAACCAGATTTCAGTGTTTTACGCAAAAAAGCGGTTCTACCAGTATTCATAAATCAAGCCAGCTTCTACATCGCTCAGAGCCTTTGGTAGATTCAAATGCAGTAACTCGTTCAAGATCTAAGGATTGACGACTTCGCGAGCAAAGCCAGCCTTCTATAAGGCTTATAATCACTTATTTACTAATTTTTTACTGAACAGTCGGACGCCATATTTTTTCCAAACTATAGGCTCCATATGGTGAGGGTAATGCGAAGGGATTAGCTTGATGAGCTATGAACTGTTTTATGGAGCGTGAAAGCAGACTAGACAGCATAAATATGTACCATGGACCTGTCGCTAGGCAGAACACTAAAGAGATCGAGAGAATTGAACTGTCATTAATCAAAAGCCATCATCCTCATCATCATCTTTCCCTTAATCCCAGTTAAACTACGGTCGGGATTAGAAAATTGTGTAGCAATTTATGGAGCCTAGCGCTCACCAATCGAAGGCAATTTATGATGTTGGTTTGGATGTTAGTGTTTTGTCGCCTTTTACAACACGCGCAGTTCACGGTTGGTCTCTTCAACAATTCTACACAACACGGGTGAAAGAATCATTATTCGTAAATAACAAGTACAAATGTCTGGAAATGAAAAACAAAGCGATGAGTAATAAAATAATATGCAGCATATTATCCACGCGCTGGTATTGAATTAGTATTCTAAATATAATTTTATATATAATATTAACCTATATCTAATTCTAAACTTGCACATGAATCAAAGAGCAAAAAGCAAAATCAAACAAGAATACTCAGAAGAAGATGAAATAGGACGTGGAGTAAGACAAGGCTATAGCATTTCGCCGCTGCTGTTTAACATTTACGCTGAGGCAATGATGGGTGAAGCCATGGAAGACATGGAAGAAGGAATAAAAGTAGGAGGAAAATTGTTACAAGATGTACGATTTGCAGACGACCGAAGAAGATAATGGATAGGTTGAATGATACGGCATTGAAATATGGCATGAAGATTAATATCAAACAGACAAAAATGATGAGAGTGTCCCAGAAAAGAGATGAAGTCAATATTACAATAAATGTTACGAAACTGGAACAGGTAAGGAAAGGAGTTTCAAATATTTAGGTCATATTATAACAGATGACGGGAAATGTAAGACTTAAATATTCAGTAGGATTGCAGAATCAAAAAAGGCCTTCAGTAATAGGAAAGAACTTTTAACAAAAAGTCAAAGAAAGACACAAAGATAAAGATAGTGAAAACCTTGGTATGGACCACGCAATTATATGGTTGTGAAAAATGGACCTTAAGGAAGGTAGATATCAGGAAACTAGAGACATTGGAAATGTGGATATGGAGAAGAATGGAAAGGATTATCTGGACTCAAAAGGTAACAAATAGACAGTTTATAAATGAATTAAGAAATAAGAAGGGCTGGATAGGATAAATCTAAGGAGGGAAAGTCTACACTAAGAAGTCCTAGAAGGCAGAATGAAAGAAAAAAGAGGCAGAGGCAGGCTGACATTAAGTATGCTAGATGATTTACTGTTCCACTCATATGTGGACAAGAAACGGAAAGCGGAAGACTGAAAAGAGTGGAGGAGTTATATACCATGGACCTGCCAGTAGATAGTGCACTAAGAGAGAGAGAGAGAGAGAGAGAGAGAGAGAGAGAGAGAGAGATCTAACCAGCAGCTACATTATTCACATCTTCTCTACTCTCGTCACTCAACACTTTCGGCTGATCAGCAGCAGCTATTGATTCAGTCACTACAGCTTCTCCACCAGCAGCTGAGCCATCAATCATATCAGGGGAAACAGCAGCTGAGCCATCCATCACATCAGCAGATACAGCAGCTGAGCCAGCAATCATATCAGGAGATACAGCAGCTGAGCCATCCATCACATCAGCAGATACAGCAGCTGAGCCATCAATCATATCAGGAGAAACAGCATCTGAGCCATCAGTCATATCAGCAGATACAGCAGCTGCATCCAAAGATCCAGCAGAATTTCCATTTGAAGTAACAGCTGTGCCTACATCAGCAGTAGCTGCTGCAGTAGTTAGTCCCAGCTCATCTGCAGCAACCGTCCTAACGGCTTCAGCAACAGCTGAGCTAACAACAGCCGCAGCAACGCTTGTAACAGCTGCTGCATCACTAATATCATCAGTAGGAAGGCTTTCCGAGGACTCAGAGTCAGGCGTCACGTGACCGGGCAGCAGATTAGCGTTGCGCAGGGAGTTACACAGGGGCGCAACCATGTAGGTTATGAACGAGCGCTGTAGCTCCGCCTCCTGAGGGAGGCGCCTATCCATGTGCGGTGAGATAGGTACTCCCAACTTCACCTCCTCGTCTCCCTGTAGCACATCAAATGCTTTCATTAGCCGCTGCTACATAAAATATCCATATATATATATATATATACATGTATATATATATATATATATATATATATATATATATCTATATATATATTATATATATATATATATATATATATATATATATATATATATATATATATAATATATATATATATATATATATATATATATATATATATATATATCTATATATATATATATATATGGATAACATATATATATATATATACACACACACATATATACAGACAGGGGCAAAAAAAATAATCCCCTAGCGAAATCTCAATAACTTCAAGAAAACTCAAAATATCGTTACTAAATTTTCGGAGCTTCTACGGGAGAAATTTCTGCGTATAACCTGCAAATTTGGTGAAAATATTTTCAGTAGTTACAAAATTACAGCATTTCTAAGAAAAAATTGCAAAATCGATTTTAACAAGGCTTTTTTAAATGTCAGTCTTTTAAATTTCTTTTAAAGAAAGTAGCGATCCTGAAAAGGGCTGCTAACTTAAGTGGTGTAGTATGAGCCTATACTACCTTGTTAGCTGCTCCAATAAAAGATGCTTAAAAGTCTTTCTTCTGTTAAAATTATTTCTAAATTTTGAAGACAATTTCCGGTTCTTTTGTTTAAATAAGCCTTTTAAAATTGATTTTAACACTTTTTCCGGAGAAACGCTGCATTTTTGTTACCTCTGAAAATATTTTCACCAAATGTTCAGGATATACGTAGAAATTTCTCCTTTAGTAGCTCCGAAAATTATGTGAAACTATTTTGATTTTTGTCGAAGCTATTAAGACTTTTGATAAAATTAGCCTTGTTAAAATAGATTTTTTTACTTTTTTCATAGAAACGCTGTGATTTTGTTATTGCTCACTAGATTTTCATCATATTTGCAAGTTAGATGCAGAAATTCCTCCTCTAGAAGCTCAAAAACTTTTGTACAAATATTTTGAGTTTTGTGCAAGTTATTGAGATTTCGCTAGGAGATTATTATTTTTTATATTTATTATTTTTTATGTACATATATTATGTACATTTTATATATATATATATATATATATACATATATGAATATATATATATATATTTATATATATATATATTCATGTATATGTATATACATACATATATATATATATATATATATATATATATATATATATATATATATATATTATATATATATATATTCATATATTTATATATATATATATAAATATATATATATATATATATATGTTTATTTATTTGATATACTCTGTAAGCAATTTTTCCCCGCGTTGTGTTCGGGTTGTTTGAAGAATTGACCAACTGCAGCACTTGTCGTAGAAGGCGACTAAAGCACTAAGATCCTTACCAACGTCAGAAAGGTCCTTCGGTTGATGAGCGCCTAGGCTCCAAATATTAACTAACAAAATTTAAACGAATGGCAAAGTCTCAAATAGGGGATTGACAGATGATATAATGTAGGACAGAGAGGACTAGAGAAAGTCTATTAGCATTCTGACCCTGGTTAAACTGGGATTCCAGAAAAGATGATGATGATGATATTATGGATAACATAGCGACATAGACACGGTATACTGTAACACATGGCGGCACGTGGCGATACACACATTGTAGGCTTATAGTACCAAAGGATCTGCATTTCTACGGAGTATCATCAGCGTTGATATATTTTATCTCATATCAGGGTAAACTCAAAAGAAATTAAATCTAAAACTTTTTCAATTCATCAATTTGGTTACAAATATTATATCAATCTTTATTTCAGCAAAAGGCAGCAAATCAGTACAAAAGTAACAAACATGGTCCACATTACAACACAAGAGAAAAACAACGAATAAATACATAAAGTCATGTGATGAGCACTGTCAGTGAACCAAATTGCGTAAATTGATATTATCTATTGTCTTCAGGGTTGACATATATCTGTCTTTTCTCAACTGATATTTACCTTTTATTCCATGGATGTTAAATATATTCATGCAAAATAGCAAATCACTCACACTAGATACCTGAAATAATTTAAATAAAGCCTTATTGAAAGTAAATTCTACGCTCTTAATTTCCGATTTATTTAAATTTAGCGCTTCAGGAGCATACAACAGAGTAGGCACAGCTATTGATTCTATTAAATGAATAGTAACATTTATATCAGGCAATCTGCCTAACTTACAATATAGTGCATTGAAAGCTGCATAGAACTTACATTTAGCATGTGTAAAGGATACCTTAAATCGTCTGCTGCTTTCAATGACTATACCAAGATATCTAGCTTCCTTAGCCCAAGCAATTACACCGTTATCACTACATATACGTATATTTGGACAATCTACAAAGAATCTTTTGCCAATTCTAATACAGTACGATTTATTTGTATTAAGTTTGAGATTTATTGCATCAAGCTCAGCACAGCATACCAATACCATACGTTGAAGTTCCGCCACCGTAGGTGCTAAGAGTACTAAATCGTCTGCATACATGAATGAACCATATGATATATTATTAAGTGTACATCCATATTTGGATAACTTTGAAAGAAGATTATATAACGGACGCGTTATAATTAAATAAATAAATACGATTATATATTATATAACGGACGCGTTACAGAGTTTCCAAATTTGCTGCCCTCGTAGTTTTCATTAATCTTTCTTCTCTTCAATATTATTGTTAATCGTTGCTTTTTGACAGCGTGAATGAAACTGGTGCGGATTTATGGATAATCTTGACATTATTATTATTATTATTATTACTGTTAACAGCGAAAACATATATAGCAGTGTCAGGGCCGAACTAGGTCTTCGAGACAACTTTACATAACGAGTTCAATAGTAATAATTAGCTAAATAACCATTACATGTAAATTAATATCTAAACTAGTAAAAAAATTTACGTAGGCGTACGAGTGAAACTTTAAACCATAAAGCAACACTCATTACACAAGATATACATTTTCTAAATAAAAAACCTGTTTACTACTCATGGCCAAGCTAAGATCATTATGTATACGAAGAAGAGCGGTTTCAGTAGAATGGAGTTTTCTATAGGCAGATTGATAATGAGAGAGAGAAGGGAAAGAATCAAGATGAGTGCCTAAACGGGTATAAATTACCTTTTCAAGAAGTTTAGAGATGAAGCTAAGATTGTAATAGGACGGTAACTGGAAGGATCATCTTTTGGTAGAGAAGGCTTTTTTAGCAAAGCAGATACAACTGCTTGTTTGAAGGAGGTCGGGAAGATACCTTCTGAGAGTTAGAGGTTGATTAAGTAATAGGAGCAACTAAAACATCAATACAGGATTTCAGTAAGCGTGTAGGAATAACATCAAGGCAGCAAGATGAGTCGGTAGAGCGAAGAATAAAATTGCGTATTTCTTCCGGTTTAGCTGGTTCAAAACTAGACAGTAGTGGTGGTTTAGGCATATTTACAGAAATGGAGTTGTCGGTGTCAATGGAGTTGGAGGGTTTAGAGCTACAGAGTTTGGCTATTTTGTCATCGAAAAAGTTGAAAAAAGAGGTAGCAAGAGAAGAAAGTGAGGTGGTAGAGGGGAGTGACTTGGGAATGGTTCGATCAAGCAGAGAGTCAAGTGCTCCCCATAATTTCTTGGGACAATTTTGATTCTGCAATATTAGATTTTGATAATACAAGCTTTTAGCAGAACTAATCATTTTATTTACTAATTTTCTTTGCTTGATGTACTTGGACTTAATGTCTGAATTTCTTAGTTCAGGTGGATTTTTCAGATCCTTCCTGAACTTAGTTTCGAGTTTTGAACGTTCAGATTTTTGCTTAAGGATTTGTTCAGAAATGAATGGTTTCCTAGGGTTTGAGCGGCAATGAATGGTCTAGAGAGGGGCATGTTTGTCTAATATGGAAGAAAGTACGGAGCCAAACTGAGCTGAATATTCGGCAACAGTTGAAGACGGATAGTAAACAGGTTTCTGCCTTGATTCTTCTAGATCTCTCTGCTGCCTTTGATACAATTGACCATGGCATCCTAATAAATAGGCTTAAATTTTGTTTTGGCATATCTGATTCTGCCTTTTCCCTTCTCACATCATATCTCTCATGTCGCACACAATCTGTTGTTATTGGTCAAAATCGCTCTTCTGAACTACCCCTCCTACGCGGTGTTCCTCAAGGTTCAGTGTTAGGTCCATTGCTCTTTTCTTTATATATCACACCTCTTAGCTACCTGCTTGCTCAGTCCTCCATAAATTTTCATTTTTATGCAGACGACACACAACTATATATTTCCTTTTCTAATCATGATTCTGATCAAAACTGGCTCATGTCTCATCCATTCTTGACAAGGTTTATTCCTGGTTTTGTGCTAACCGTCTTGCTGTTAATCCTTCCAAAACTGACTACCTTTTAATTGGCACTCCTTTGCAAAGAAATAAAATTACCAATAACTCTGTTAATTTTCAGAATCTTGCTCTTTCACCTTCTCGATCTGCCAAAAACCTTGGAGTCATATTTGATGAAAACCTTGATTTTAAATCCCGTATCTCTTCTGTTTGTCGCGCTTATTTCTTTCAGATTCTTCAGATTAGGCAAATACGTCCATCCCTTACTAGAAATTCAGCCACTATCCTTGCTAATTCTATAGTTCATTCAAAGCTCGGCTACTGTAATTCATTATTACATGGGTTGCCTACTTCTTCTCTCAATCGTTTGCAGCACGTCCAAAATTCTCTTGCACCTGTTGTTTGTAAATCCTCTCGACTTCAATTTCGCTCTCTTTCTCTTCTACGCAGTCTTCACTGGCTCCCTGTTAATCAACGCATAAAATATAAAATAGCTCTATTAACTTTCAAAACTCTGCGATTTGGCAAGCCTTCTTACTTATCTGAAATTCTTCTTCCCTATCGCCCCTCACGTACACTTCGCTCCATTGATGCCAACCTTCTCTCAGTTCCAAATATTCTCACGTCATTGGGCAGACGTTCATTTTCTTATGCAGCACCCACAATCTGGAACTCTTTACCTGTTAGTCTTCGCTCTTGTTTTTCTTTCAACATTCTCTAGCAAGCTTAAAACTTACTTTTTCCCACCATAGACATAATCAATCTACCCTGACCATTTTTTTGATCACCGGACTGGCTTTCGTTTAGGACCTTGCTTCTCCTCAGGACATTTCTTTCGCAGATTAGTCTGGGTGAATTGATCTGTAGTGATATGTGCTGTTGGGGACGTCCCTGACATCATCCCTGGATGAGGAAACTGACGTTAAACCTTTATTATTATTATTATTATTATTATTATTATTATTATTATTAAACTAAAAAAAAAGCAGAAACCTGTTCATAGAATTCGGCCACAATTCTCTCTGTCCATTTCAAGTGCAGATCAATTGGCTTGCACGGACCATTGACGTCAGCCATCTTGATGAGCATACAAGAGACCATCAACCGATCACTCTCGCTCTTCCAGTCAATGCCGGTTGTGGAAATCTGATCAATCAATTAGTGGAATAATTAACAAATACATTCACTACGCAGATATCACTTGTTAATTCATGCAAGATAAAAGATGTCATTGTCAGTTTAAAAATAGTCAGTGTCAGTTTAAAAGTAGTCGTGTTATTTTAAAAATAGTCTGTGTCAGTTTAAAAGTAGTCTGCGTCAGTTTAAAAGTAGTCTGCGTCAGTGTAAAAGTAATCTGCGTCAGTTTAAAAGTAGTCATTGTCAGTTTAAAAGTAGTCGTGTCAGTTTAAAACTAGTCTGCGTCAGTTTAAAAGTAGTCTGTGTCAGTTTAAAAGTAGTCTGCGTCAGTTTAAAAGTAATTTGCGTCAGTTTGAAAGTAGTCAGTGTCAGTTTAAAAACAAACTAATTAACATACAGAAACATAACAGTAGACATACCTTTACAAACAAATACCACGACAAACATTTACTTCACAACTCAGCACCAGACATTAAAAGACGTCAGACCTTGGCGTTAAACTCATCCAGCAGAGGGAAGTGCCTCTTCAGATCTGTGGCTAGCACAGCCTCGATGGTAAGGTGACGGAACCTCTTGAACTCAGGCGTGGACAAGTTCTGCAGCCATGCGTGACGAGGGTCAGTGATCAGCAGAGTCCACGCACTGGAGACATGGTGGTTTTCTAGGACTGATCTGTCGTTATACAGCAGAGCCTGCAACAACAACAACACTAAGCTACAACAAGGTGGTTCTCTAGGACTGACCTGTCGTTATGCAGCAGAGCCTGCAACAACAACAACAACAATACTAAGCTACAACATGATGGTTCTTTAGGACTGATCTGTCGTTATACAGCAGTGCCTGCAACAACAACAACAACAACACTAAGCTACAACAACAACACTAAGCTACAAAATGGTTGTTCTCTAGCACCGACCTGTCGTTATGCAGCAGAGCCTGCAACAACAACAACAACAACAACAACAATGACACTCACATCACGTATAACTCCTATCAGATGATACCCGCAGATGATCAAACTACGAAAAAAGTCAATCATATAAAAAGCGATCCAACACGGTGCAAGTCCATTAATTAAAACTTTACAGCCCTGCTGATAGCAAATTACCTTTCTAAACTGGAATCCAAAATTCGACATTTGACGAGACGTATGTCAGACTCGTTAATGTTACACTCTGAAAGTGATGTTGTTTAAAATTCAAGAGATAAGATAAAATAAGATAAATAAGTAAGAAACCTCTGTGTAAGATCATTAATTGATCCACTCTAAACCAAAATTTAAATTTAATTTGCGTCAACTCTGAGAGATTGATTGATAGATTCAATAATTGACTGTATATTCAATGATAGATTGTGTGATTTAATGACTGAGTTATTGACTACAAAATCCAACACGAACGCTTAACAAGAAATACTCACAGATTGATTAACTGACTGACTGATTATAAAATTAAATCCGGGAGCAAAAAGTAATAAGTCATCATCATCATCTTCCCTTGAATCCAGTTTAACTATGGTCAGGATACGAACAGACCTTCTCGAATCCTCTCTGACCCACACCATATCATCAGTAAATCCCCATAACTTTTTCTCAAGTACTTAGTAAACTCACCAATTGACTGAGCAATAGATTGATAAATTGATTAATTAATTGATTGATTAAGCAAACCTGAGGGCTTAAGGTTGTTACGAGGAAGGCATTGGATCGCCCAGGATGATCCAAGTCGTGCATAGCGGCTGCTGTGTAGAGAGCCATCAGCTCCAGGGGTAGAAAGTTTGCTCCGGACACCCCGACCGAGGTTCTATCACCGGCAGCGCTCGACTCAGGCTGAGAATCCGTAGTAGAATCTGAACAATCACAACATAGCGTAATGTCTAGACTGGAAAAGTATGGCTGCTAAGTTCTGAGTGGGTTTTCGTCAGCCTACCTCAGTTCGGGCTCACTTGCCTCTTAAGATAAGTGCAGTTTACGGCTCCAGAACTAGGCCCAAAAACAACATGGGGTTAGTTAAAATAAGAAATCAAAAAACTATTATATTCAATAATAACGTTAATAATACAATCTTCGTTTCAAAACAATCTGACAACCGCAGATACATATGACGGGAAATGTGAGACTGAAATATGCAGTAGGATAGCACAAGCAAAAGCGGCCTTTGGTAATAGGAAAGAACTTGTAACAAAAAGTCTAAAGGACACAAAGAAAAAGATAGTGAAAACTTTGGTTTGGACCACGCTATTTGTGAATGGATGTGAAACAGGGACCTTAAGCACTGCATTAATGAGACTTAGCACTGCATCATTGAGACTTAGCACAGCGTCATTGAGACTTAGCACTGCATCATTGAGACTTAGCACTGCATCACTGAGACTTAGCACTGCATCATTAAGACTTAGCACTGCATCATTGAGACTTAGCACTGCATCATTAAGACTTAGCACTGCATCGTTGAGACTTAGCACTGCATCATTGAGACTTATCACTGCATCATTGAGACTTATCACTATATCTCTGAGACTTAGCACTGCATCATTGAGACTTAGCACTGCATCATTGAGACTTAGCACTGTATCTCTGAGACTTAGCACTGCGTCACTGAGACTTAGCACTGCGTCATTGAGCAAAGGAACAAGGAGTCATACGGTACTACATAGAAGCTTTATTATAGTTTTATGTTACGTTATGTAAGGTACATTGGACATCATAATGAGTTCTTACACTAGGAATTGGTACCAAGTGGTCGACGTTGCCTTAGACGACGGTGACACTGAAACTATATTGCTTTTTGTCTGTTTGGTTTAGTGCAAATTTAATCAAAATTCTAAATATTCAGTCCATTAAATGGCACTTATTTGTTGTAGTCCAAATGAAATAAATAAATAAATAGTCCATAATTACCTGAACTAGACGACCGTCGACTGGTTCTGCCCAAGAGTTTGCTCAACACAAGATCGCTGTTGACTTGATCGCTGAGAGAGACCTGAGGAAATCCTGGGATGGGCTGAGTGGTCATGTAGAACACTGCGTGCAGCACGTCCGTGGCGTGGATTCTGTTGTGATCTAATCAATCAATCAAACAAAAAATACATCAATCAATCAATCAAACATTCAATCAATCAATCAATCCATCAATCAATCAAGCAATCAATCTATCAATCAATCTCTAAAACAATTAATCACACATTCATCATCATCATCATCATCATCTTCCCTTGAATCCCAGTAACTAGGGTCACACAATCAATCAATAAATTACACAATCACTTAAACGAACAAACAAAAAATGTAGCAATAAATCAGTCAACCAATCAATCTATCCATTTTACAATCAATCAATTAATTAAACAACCAATAAATCAATAAGCAATCAATCTAAACATTACTTAGTCAAAATTGCAATATACGTTTGATTGGAGAGAACTCTTGACGCTAAAAGCCTTTCAATAAATTTTTATCAGCAAGAAAAATTTGAAACATATGAATATGAACTGAACTAAGATTAAATAAATCTAGCATGACATAAGTAAGATTTCATAGTAAATACAAGCATTACATAATATACCCATCTTCCAATTAATGAATGAAACAATACATAAAGCTGAGCCCACAGCACATCGTTAAGTATTGCGACAGCGGATTAGTAGATGCAGCATTCAAAGTTGAACCCATCGCAGTCCCCATCGCTGATATGCCTTCAAAAAAGAAATTAACGTTAAAACAGACTCTAGCTTTTACTTACAAGGTATGTCTCGATATCCCAACTCTAGGGCATGCATGTATGCCACAAATGGAAGTGTGGGAATCTTGAAGTTTTCCATGAAACCAAGTTCCGTGAATATACGGTACATCACCTACAACAAATACATATGACAATGATTTATAAATCATCAAATCGTACATCAAACAAATACGCATGCATCAACAACAAACCCACACATGCACATTGATTTCCACAGGAACGACCTACAAATCAGCATTTACATATAAACACATGAATGACCACCAAACCTGCCTGTACACACAGAAATACCACACGAATGACGTACAAATCAACATATACACATATAAATAACACATTCATGACCTACAAGTCAGCATATACACACATAGATAACAAACGTATGACCTACAAGTCAGCATATACACATAAATAACACATTCATGACCTACAAGTCAGCATATACTCACATAAATAACACATTCATGACCTACAAGTCAGCATATACACACATAAATAACAAACGTATGACCTACAAGTCAGCATATACACATAAATAACACATTCATGACCTACAAGTCAGCATATACACACATAAATAACAAACGTATGACCTACAAGTCAGCATATACACACATAAATAACAAACGTATGACCTACAAGTCAGCATATACACATAAATAACACATTCATGACCTACAAGTCAGCATATACACACATAAATAACACATGACCTACAAGTCAGCATATACACACATTATACACACATGTGACCTACAAGTCAGCATATACACACATAAATAACAAACGTATGACCTACAAGTCAGCATATACACATAAATAACACATTCATGACCTACAAGTCAGCATATACACACATAGATAACAAACGTATGACCTACAAGTCAGCATATACACACATAAATAACACATTCATGACCTACAAGTCAGCATATACACACATAGATAACAAACGTATGACCTACAAGTCAGCATATACACACATAAATAACACATTCATGACCTACAAATCAGCATATACATATAAATAACACATTCATGACCTACAAGTCAGCATATACATATAAATAACACATTCATGACCTATAAGTCAGCATATATACACATAAATAACACATTCATGACCTACAAATCCGCATATACACACATAAATAACACACGCATGACCTACAAATCATGCACAGAGACATACACACAGCTTAGCCCATGTGAACGGATCAACTGCTTGATCAATGGAGTGCTCTTAGTGATAAAAGGGTTGCGAGGGATTGTGTGACTTATGCAATCCACACAAGGAACACGAGAAAGTTACATAGTTACTGGTTGACAGTTATTATAATAGTTTACGTTTTATTTATAATGGTTAAAGCAAAGTTACCGGTTTGGTGATGGAGAGGATAGAACACTTGCATAATAAATTAAAGATCGTCGGTTTGAATGCTAGCCGAACTATCACTGAAAGATAGTTCCGACTAGGATTTGAAACAACTTAATTTAACTTCTGCTTTGTAATTCTCGAGATGCAAAGCCAAAGTTAAAGTAAGCATTATACACTTAATAGGAGAGATACCCCCCACTTCTGATCGGGTGTGGTTGGACCACTGCAGAATAGGGCAACCGCAAACAATCATAGGCACAGGGTACCCACCCTAGCGAGGATGGTATCAGGAGCTAGCTCAGAGGCGCTGAAGATAGGATAGTTCCACTGACTCAGAGCTCCGAGGCTGAACAACTCGTTCCTCTGAACCTCATCTTCCTCGCTCCCCTGCCCTCCCACCATTCTCATCAAATCCTGATCCTCAGCGTCACGTGACATCTCCTCTTCCCGGTTCACTGAATCCTCATCATCATCATCCTCATCGTCTTCCTGTTCAACCTGTAAAATGATAAAAATAACTATCATTACTTATCATTTGAAACATCAATAAAAGTTTGACACGCCTGTGCCATTCACCAACAAATACAAATTTCATATCACACTTTTCAGTATCAAGAGATACAGTGAACTATGTTGAATAAAAAGGCATAAATTGTGTTTTAAAAAGTACAAATAATAACAGAAGGAAAATATAGTATCACGAGAATTCTAGCATTCCCATCCAACTGTTCAGTAAGTGAGGTTTTAAATTATATCAGAAGTATGCATTCAAAGTATTCAATGCTCAAAATCATGTTTAAAGATGACCTAAAGAACTTAACCTGGACTCTCAACACTCTGTATATCGTAATCTTGCACATGAACTTCGCAAGTTGAAATCTGCAAAATTCTTTCAGATACCAATGCCAGACGATCCGGGAAGACATGGACTTTAAATTATACATATTGGAATTGAATTACTACGCTTTAGTCAAACAGGGAATTATGGATTGTCAAGTGAAGTAGAAAATATATACATGTAAATTTTATAGAATATGCATGAACTAAATTATACATATTATGCAAGCAATATATAATATATAATGAACTATGTTTAATGACATTATCATCAAAGCATGAAATACAAAACTGCACATACAAATGGGTCATCAAAGAGGATAAACAAATCCTATCTAGTTGTCAGCCCACAATCATAAGCAAACATACACAGACAATGTATCTACATCACGTAACACTGTTCCACAACTATATATAGGCCTTTACATTTATATATATATATATATATATATATATATATATATATATAATTATATATATACATATATATAATATTTATATATATATAATATTTATATATATATATATATATACATATATATAATATTTATACATATATAATATTTATATATATATACATATATATAATATTTATACATATATAATATTTATATATATATACATATATATAATATTTATACATATATAATATTTATATATATATACATATATATAATATTTATACATATATAATATTTATATATATATATATATATATATATATATATATACACAAAAAATAAAAATTCTTACATAAATAAGTCAACATAGGCTTTCCATGCAAATATATAAACTTTACTGTAAAGTATGATACCTGAACTGGGTCCAGATTAAAATTAGTCTCCATCTTAGCTTTCTTCTCCAGACTCTCCTTCGATCTAGCCCTAGTTTTCGATAGACTCCCTTCATCTCGAACCATTTGCACCACACCTTTGGAAGACTCTGCCCCTCCAAACTCACCACCCTCATTCAGCTCATCTCCAGTCCTCTCAACCTCGCTACCTGACGCTTCGCCGCCTGCCTTCATTCCGCCATCCTCTGACTTAGATCTAACTCCAAATGTCGTGCCTTTTCCCTCAACAGATTTCCCTCCACCTCGCGAACTCACACCACCGACAAAAGATCTACTTTTTCTCTTAACTCCCTTTCCATCGTCTGATTTAACGACAAAGTACGACTCAGACTTGACTACGGCTTCAGCCCCTGCACCAGAGGACACGCCTAATCTCGTCTGACCCCCCTTTTGCCCCGCGGCGGATTTTCGTCGCACTAGGCGGCAGCTACAGAGCGACGAGAAAGAGGAGGAGCGGAAGTTGGGCAGATAGTCCTGGTCGAGGTAGGGCATTCCAGTGGCAGAGGTCGTCGTCGTCCACGGGTTGCAGTAGGACACCTGCAAGAGGTTCTGAGGCAGGCTGCGTCTCAGCGGCTGAAACAGTCGTCCATGACAACACTGAACTCAGAGGATGTAACCACAAAATAACACTTTGTATACTACGTTCATCTATGACAACATGGAGGTTGTAAAATGTAACAAAAGGAAGGATAATCGCCGACTACAGTGTTGCGAGAAAACACTCTGCTAAGCTGTGCATCTAGCGACGTTCAAAAAACATTGTTGTAAACACCGATATGGAACCGTTATCAATAAATCCCACCCTCACTTTTGTACTTCTTCACAAACTAAAGACATTAATTAACAGCTGGATATTAGCAGTACAAGTTGCAACGTTCCAAATCAGTTATTAATTTTATATCACTTATTATATTACTATGCTTTAGACAGATTCATAACTTATGACAGCACATTTAAATAGAGGAAAGAATGACTGAAGAAAGAGTGAGTGATTCAACAACTACAGGGAGAGATCGAGCGAGAGAGAGAGATAGAGAGCATGAGAGAGAGAGAGATAGAGGTGAGAGAGAGCAAGCGAGAGAGAGCAAGCGAGAGAGAGAGAGCGAGAGAGAGAGAGCGCAAGAGAGAGAGAGAGAGAAAGAGTGAGAGAGAGAGAGTGAGAGAGAGAGAGAGTGAGAGAGAGAGAGAGTGAGAGAGAGAGAGAGAGAGCCTTACCCTGGACGGTGGGATATCGGGAAGGGCAGATTCTGATAATGAAACACTATGCACTACACAGATCAATCAATCAATCAATCAATCAATCAATTGATCGATCGATCTTTAGACGATCGGTCAACAAGTCTATCGATCAGCTGACCATTCAATTAATTAGATATGCAATCAACAATCAATCACTCATCAGATAAATAAATCACTTGATCACAGTTCAGCTATAAATCAATCACTTATAAATAGCAGTTTAGCTGTAAATTAATTACTTAATCGTAGTTAAGTATATTAATTCATCACTTAATCGAACCTGAGCTATAAATCAATCAATTAATCGCAGTTAAGCTATAAAATCAATCAATTCATCAACTAAGAGCTCAACAAATTAATCAATTCATCTGTAAAAGGATAAATAAATCAATCAATTCATCTGTTGAAGGATAAATAAATAAATCAATTCATCAGTTGAAGGTTCATTAAATCAATCAATTCATCCTTTAAAGGATAAATAAATCAATAGTGTCACTATGCAAGCCATCCTATACTCCAAAAGTGGTTTATCACACTGTAACAAAACACAGCAGCCATGAGCACCAACCATCAACCATTCAAAACAGTTCAAACAGCTCATTCCAAAGAACTGTCAAGGTTTAGACTTAAGCAAAGAATAATATAACTAAACATTATAGTGAAATGATCAACAATGTTGATATCTATCACTTTTAATACCACATGTTTAAAACGTTAAACAATTTATACAATTTTCCTAATAACCAGTCCAGTGAATGTCCGAAATATTTCTCTTAGATCAGCGCGGCTGGGATTCGAACCCACGAGGGTTGAATTAACCTCAGGATCTGTCATTTAAAACTTCATGACGTTACCCTTACGCTATTAAGATATAATAGAAAGAAGAGCTGGATAGGACCAGTTCTTGGTGGGAAAGGTTTAGTTTAAAAAAGATTATTGAAGGAAGAATGGAGTGGTAGAGAGTTTGGGGAAGACCAAATTTGGAATGATTTGCTAATGTATCCGTAGGTGGATATGAAGAGAAAAGAAGAGGATAGAAATATGTGGCATTTTGAACGTAGATCTGCCAATAGGCGCACTGAGATGGGGCGACCTATAAGAGTAAACTGACACAAAAGAAATTTGAGTAATTTATCATGAATATACCTATATATAATTAACAGTCTAACCTTAAAATCCTCTTAAACTCTCAATAGTTTAGCTACAAAATCTCCTAACTACCTGGCTAAGAAGCAATCTCCTAAGAATACATAACTCATTGACCTATTTATTATACAATCACCATCACTGTTTATCCTTAACTCCTACTTTTACGTCAGTTTCCTGTCTCTAAACATTTCAACGACAGAAAGGCTTCTGAATTTGAAATTTTGAACCGTACATGTACTGATCTGCAGTAGGACACACAACCGACTACACTATAAATCCCACAACAACAACGTGACCGCTGCCACAGCCTTAATACTTATTCATTTAACTTATTCATTTATCTGCAAATTTCAAAACAATACCAATAAATTTTAGTATTAACTAACCAACTAACTTCTATCGAAACAACAACGACAAAGCACGCTCACGTACCGCTGCGACTATGGTGCTGAGGTAGCTGTCCCGTGCTATCCTGATGGTAATTGTGACAGAGCCTAGAAAGCGAAGCAGTCGACCCCAATCCCGACCCATGCATCTCGACGAAGGGTCGTAGAAGACCCAGAGCCGCCCGAATGGCTCTCTTGACCTTGCTAGGGACCTCGTGGTCAGCCAGAAGGTCGTTGAGGATCCCGTCTGCCTCGACTATCCTCGAAAACTCCAGCCCACCGTGAGCGCTAGTGGGAGAGACACTGCCTGAACACTGCTGAGACATCGTCCCTAGCTGCAGTCATACGTCATTTACTCAATCAAAATGCCTTAATAATAATAATAATAGTAATAGTAATAATAATAATAATAATAATAATAATAATAATAATAATTGCAGAGCTTTCTCAGACGAAGTCTTATCGCCCCTGGTGAGCATGAGATAGCATGAGATTTATAATAATAATAATAATAATAATAATAATAATAATAATAATAATAATAATAATAATAATAATAATTTTAGTTCTCTACTCGGCGCGCCACTCTCTGGAGAAGAAGCTACTACCACCGCTTTATCCAGTCGCCTTGAAGACCTCAAACGTACAGCATCACGCTTGAAGTCGCTAGCCGCTCATGATGCTTTAACAATCCTTCGCTTTTCTTTAAGTGCACCTAAACTTATGCACGTTCTGCGCTCTAGTCCGAGCTTCTCTAATCCGCGGCTTTTAGACTACGACGAGGCTCTTAGGCAATGCTTATGCGCCGTTATCAACGCAGATTTGTCTGTTTTGCAGTGGCAGCAAGCCAGTCTACCGGTGAGCATGGGTGGTCTTGGAATTCGTCTTGTTTCCCATATCGCGCCTTCAGCCTTTTTGGCATCAGCGATGGGAACGAGGCAGTTGCAAGACGCCATCCTTCATAAGTGCTCCCTTTCTGCCGATAGTTCCATTGACGTTGCGTTGTCAGTTTGGTCCAAAAGCCTCACCTCCAGTGCTCCACCTTCTACCTCAGTCAGTAGCCAGAAATCATGGGACCGTCCTATAGTGGATCGGATTTATAACAGTCTGTTAGAATCCCAGTCCAATGCAGTAGACAGAGCACGACTCCTAGCTGTATCAACTAAAAGAAGCAGCGACTGGCTTCACGCTCTCCCTGTTGCTTCTTGTGGGCTATTTTTAGACAATGAGGCGATTCGAGTAGCTGTTAGTTTCCGTTTAGGGGCGAAAACTTGCGAGCCTCACATGTGCCCCTGCGGTCATGAAGTCGACGCTTTAGGTCTCCACGGCCTCTCCTGCAAACGAAGCTCAGGTAGAATGTCTCGCCATCACAATTTAAATGACATAATATGGCGAGCACTTTCGAGAGCAGGCATCCCTTCCTCTAAGGAGCCAAGTGGGTTGTCCAGATCAGACGGCAAGCGTCCGGACGGCATGACTTTAGTGCCCTGGTGCAACGGTAAATGTGCCGTATGGGACGTCACGGTCATTGACACTATGGCAAACTCCTACCTGAATACGACTTCAGTCACAGCCGGTGGTGCTGCTGTTCATGCCGCCTCTAGGAAGTTGGATAAATACCGTGATCTGTCCTTAGGATATGAAGTTGTTCCGGTGGCTATTGAAACCATGGGCCCGATGAATCCCGAAGGAGTTGACTTTATTAATGGCATAGGCAGACTTATTGCAGAGCAAACCGGCGATAAGCGAGAGACATCTTTTCTTTGGCAAAGGCTTTCCATGACTTTGCAAAGATTTAATGCAGTCTGCTTCAGCAATTCTTTTAAGCCGATTGATGACCTCGAGTAGCCGGGCGGCGATTCAGCACGTATTGCTTGAATCGTTTTTATCAAACCCCAGGTTCTTTACACCGGGGTAAAAAAATTTAAAAAAAAAAAAAAAAAAAAAATAATAATAATAATAATAATAACAATAATAATAATAAGAAGAAGAATAAATATTAAAGGTTTAACGTCCGTTTCCTCATCCAGGAATAATGTCAGGGACGAGAGACGTCCCCACAGCACACATCACTAGAGATCAATTCACCCAGACCAATCTGGAAAATATATGTGCTGAGGAGAAGTAAGGTCGTAAACGAAAGCCAGTCCGGTGATCAAAAATGGTGAGGGTAGATTGATATATTACTTAGAAGAGTTAGAATATTTACTGGTAGTGAGATGTCTGTGCGAAGACTAACACAATTCTACGATGGAGTTTTTAACTAGCAATATTATAAGTGACACACACTCGGCATTAAGTTCCTTTCACGTACACGTGCATATATCCTCAGAAAACTGTGTTTTAACTTTTTTCTTCAAACAAATGTTACAGTGAAATGCTTAGAGAAAATGTTTTGTTGTCTCAAACAGTTATTTTCTAAATCTTACAGGTACCCAACTTCTAGAGAAATTAGCAATTTCTGGAGCGCCTAGACTGATGATATGATGTAGGACAGAGAGGATTTGAGACATCTATTCGTATCCCGATCCTAGTTAAACTGGGATTCAAGGGAGGATGATGACGATGATGATGATGACTGGTACTCAACTATGACGTCCCAGTAATCTTTCCAATGAAACAAAAGCGACGATAAATCTTGGCTCTCATCATTAAAACTAAGACTTTGCTTTATTTTATGAATTAAAAACATAACATAACGTAAAGGTACACTGGGTCAGGAAGCACAGATTCCTGACTGAATCAATGTTACTCGGGATCTTAAAGGTTCTATGATTAAAATTTATGAAATCCTTGAAAATCTTTCTACTTCAGGTGATACAGGTTCATATAGAGCTATTAGAGCTAATGGTGCCATTTTTAATATCTTGCTGTGTGTTCCGTCAAGTGACAGGTTCAAGATACATATTTCTACACATAGTCTGCCTTCATTTTAAGTATTATAAGTTTAGTATTCAGCACCTGAATACTAAACTTCAACAAAACTTCATAAAGAGTATAACAAATAATAAATAAACACAGTACTTACTCGTCGATATGAAACACTATTTAAACCAATACGGAACTTCTAACTCAATATTTAGAGAGACTTAGAGAGACATTTAGAGAGACAGCAGAATAACTGACAGAAGTTCTTATCTCTACAGATGCACTACAGAATGAATGCAATTAATTACAGCACGAGAGGTAAACTCAAAGCTTCAATTTAAATTTCTTCCAATAGCCAATCAATTTTCAGAATCCAATTTAAGTATAGCCCTTTAGCTAATTAATTATTATCAGTATGCCCATGCCGCCAGGCTAGACAGCTGATCTACAAGACTATAACAGTGGTTAACTATGTAATAGTAGTTACAGTGGTTAACTATGTAATAGTGGTTACAGTGGTTAACTATGTAATAGTGGTTACAGTGGTTAACTATGTAATAGTGGTTATAGTGGTTAACTATATACCATGGAAGCATTCTGGATGTACAGTGTTGATTCAATTTAAATAATCTGCACAAAGTTAGAAATGGAAAATCAATGAAACAGTAGTTTAAAAAAAACAGATAAAGTTAACGTCAGTTTCCTCAATCGAAAGCGAGATCAGTAACTGGCGAGCCCAGTATTTGAGCCCCGTACATACTGGTCCGCGATCTAATAACTTACCAACATTGCCACTGGCTCCAGCGGGTGGCGCTAAACCAAATAACTAGGTAGTCAAAGAGAGTTCAAGAGCCTCATTGAGATGACCTCCAACAATTAAACAAAGTACTCGGGGTTCAAAGTGAGATTGACATACAAAATATTTTATACAATGATATACATATACGTGTATATAATGAATGTATATAAAGCATATGTATATGTATATAATTATATATATAATTATATATATTATATATATATATATATATATATATATATATATATATATACATTATATACACGTATGTATATATACATGTATATATTGCATATATATATATATATATTATATATATAATATATATATATATATATATATATATATCGTATATAATGTATATATATATATATATATAGATATATATATATATATATATATATATTATATATATAGTATATCGTATATAATGTATATATATATATATATATAATATATATATATATATATATATATATATATATATATATATATGCATACATCGTATAATATCAGGCACCAGGCATTCAGACATACAGCTCGAGGTACACAACATATTAACACAATCCACAAACACCAACAAGAACACGCACACACACACACATACACACACACATACACACACCAACAAGAACACATACACACACACACATTTAGGCACACTCGCTTACGACCCCATGACACTCTATTACGTGCAATTGCTGGGTAACAGCCAATAGCAATAACAAGAATTACGAGTAATGAAAATAGGCATTATTGGGCATTAGACGAGATTGTCATATTGGTCGACCATATAGCAACAGCTGTTAGCTTAATGCATGATTTATAACGGCACGGACAAGATACACGTACTACGATATATTCATCCTAACATCCAGAGCTGCGAACATACATGCGTCTTCAACGCATTAGTTTAAACAACACACGGCTAAACTGTCCGAAACACTATATGGAGAAGAAAGAGACGTTAAACCAATGTTTTAATAATTTTGAAGCGTGAGCCGTTTGGCAGAATGGAACCAGTTAAACGAAATTAACGTGGATGAACTGAAGTAGCAGTACCCAACAAAGATGGTATAGGATATTTTTCATCCAGTATCCCATCAAACAGGATATGAAATCATATCGTACAATATCAAGTATTCCATCAAACAGGATATGAAATCATATCGTACAATATCAAGTATCCCATCAAACAGGATATGAAATCATATCATACAATATCATGTATCCCATCAAACAGGATATGAAATCATATCATACAATATCAAGTATCCCATCGAACACGATACCTACTTAACTACTATTTAACAGAGTTTGTAAAGTTCTACTAACTAGATAGTCTAAAATTTCTGGCGCTACACATAGAAAGCCAAGCACTACCGGCAGCCCGGCACAGAGGCTATCCAGAAACTGGAGGTGGATTAAGTGCAGAATGTCGGGAATCGATAGAGAGAGATAGAGGGAATACAGGTTATTAGGAATAAAGGCAAATGAAGTCGAGTGCGAGTCAGGTTAAACCGTTAAACGGCTGAATAGTCAAACAGTCTAGATAGTTAATAATAGGATTAGAGTCAGAGTGAATGCGACATTAGTGGTGCCCAGATTGTACGACAAGACTTAAAAATTATTGTGTTTAGAATGGTTGCCATGTTGCATGCTTGTTGTTGTTATTGTCACGTTGCTGAATGAAGCAGCACTAAGTTGAATGTAGCAGCAAATAATTTTATAAGTCAGCAGTTTAGCATCTTTGGGCCGAGCTAGTGGTTTGATCGGTTAGTTGTACGATAGCGGATCAGCAGTTGTAGGTTCAAACACGGCGCTCGCCTCGTTACTGACGTGGCTTCTAGACCGGACGCTGACGCTAAACTCGACTTTAATCTTTAAGTAGCGGTTCAATAAACATTCACAACGTCCTAATAATAAGCACTCTAGGATGCTCGTACCTACATTTAGAGCATTCTTAAGTAATAACATTCATGGATTTATTCGATCCGGCTAAGAATCGAACCTTCGGCATCGACTTCCATCATCGACTAGATCATCCAATAATCAACTAGATAATCCAATTATCAACTAGATCATCCAATTATCACCTAGATCATCCAATTATCAACTAGATCATCCAAATATCAACTAGATCATCCAATTATCAACTAGATCATCCAATCATCGACTAGATCATCCAATAATCAACTAGATCATCCAATTATCAACTAGATCATCCAACTATCAACTAGATCATCCAATAATCAACTAGATCATCCAATAATCAACTAGATCATCCAATTATCAACTAGATCATCCAATTATTAATTAGATCATTCAATCATTAACTAGAATATATGAGTCATCAATTAGATCATCAAATAATCAAACAGATCATATCAAGCATCAATTAGATCATACAATTAATTGTCAATTACATCGTCCAATCATCACCTAAATTATCCAATCATCATCTATATATCATCCAATCATCAAGTATATCATTCAATGGTCAACTATATCATCATCCAATCACCAATTATATATATATATATATATATATATATATATATATATATATATATATATATATATATATATATATATATATATATTTAACGTAATCGCTAAGACAAACAAGTCCACAATCTTTTATATATGCGCATACATTCTTCATTGCAGAGCGGGAAAAACAAAACAAGCACAGCATCAAGCTGTAACCTTTGTAACTCGGCTATGACCTTGTATAAGCTTACTCCAAGTTGATTTCAAGGCCAACTGTGTTTTCAACTTTTCGAGATGATAGCTTAGGCAATAGAAAGCAATATAATACTAAGTACATAAATAACAAGTTAGAAATGGAAAGGAAGTCATTTCTGTGAACTCGTCTAGTTCCAATTAAAATAATATCGATAAATCATAATATATGCAGTATAAAACTAAGTTAAAGGCCTGATTTGATATCCAAAGTCGCTTTGAGACGTGCTTCGATTGGGAATTGAACTTAAGACCTCTTGCTTTTCAGATAAGCCTATCAACGCACCCATACAAGCAGAACAAATAGGTATACACGCAACTCTTACATACATACATACATACATACTTACATACATACATACATACATACACACATACATGTACACACATACAACTCTTGCATACATACACACAACTCTTACATACATACATACATACATACATACACACAACTCTTACATACATACATTCATACATGCATACACACATACATGTACACACATACAACTCTTACATACATACATACATACATACATACATTCATACATGCATACACACATACATGTACACACATACAACTCTTACATACATACATACATACATACATACATACATACATTCATACATACATACATTCATACATACATACACACAACTCTTACATACATACATACATACACACATACATGTATACACATACAACTCTTACATACATACATACATACATACATACATACATACATACATACATACATACATTCATACATACATACATACATACATACATACACACAACTCTTACATACATACATACATACATACATACATACATACATACATACATACATACATTCATACATACATACATTCATACATACATACACACAACTCTTACATACATACATACATACATACATACATACATACATACATACATACATACATACATACATTCATACATACATACATTCATACATACATACACACAACTCTTACATATTTATCAAACTTCTCAGGCCCATCTACATAGGTTGTCACGTCTACATATATTGCCATGTCTACAAATAACGTTACGTCTACGAATAATATCACATCTAACAATATTGTCACATCTACAAATAATGTCACATCCGTAAATATTGTCACACTATAACTATTGTCATATTTACAAAATGTATCATATATTTACACATCTATCACTGATGTCCATACTAGTATTACTGTCATATATCTATCTATCTCACAACAAATGTTAAGTCTGCCCATATACAAATATAGCTTCGATATGAGAAGTTGCTACCTCCACCAGCATAAAAATTACGTAACATAAATAAAGTAGATATAAATTTAATCAAATATGAGAAATAACATTAAATAAATAAACACAAGGAGTTAAGAAAAGATAGGCCTACAGCAGTCATGAAGACAGAAACATACTGACACGCTGGCACACAAACACATGTGTACACTGATAAACACAACTGTTCACTGATACACACAGGCATGCGCAGATCTATTTAAAAAGCACATATAAGGCGACAGAGGTATCCATATAAGAAAACACCCACACACACACACACGCACGCACACACACACCACACAAATACAAACACACACCGATACACACACACACACACACACAAAATGCTGTAGAGAAGGAGACAGAGACTCAGAGAGTAAACTGTTGGGAACTAGTCCACAGAACAAATCAGATCAACAGCAGAGAAAAACCTTTGATCATTTGATAGGCTGTTCCTATGTTATAAACTACAATACTTTGTAAATTCCCTTAGACATTTTTGCATAGAGTTTTGTAAACATTTCAATAGTCCAGATGCATACAAACAATAGACAAATATTATATAACACTGAGGTCTGAATTCAGTCATTCAACCTTATCTTGAACTACATTTCAAGTTTGCCAAGTGTTGCCTTAAAAGATTTTTATATTTATCTTCTTATCATAACATAGCAATACATGTAAGTCCACATGCCATACAATACACACCATACAGTCCACAAATATTCAAATTCTTCCAGGTAGGATGGGGGGGGACAATTTTATACTCATCTTTATAAAAGCATACATTATATAAACATTCTGTAGAAATTTTCCCTCTCTCATGCGTTTTGTAAAATGGTTGATTCAAGACAGGCCTTCATAATACTACCAATCATAGTTTGCTTCACCAGTATTCACAAAAAGATCTATAATACTTTCCATCCCCAGGGCATGATTTTAAAACCTCAGCAAAGCCTCTATTTTCAGAAGAAAGGTTTCTGACGTGGTTGTCAATTGTCTTCCTTAGCTTCAACTTATAGGTCAATTTCACAATGCATCTTTACACAGTTAATAAAATCTAACTTTAAGCAGCTGTAGGTCTAGGAGGCAAGCTCATTGTATGAAAATCATTTTAAATCAGAGATATATATAATTTATTGCTTGCATATTTTTAAAAGATGAATTATAGGCCTAAGCTACAATAGAAGACTGTTTAACAAAAAGATAATGCAATAAATCTATAAAATTGTAATATTTGACAACATTTCTCAACATTAATAACATAGGCCTACTCTACTTATATAGGCCTACTCGTCAGTGACAAGTAGAAAATAATACATCACAGGGCAAAGTCATTAAGAACTAACGAATGAATTTCCAAGAAAGCTAAGAAAAAAGAATATAATGAAATATTTATTAATTTTAAAAATAAATCTTTGTTTAAGAGAATCCTTTTGAGTTTGTTTCTAATGATATAGCCAACCTTGTACATAAAGTTCTATTAAATAATGTCCAAGTTATAGGCCTAAGCTTAACTTTAAATTCACTTTAATATTTACAGGATACTTGCGTAACTAAACTTCACTAAAATCAGAATAAGGTATCATATAATATATTTTTACAATATATATATATATATATATATATATATACATATATATATAAAATATACATACAATGAAATCTAATTAATTAATTAATGAATAAAATTTGATTTAGTCAGAACTTACCATGCTTGAAGATTTTTGCACAAGAATTGGTAACGAAACTCTTCGCCACGGACCTTCTCTGATCACAGAATTGACAACAGCGCTACCATTTCCTATGATCTGATCCTCAGAAGTAAGACTACCTGGTGCAGATGAGCAGTTCTCCCACCGCCTGATGATCCCCACTGAACCCTCTTCAAACCCCGCCATCTCTGCATTGCTTGGGCATCTAACTTTTAGTCGTTTAGTCGCTAAAGGTTTACTATATAATTCTGTTCTTCTGGCCATCAGAGCACCCAGCAGAGCTGCCGTATATCCCGCCAGAGGACGTATTCCAGCAGGAAGAGACACAAGCATGGTGCTAGAGACGAGCCTGGCCGTGCTTACAAGCACTATAACATACGCGCTGCGTGTAGCATCTAGAGATGATGCTAAACTAGCTGCAGATAAACACAGTAGAACTCCTAGTGTTATCACGACCGAATAGGTTTTTGCTATTTCAGATGAAAAAGGCAATCTGGAGGATAATGTCCGGAAGGATAAAGCAGTGTTTGAAAAAGATTTTGATGGATCTTGCCACGAAGAATGATTTTCTGTCAATGTGGAGAGAAGTGAGAATGTAAAGTTCGACCCATATCCGTTTAGCAAGAGGAACAGGAGTCGATTTGTTAAAAACTCTCCAGTAAAACAGGAGAGGAAGACGTAGTAGATACTGGTCCTAGACCATGAGCCACGCAGGTACAGTGCTGCAGCAACATCAACAAATTAATAAAGATATAAACAAATAAATATATATATATTTATTTATTTTAAAATAGTTTTATAAATAGATAAATTATACTAATTATTAATATATATGTATATATATATATATATATATATATATATATATATTAGAAGTAGTATAGTAGATTTATAGTAGTAGATTTATTTATTAAGTATATATATATCTTTAACACAAATAAATAACACAAATATCAAGCAGAATAAAGGTTGTAGATTTATTTATTAAGCATATATCTCTACCACTGTCATTAAATTACTAACACTATATTTATGGATTTAGAAATCAGAAACTGTTTAGGCTTCTCGAGAGCTTTAAACTGGCTTATACCACGTTAAGCTAACTAACACTGTTAGCACCTAGCAGATCCTATTTAACACTATTACTGACCCATACATAATGATACTTAAACTTGATAAGTTAATTAAAATTAATCAACAGAATTGAATCTGAATCAGATAATATTATAAATTTTGAAACTTCCTTCATTCTATTAAAAAGATTGTATATACAGTATACACTTACATGGTCTATATCTATATTATAAATTTTGTCATCAAGAATTATCACCTTCGTATGGTTATAATAGTCACAAATTGAGTAATATATGTCAAATAGAAATATTTATCCAAAATCAAACCTTATATTAAAAAATTTCTTATATTCCCCTTGTTGCATCCAGGATGTTTGAAGAATAGACCAACCAGTGACTGTGCGTATCGCAGATGGCGACTACAGCACTAAGATCCAAACCAATGTCAGAAAGGGCATTCAGTTGATTAGCGCCTGGGCACCAAAAATTTCTACAAAATTTTCTAAAAACGAATGGAAGAAATTTTGATATGGGACGGAGAAGAGTGGAAATTGTCCATTTGCACCCCGACCCTAGTTAAACTGGGATTAAATGAAGATGATGATGATGATGATGAAGATGATGATGATGATTCAAAACATATATAATAAATCTACCTACATTTATTTCTTTTAACAATATATGTATATACAATATTACGTTATGTTAGTTATTTGTTAAGTATGGAACAGTAAAGTTACAAACCAAATGCATAGAACATGAAGACTATGGCCATAAGTGGTACCATCAACTCACAGAGTTTTTGAAATACTGCACCAACATCTACGAGAGACAGTATCACAATAACTATCCCTGCTGCGCCAGCACCCATATATGCATGTTCTGCATAACTCGCTTCCGATATCCACTTTTCAAAATGATTGGCATGCAGCAACTTCACTAATCTTTCATATAAAGACTCATTTTCAGACCTTAATTCAGAACGTATAGAGTCTAATGCATTAAAATGTACAGACAGTCTAGAAACATTCGATGAGGTAGGTAGTGCGGATGGCTGCGCTGTATTCTCCGAAGCAGTTCTTAATTCTAAATGTGCACCACCGATTGGTGCACATATGCAATTAAGTTTTCGATTTCGCGTTGATTTAGCATTTATATTCATCCTAGAATCTAATTTAGATCCAACGTTTGATTTATCCTGTAGTTTTTGATCGTAATCCAATCGGCCTATCGAATCAGGTCGGGGGATCGCCAATGAAACTCCAGAATATTCCGGCCAAACTTCTGGCGACGAGTTTGAAGATAGCGAAGAAGTTGGCGAACTTTTCTCGCCCATCCCACTGGGTTTTAGCTCTGAAAAAATGTGATCATTAAATTTTACACTGCTGCCAGATAGGGGCCGCGTTCGAGTGGTCCCTGTGATCCCCTTTAGTACTCCCGAGCCGATGCCAGAGCCCGAGGCGACCTGCGAGCCTCCCGGTCCGTTCCCTAACCGATCAAATCCTTGAAGTCCATCAGCCATTAGAGTTTAGAGAAATATTGATCATCGAGATCCACAACTTTATCAACAATAACAAACCCTAGAGTGTAGTGAATTGTAAACATAAACACAACTAGAGTACCAAGACCATCCGTGACAACAGTTAGTACTATGACACAGAAGCTTACTATGAGCAAAATTAATATGATTGTTAAAAGGTTTTAATGAATAATCTGACATTGTAAACCTGACTTACGTTACGACGAAGACAATTTTGAAATACAGCACCAATGTCAAATTAAATCTCAAAATATTAAATTAAATATTTTGTTAATTTAATTTAATTAAATCTGAGTAAGATCTCGGACATTTACAGGACTGGTTATACTGAAAATGGTCTAAAGGGTCTAACGGTTTAAACATGTTGTATTAAAAGTGATAGATATCAATAATTCTAGTTGATCATTTCACTGTAATGCGTGTTAAATTTTTTAAATTTTGTTTAAACTTAAATTATTGATATGTAGCATTAGATTTGCAGCCTTAACTTACGTTATTTGGAGAGGTTTAAGCCTTATGGAGACTGTTGTTGCTGTCTCATTGTGTAGGCGTGAAGTGATGTGTCGTAAATTTAATATTTAAAAAAATTGGCTGAAAATGAATTTCTTTAAAAATACATCTATTGAGATTTGACGTCAATTTCCTACTCGATAGATTATCACTGATAATGAGAGCGCTAACATGCTATCACGTATGGTGGCATGTTTACAGGTAAAAAGGAATAAAATGGCGGTTTAAAAATTATGAAAACGAAATGGGTAATTAAATAATGAGTAGTTTTAAACAGGCTTAATTGAGGGTTAAAGTTGAAGGTAGTCTAGCTGTGTCTTTAACGGACTTGTAGATAACGATTTAATGTGAAAACAACAACGTATTTTGATAGATTTTGTATATTTTTTTGTGTATTTTAAGGTTACATTTTTATAGTAGTTTTAGAACTATAGTTTGATGAACTTTCTGAGAGATTTTTGATACATCTATATCTATACAATGTCTCTCCTGACGGGATATCTACCAGTAACCGTAAATTAGCAACCCTTTCAGAGAAGATCAAAAGCTGTAGAATTCAAATGCGAAACTCGCCAGCACCGAATTGAAAAATATTACAGTTTATATTATCAGTTTTTATTTACAAAATCCTATCAGTTCAGTCAGTGTTGGCTTTATAAATCTCTTCAGTTTCAGTTCTTTAATCACATAAACCGATCATTTCAGTAGTATTAGTACTGGATTCGTAAAGCATTTCAGTTTCAGTTCTTTAATCACATAAACCTATCAATTCAGTGTCAGTACTGGCTTTATAAATCATTTCAGTTTCAGTTCTTTAATCACATAATCCTATCAGTTCAGTATTAGTACGGGGTTCATACGACATTTCAGTTTCAATCTCGTAGAGGCCTATCTATGATCTCTCAGTGAGAATAGAGTGGTTAGTGTGGTGCTATGACCAAGTCTGAAGAGCTTGGGCGCCGGTAACATAATAGATTTATGATATTACTGCGTGGTTGACATATATAGTGGTAAAGTGGGAATTGAAAGTTAGGGGAACGATCAGAATTTTTGGGCCCCCTGTAATGCATTTACAGATCACCTAGTGTCTAAAATAGGAACCTATCTGGGGAACGCACCTCAGCACATATAAGCGTTAGGGGAAAACAGGGGGACGTATTTCCCATGGGTTCTCCCTCCCCACTTTATCAACTGCGGGTATCATTAAACTCTTGTGTGTACATGTATCTCCATGCTTTCCATATAATTAACGCGTGGATTTTGATCAATTTAATTACTTGAAAGTAACTGAAATTGAATTGTTTAATTTAATGTTTTTACATTTCCTGTATCATAACTCAAAATTTGTAACATATAACAGTTAGGGGCCTACTTTCTACACTAATCTATAGCTTACACTGACATACAAATGATTACCTATAGTCTATCATTGGAGTGGTTTCTTCGCCATATACATGTAAACGATGACGCAGTTTGAGCCACGAAATTCTCCTGGGGTATAGGAAATCAAACTCAGAGGAAAGTTGCGTTTTGCGTCATTGGCCAAAGGAGGGGAGAGACGCTCCAAAGTCTATGCAACTATCCTTAAAATATAATATTAAGACAATAGCGATTAATAGCAATTACACAGATTCTACAAAATTCAACTTCAACTATAATTCATTATGAAGCCAATTCCAGATCTTTTCCTCAATCCTTAGTTTAATTTAATTTGAAAATGAATAAACAGCTTTAAAATTTTAAGTTGTACAAAAACGGACATAAAATCTATTTTAAAAAACTAGTTGATTAATATTTTATGCCAGATTCAAGTCGCATTATATTAGCATAGCGGCTTAATTAAGCGATAAAGAAGCATTTCTTAATAGGAAGCGTGTCTAGGACTAAATTCTTCGTCTCTATAGTGTTTAAACCCAAGACTCGCTAGCTTTTCCTTTCGCGCCATTGTTTGCGCAGACGCAAAACTAATTTTGATGCCGTAGTTGCCGCGTGCGCTCCTATTTGTTTATATGCGAAGGCATTTGCTGACATACGAAAAAGGTATGTCGCTGCCTCAATTGCCCTTTGTTCTTGGCCGCCCTGCTAAAGCTTTTGATCTGCGAGACCACACGCAGTATAGACTTTTCTTTGATCTCTCTTGAACAAGCGGCCTCTCAAAAAGTCGTATTAAGCAAAAGAGACGGAATTGCTCAGTCGAAACTAAATTTCGTTCAAGTATAGTTTACTGTTTACAAAGTTGTAATTGATTTTTAAAGATTTAGTTAATTGATTTAGAAATAATCGCCTGAAGGTTATATAATAGAAAGTCTCTGTCTCAGTCGAACATTGTACCTCTCTCGTTCTCTTTTATTCTTTAACGTCCGCCTCTCTCCAATGTTCTGCTAATTTGAATGAATGTCTAAATCGATATATAACTATATGTTTCTATATATATGTACGTCAATATATTTGTATCTATATATGCCTGTAAAAGTCTACATATGTCCAATTGTCCATATACCTATATAATTATGTCAATTTATCAATATAATTATATTGACAATTTATATACATGTATGTCTATTTGTCTCTTGTTCTAACATTAATCGATTCCAACAGAGTAACATATCGATCAATAATTTTATTAAACAATTAAAAAGTCTATTAGTAGTTTATCAGCAGTCTACAGTAGTCTATCAGTAGTTTATCAGTAGTTTATCAGTAGTCTATCAGTAGTCTATCAGTAGTCTATCAGTAGTTTATCAGTAGTCTATCAGTCGTCTACAGTAGTCTATCAGTAGTTTATCAGTAGTCTATCAGTAGTCTACAGTAGTCTATCAGTCTATCAGCAGTCTATCAGTAGTCTACAGTAGTCTATCAGTAGTCTACAGTAGTCTATCAGTAGTCTATCAGTAGTCTATCAGTAGTCTATCAGTAGTCTATCAGTAGTCTATCAGTAGTCTATCAGTAGTCTATCAGTAGTCTATCAGTAGTCAGGTTGATCACAAAATCATTTCACTTTTTGTCAGTGGTTAAAGTGGAAATTGAGAGGTAGAGGAACGATCTAAATTTTTCGGGTAACTCTGTAATGTAATTACAGATCTCCTAGTATCTAATATTGGCCTCTAACAGGGGAACGAACCTCGGAAAAGTAGCAGCAAAGGGAAAGCAGTTCCCCTGAGTCCCCCCCCCCACCACTTTAACCACTTCTTACTGTAAGCCTATATGTATCACCTTATCATGTTCTTATAGAAACCAAGTTGTAATTTTTTATTTTGCTTCTTTCATATCTTTATGATGTACATAGACCTACTTACATGACTTAAACAAAAAAAGTATAAAGATGTCGATGAAACAAGCAAGCCATCGGAAAAGAAAGGCACACTAGCTACAGTCAACAAATGTAATATTTACAACTACAAGGCACTTTGCCTTTGAAAATGCATAGAAAGCAAATAACAATTGAGCAATTTAACAGATCACAAACTGTATGATATGAAACATGAGTGAAATTGATTTTTGTAGAAGGAAGCAATGTTATTGAGGCAATATGACAACAACAATAGACGAATAGTCATTTATCACTTCTTCTTTTCTCTTTCTCTTCTCCATACTCTCGTGATCATTTTAGTTACATCTAAATAGCAGATCCAGCCTATACATTCTTATACATATCTGCAAACCTCTCACAACTTATATGTCAACTACCCATCAGCTCATTCCGTCAGATAGATGTTAAAATGTGGATAATAGCTGGTAAAGCCCATGTTAACGTCAGTTTTCTCCCTCTATAACGATGTCATTGGGCGAGCCCAGGGTTTGAACTCCGCACATACTGATCCGCGGTCGAATATATTACCAACATGTGGAATGGGAGAAAGTACTGGGCATACTTTATGACAGATTACACTTTTTCTGAACACAACGTCATAGTCCATCCCACAATGTACATAGCATTGAACTCTTCCATGTATTTATCCTTGCTTTTCTTTTCCTATTCACACACGTCATAAAGTCATCCAGTATTCCCAAGTCTCGATTTTCCTCCAATATCTCTTCCTCCTCATTCTTCCTTCTAGTACATCTTTCAACAAACCAGCAAAACTAAGAACATGACCTATCCAACTCTTCTTTCTATTCTTTGTACAGAAGAGTTGAATATTATACGTCATCATATGAACATTGACATCAATATAACACACGTAGCATTAATTATGAAAATTTACACATCATATTATTAGTTTTAAGTGTGCATAGCTATAAAATAGGTACAAATTTTTAAAAAAAATTGTAAGAGGCTGCCATTTTTAAATATTTGTTAATTCATTTATCATCCCAGTCTATCATTAGGATTTCGGCGTTGTTTTCATTTAGATTATCAGGAGCCGGTTTGCCCTTGAATTTGTAGCCTACTTATATATTCTATATTTTAAAATGTTATTTTAAGTTTCGACACTAGTGAAAATATAAAATAAACACAATATATAACCACATTATTTATCTATAACACAGCATAAAGAGTAATTTTCAGCTGCAATGATACTAATTATGGATCTTGTTTACAAGCTCGCTTTCGTTTGCGATAACTTGAGACAAATTGGTAGCGCGGTTTTAATGCTGTAAACTAACACGGGCGAGACTCGCAAATACCTTTAAGACACCAAATATATTTTACATGCAGGATATCTTTCTCTAAATCATAGATATCTTCTATTGAATATCATAGAGATAATAGATATCATCATTTAGATATTAGATATCTTTTAGATAGCAAAGAACTTTCAGATGCTGAATATATTTAGATGCTACCCATATTTTAGACAACAAGTATCTTCTTAGTTATTCAAAACGAAGCAAAAACGTATCGACACAGTTTTCGTTACATCTGTACAAAAGTTAGAAGTTTTTTACCGCTAGCTATTCTAAACAGTAATGAGTAATTAACTAAAATATTAAACGTGAAAGTGCAGTCTATGGTCACAAGCACTTTGACAGGCGATTATCAGACTATTATGACGATTGAATAGAGAAAATGTACTTAATAGTATATTTAATTATCTAAATTACAATTAAATAAAATTTCTCAGTTCAATCGCTTTGAGACTATGATGTTAGCTTAAAGGAAGCTTTACAGTAAAAAATAAATCTTCAGACTGTCACAGGTGAGATTACGGAAAAGTAACGAACGACAGTCGGAAGAGATTTCATCATCATAATCATCTGCTGCTGCGTCTCGTGAGATTTCATCTTATGCTAGTTAAATATATCGGTTTATCACATACGGCGTAAAGGTTTACAGAACAAATAAAGCTCAAAGTAAATGCAAATTACTATCCTACAGAAATAAATACGCTGCGAAAAATACATCTAGAGTACAGCTGTACAAAAAAACTATCAACAGCGGAATGCCATTACAACAAATGCCAGTATGGCAGGTATTGATTAAAATAACTGATTGATAAGGGAGTCTGTTACATTTCTCTTTAACTCTTTCTTTATCAGTATTATTTTTTGAAACTAGAAAATAAAACGACGCCATTTGTCAGTTTGGATGCTAAGCATTTTGGGTAATTGGTCTCTCTCGCATCCATACTGCAAGAACGTCTTAATTGCGTATATGGTCTTTCAAGCATTGCTGGAAAAATGAGGGACGGTTATTGAAAGTCATAGATATAACTTGTAATAGGAAGAGGACTTCAAAGTACCAGCAGTAAAGAAAGAGTATTAAGTTAAGTTATAAGTTTTCTAACTAAAATTATAACTAATTTTAGCACAGGAATTCGATTCCTTTATTCCTTTCGCGCCGTCCAGGAATCGGTAGGTTCAAGGTATAAATGTCTAATCTATAAAGATTTCCGTTAACTAGAATTCAATCGATGAACGTCATCACAAAAACAAAACTTTGGCCAAAAATCACAATTGTACTTTCACACTTGTGCTATGAAAGTACGATTGATTTGTAAATATTATTTTTATAAGGAAGGCATTGAGGCGGAATGGTAGAAAGTTAGCCTCTTGAATGAGAGGTCGTAAATTCCAGACTGCGTTGCGAAAAGGTGTTTCTTTTCCAGAGGAGAGAAGTAAGAACTCAGTCGTGCACACTTGGTTATGTCTCGCCGAAATAAGCATATCGTAAAGTTCACCTCTACTTTAAACCCAATCCGTGTCGCCGCCAAAATGGAAAAATAACGATACGTTAAAAAAGTTATTTTTGTAGAAGTACGAAATTGATTTGAGACACAATAGCTTCATAAACCTGCTCTTATAGACCCCGAATACGTCGATTTCAATAAACTGAAGTTTTTCTAAAATTATTACCAAGATATCGCTGAGAGCAGATTATGTAAAAAGCGAATAAAAGCGACTGAACGTACCAACATAGTTTAAAATGCTGCAAAGATGTTTGATAAAGAAATAGCGGGAAAAGGAAATAAGTTAAAATAATTTTGTTGCATGTAGGGTGGGCAATGAGATCTGCATTTTAACCACTGAAACAAACCAAACAAAAAAACCCGATCTAAAATGCCGGGCCCAGTCGCAGTTCATGAGAAAACATAAACATTGTCATCTTGTCCTGAATTCTTAATGAAATAGCTTCGGAATAAATAGTAGTACAAATAAGAGATAAGTCAAGAGATATAGAGATAGGTGCCACGTATGTTAAAGGTATATTTGATATGAAAATACAAATAACTTTACAAATGCACAAACATATATGAACTCACATATAGGAATGTTATTTGAGATACTAAATTTTCAACTAGTCAGAATCCACATCTCTGCAGGATCCTGTCAATAACCCTGAAGCTCCACCCCCAATTCCTCCCATCGCCCCATTAAACACGCCTCCTAATCCCGTCAGATCCGCCGCCGAGCTGCTTACGCCAGAAGAAGGAAGCAGCGGCAATCCAGAAATTGGATATCCAGAAAGAAAAGAATGAGAATCATGAAAAGAAGCAAGTTTTACATCATTTCTGCATTCTTCTGAATCCGATAAAGCGTGATTTATTTGCGAACTCGCTTCTGATAAGCTGTGCTGACCTAAAGTTGGTGTATCTAAATGATTATAGGCGGAGTTTAGCGATGTGATTGACATTGGGGTTGAAGACGTGGTTGAAGGTGATTGGTTGAAATTGTTTTGATTATGGAATGACAATCCGGATCCGCCACTTGTTGAAAGATTGGATCCACCATTTGATGAAAGACCGGATCCGATGAGAGGGTTCGGTGACGGTGTATTTGTAAAGGAGTATCTGAAATGCACATAGCAAATATACAACTTGATATTTGTATTTTTTAAATCGATTATTTAAAGCATAATTAGGGGCCTATTTAGAAATTGTTTCGCTAGCGTGAAAACCTGTCATTGGTCAGTTGAGTGCGTAGGAGTGTATCAATACCATTTATTATACTAGGAACATTGTAAGCTTTAAAAAGGTACCGACAAGCAGTGGCGGATCCAGGAATTTTTTAAGGGGGGGGCCGAAATTTTTTTGAGAGTAAACATTTTTTGCTTACGCCCTGCCTTCTTAGGGGCATGTGACGCAACCAGAAAAATACTGTTGAGGGAGGGTTCAATTTTTTTTACTACTGCGCTCGGCTCATGGAGTGAGTGTATCTCCGTATCTTAACCCCCTTCCCCCCACTCATACCCATATTGAAGTGAGAGGAAAACCTAAAATGCCTAAAATCCTACATTTGTTTTGGAAAAAAGTAGGTTAATTTGTTCACCTCTGAAGTTACTCAGCAGATCTGGACGAATTGCAAAAGTGACCTAATTTTGGCGGTAGAGGAGCTTAAATCCCTCCCAGCCGAGGCTGTTTGTACCACTGCTTCGGAAAAAGCTGGTAAAACTAAGGTTAACGTCGGTTTTCTCACTCGAAAGCGATGTCAGTGACGGGCGAGATCAGGACTTGAACCCCGCACTAAGTGATCCGCGGTCGAGTGTCTTAACGACTTCGCCACTGGCTCCAGCCAGAACAGAATTCACATTTTTATTTACACCCCTTTTTCCTCTTATACGGTGGTTAAAGTGCAAATTGAGAGCTAGAGGAACGATCAACATTTTTCAGGCCCCTTCCATTTTACAGGGCTCCTATTATACCAAATATGGGCCCCTAATCCCATATTTGAACTGAAAAAGGTGAAAGTGAGTTACCCCGCCCCCCCCCCCCCCATCCACTGCCCTTACAAACATTATCACAGAGAAATTGCCATAGAAACAATGAAAATATAGTTTTAAAAATTTTATAACCGGGCCTAAGGGGGGGGGGCCGGGCCCCCCTCTGGATCCGCCACTGCCGACAAGCCTGAAACAATGCAAAGGAACCTTTTGATTGATTGTTAAAATTTTGGAGCCAGGTATGAAGTCAAACTGAAAAATGTAATCTTAAATATTTTCTGTACCTTTTAACCGGAAAACAGATATTTGAAATTAGCATTTCACAAAGATGACACAATCACAAATGCATAGTGATGTCAAATGATATTGAAAGAACTTTAAGATTTAAAGATTATAAACCGTTCTAAAGATAATAAGTATGAGCAAAAAATACCTGCCAGAGCTATGATGCATATATGGTTGTATAGCTGAAGTCCAGCCTCTCGTAGCTGATTGGCTTAAATTCCACATAGAGGCTGAACTATACGAGCCGTAGGCGTGGGTTTGAGCTAGAGAAGACCCGCCCAGTTGTGCTGTAGTACCGCATAGAGGCGTGGTCTCGCTAGCGTGCTGACCTGTCATTGGTCCATTGGGTGAGTGGGAGTGTCCGGGTGCAATTAGCGGATCTGCGGATGGAAAGCACATGGAGAGGTTGGGATAGGCGTCCTGACAGTGGTATCCGCCTGTTATAATGGCATGAAACGTAAATTTTTAAAAATTTAATCAAAATAAAGATTGACTCTTGAAAATTAGCTTTAGATATGTCGACAGCGGATGAAAAAAATTATATTAACATATAAACCATTTAATTTTAATTTTGTTCATTTGCTTTAAAAATAACAATGGAGGAGCAAAATATGTGTGGAGACCAATTTGTGACATCCAAGACATAATCCTTTTCTAAGAACCTCTTGTATAAGAATTACACATTTTGTTATAGGAATTACGCATTTTGGATACGGGACCTATAGTAATCGTGGAACCTATGTAGAAGCAATGCGTAACTACTGTTTTATTATTATGCTTTTCGTTAGATCGGGCAGAACAATTCCAATTATGGTTTACTTTTTATTCTCTACCAAAGTATGATAAGAAGTTCTAAATTGAACTCTGGTGTCACGATCTTAAATTTTGATGATTTCGAAGCATCTGGTTAACAGAGCAATTGATCATAGTAAAACATTTTAATTGGGATTAATTTTCGGAGAATTTTAACAAAACAGTAGATCGATCCAAATCACGTTTTATCGAAAGAATGACAAAAACAAACAATAAAATGCCATGTAATAATAACGTAAAAGTAATAACAATAGCAAATAACATGTAATCATAAAACCACCGATAAAATAATACTAATAATAACAAAATATAAAGTAAGATAAAATTATGCTAATACTAAGTTAGGCTGCTAGCAACAATCAGTTAGTAGTAATGTTAAAGCTTATATAAAATATACACAGTTGGAAGATAAAGATAGCCTACGTCTAAACTGGACAGGGTACATCAGATATTATCTTAATTTTCTAGACCGACTCAAAACCTTTTAATATAATCTTTATTTCGCCGAATATAAGATTGCTTCTTTATCCGTTCTTTTATTTAATAAGAGGCAATAGTGAAAACAAAAACTTGTCTTGGTTATTGACTTTTGATTATTGATTATTTTTTATTACGTCAAAATGGCTTCTGCTTATAAAAATTATATTAATTGAACCGGCCGACTTCTTCATAACTTTATCAGCTGAGCATATGATATGTATGTAGCTTAAAAAGAGTTGAAGCAACATAAATAAATACACATAAATAGGCCTAATTGTTTTTTGAGAAACGAGAAATTAAGAAATAAGTCAAATTAAGTAAAAACGCATTATGACAAAGATTTGAATTCGAAAGTTTAAAAAGGCTTCCTACCAATATAAGCTAAATTAATCTATATAAATCACTAGCACCTACCATGTAGCATGTGTCGCCCGTACTGATAGGGGGCGTATCTCTTTTCTCTCAGACCACCGCTCATCGGTGATCCGCCGATCACACCCCGCCCATCAGCCCCGCGGCTCCCCGAGGCCGCCGCCGCTGCCGCCGCGAGGCTGAAGTGCGAGTGAGAGACCTGTCCGAACTGAGCGGAGACAGGCGACATGGTGGGTAGAAACCAGGGAGGGGCTGCTACTATAATCAATCAATCAGTAAATCAATCAATCCATCAATAGATCCATCAATCAATCAATCTATCAATCAATAAATCAATCACTATATCAATGAATGTGTCAGTCAGGCAATCAATCACTCAATCAATCCATCGATCTGTCAGTCGATCATTCAGTAAATCAATAAATCAGTAATTCAATTATTCAGTCAACTAATCAATAGATCACTGAATCAATGAATCTGTCAGTAAATCATTCAATCAATTAATCAATCAATCATTGAATTAGTCAATTAAGAAAATAATCTAATCAATAAATCAATCAGCTAATAAAAAAATTCATAAAAAACAATCAGTATTTAAGTAAAACATCAATATATCAATATCAGGCAGTTAAGCAGTCGCTCAGTAATTTAAGCAATCAGTTAATCAAGCGAACAATTAACTAATAATAATTTTGAATTATTAATTTTGTCTGAATTAATCATTTAGACAGAAATCAATCAATCACTGTGTCCAGTCGCAAATTCTGATAAAATATTTTAGTAAATTCTATTGCGAGGAAATAGAATTCTATTTAATATACTTGTTTAATCATATATATCTAAACTTTTGAATGGATGGCAGTACATAACCACCCTGGAAGAGGTTTTCCATATTCTCGTTTGTAAGAAAGATAGAGTCCTGAATGGTCCAGGAACCTTAAGAAAATCACGAGAGAGAGAGAAGGAAGGAAAAATTACACTGAAAACATTAAATGAAGAAAACATCAACACAGCAGATGCGCAGAGCAGGTCATTAAAATCCATTGATACCTTTACAATTACTTTCAGAGTAACTTATAATCTAAATTACTTTAAGGTTATTATTACATTGTAATAATTCTAATTTATAATCCAAAGGACACATTGTAGGGATTATAACATAAAATTGTCTACGTTGAGAGCAATACTTCAACGGCGACCAAACTGGCTGGAGCCATGCAGTGGCGATTTCGGTAAGTTACTCGACTGCGGATCAGTAGGTGCGGGGTTCAAAACCTGGGCTCTCTCGTCACTGACATCGCTTTCGAGTGAGGAAACTGACGTTAACATCAGCTTTACCAGCCTCTTGTAAAACAATCTAGCTAACAGCTTACCGTTATACTGATGCGAAAATCTTTCGAGGCCAAAATCGTCTACACTGGAAGAGACTTCCCGCGTCTCCAGCCTGAAACATCCAGACAGTATCAGTATAATTATTTATTATTGTAGCATATATATATATATATATATATATATATATATATATATATATTTATATATTAAAATATATATATATATATATATTAATATATATATATATATATATATATATATATATATTATAATAAATTATAATATATTTGGTTATCACTCATCGTCATCTTTGTCCCATCAGAGGACTGACTAGTTCTTATCTAGATGATCGACAGGCAGAAAGAGTTCTTCCCTAGAGCTGTTCTGATACATTCGTGAGCAAAGATATACTGCGCCTTGGAGGTCAAGTATATCTTTGTATGATATGGATATAAATTTATTTCTGGTAAAGCTTTAAATTTATTTCTAATATTTACTATTTTAGTTTGCAGAGTTTCGGACTGCGGCTAAAAATAGACCAACCACTATAAGAAAAGACTGCACCTGTCGTAGAAGGCGAAGAAGCACTAAGATCCAAACCAACGTCAGAAAGGGCATTCGGTTGGTGATCGTCTATGCTCAGAAGTTGCTATAAAATTTCTAATCCCGAAACTAGCTAGAGTAGGATTCAAGGGAAGTCGATGATAATGAGGATTAATACTTTACTATTATTCTTCTTCTCATAAATATTGATATATTTTATTATATTATTAAATAATAATATTATTATGATTTATTATTATTATTATGTTTTAACTCCGGGTGTAAAGAAACCGAAGTTTGTTAAAAACGATTCGAGCAATGCGTGCTAAATCGCCACCCGGTTAGTCGAGGTCATCAAGCGGTGTAAAAGAATTGCTGAAGCAAACTGCGTTAAATCTCTGCAAGGTCACGGAAAGCCTTTGCCAAAGAAACGAGGTCTTTCGCTTATCGCTGGCTTACTTTATAATAAGTTTGCCTATGCCATTAATGAAGTCATCTCCATCGGGATTCTTTGGGCGCATGTTGTTACTATTATTAGTAGTAGTATTGCTATTATCGTTATTATTATTACTTTTATTATCATTATTTTTTATATTATTATTAGTATTATTAGTATTATTATTACTATTATTATTATTACTATTACTATTATTATTATTATTATATAATTAACTTAAATATAATTAACTTAAATAATAATAGAAATTGCTAATAATAATAATAATAACAATAATAATATTTATTATTATTATTATTGCTATTATTATTATTATTATTATTATCAGATCGGCACGTAAGACTCGACTTCGGACACTACAATATTGTGCCGAAAATATTTTACCCTTAAAGGTCTTAATATGGGAAGAAAAAATATTAAAATATGTTTATCTAGAAATATAAATAAATAATTAATTAGCTAATAACTAATCCGTCAATAAATCACACATGACGTAATTTAATGACGTAATCAACCGGCGGGAATATCTGAGTCCGGTCACTGCAGGATATGCCATAGTGTGTGTAGTTGAGCTCACCAATTTATGAATTTAAGAAATTATTTAAGAAATTCGTGAAGTTTGTACAGTAAATTAAAACTCTAGTTTTACGCATAGTAGTTTTAAGGAATTAACGTTCGTGTCCTCGTTCAGGGCTGACATGAGGAACGGGAAAGTAAATTTGTATGGACGCTCAGGTAGGTAAGGTATCATATCTTGCCGTAAAGCTGGGTATTGCAATTATTTACATTTATATAGATGTATAATGCTCGCACACGTAATTGACTGTGTGTAAATGCACTCGGATACTTTGTATAGTTAACTTAGCAAACTGAAGACTTCGACAAAGGCTTCGACGAATATTTGCTGATCAAACAATGCGCTTCAATAGACAGGCCTACCTAGTCGATTTTAACTTTAAGCAACTTGGCATATAATATATACATATTATATTTGTATTTTACCATATATTATGACGCGCTGAGTCTAGTCACTGAATAATATGCCATGATAGGTTTAGCTGAACTTAATAAATTAAAAATAAAACAATTGCTAAAGAAGTTCCCAATGGGATAAAACATTTATCCGACAAGAAATATACAAAAGATCATGAGTTGTGGGAAAGAGTGGATGGAGGAGGTAGTGTAAGGAAACTGCATGAGATGGAAACAGAGAGAGAGAGAGAGAGAGAGAGAGAGAGAGAGAGAGAGGAAGGCCGAAACAGTGAACCTTGGATTATTTTATATCACATTCGTGTACAAAGACGAAGAAGAAATTGAAGGAAAGAAATACTTGAAAAGTATATAACATGGATATCCTCTAATCAGTACACTAAGAGAGAGAGAGAGAGAGAGAGTGAGATAGACAGAGAGAGAGAGAGAGAGAGTGAGAGAGAGGAATAATATTCTTGAATATGGAAGGAGTGAATTAAGCAATAGCCGAGTATGCAATGAAAACCCGTTTAAGAACACTCTTTTTCCACTCTAAATGACATACATGTATGTGTTAGATAATTAATCATAAATATTCTAATGAGATCAAATTTTCGAATCTTTTTAATGAGCGAAGAATATGCTTTAGACGTCCACTTAAACAGAATAAATTACAATAAATTATTATAATTACAATATATTATAATAATTTTAATAATATAATATCTATTATATTATTATGGAATGTCTTAATAGCGTAGGGGTAGCGTCATGATCGGATATTCACTGGACTGGTTTTATGAAAAATAGTCTAAATTGCCTAACGGTTTAAACATATGGTATTAAAAGTGATAGATGTCAAAATAGTGTGAGGAAATAGATTGAGAGTCTGTATTTTTTACATTTCATAATGAAGTTAAGTACACTATATAAAGATAGAATAATTGCAGTTCAGATTACGCAGTAGCATGGAGTGCAGTAGTAGGGTGAAGGACAACAGCGACAGTTAGCAATAAAATACGCGTAATAATAATAATAACAAAATTTAATATAATACATTTTACACATGGGAAAAATGAGAGTGCAGCGATACAATAAAATAAACGAAGTACAATGAATGGACGAAACATTGATGAGATTTAGCATCTACCTATCTCTCGACGTGTCCTGAAAAGCTTTGGCGAAAGGATTATGTTTGATCTTCAGAGCCGTTATCTGCACATAGTTAAACACAAATATTAAATAATATTGGTAGTATTAGTATTGGTTAATATCAAAGTTTTTAGCCGGTTAGCCTGTTAAACAAGTAGAATACTTCCCCCTACCCTAACCGTCTCTCACAGTGCGGAAACAGACGCTAAACTTATTATTATTATGCTCTAACAAGCCTTTTATTTTATTCTTCTACTAGTAATAATAAAAGCCTTTTATTTTATTCTTTTACTAGTAATAATAAAAAATATTGTTACTATTATTATTATTATTATTATTATGCGCCATAAAGCTTTTTGTAATATTCTTTTTACTATAATTGTTCTATTATTATTATTACTATTGTTATTATTGTTATTATTATTACTATAGAGATTGGTTTTTGCGGCGACAGAATATTCCACAGCACCTTGTACTTTGGCACATCCGCTCAACCTTGAGCCATTTCACAGGTAATGAGATTTGTTAAAATGTTTGCATTTATTGATACGTGCTTTTAGTGTGTAAAAACACGTAATCTATTTCATTTTAGATTATGAACGAATAGCCCTGCGTACGATATTATTAGCAAAAGTAAATCAGATATCTTATTCATTCATTAATATATTTAGTAATTCAGATTAGTTGAATTTAATTAATAAATTCATATAGATAATATGTTTATTTTCAGCAAAGACACCAAATGCATAAATGATATACAATGCATTAACAGCAATTCCTACAATTAAAGCGATTAACTAATTCATCATGTAGTAATCTGATAGCCACCCGAACACAATAAAATCGCGCCATATCTTAAATAGGCAAAATACTTTAAGTAATATACAAGACTACTAAAACTCTATAATTCTCAGTCATTAATATTATTACAATATAATATGATATTGTGACAACTTCAAATACCTTAAAGTTTCCATATTTCGCTTTTCTATTTGCTTTGCCTGCGTTTTTAATGTTTGATGTAATGAATAAATAAATAAATAAATAAATATCGAAATTGCATAATGATGTAATAAAAATTGGCTGAAATGTAATTTTTATTGTTGAAAGCAGCTATTTTATACATTTATTGTCTGCGTATAACTCTTCTGTTGTCGATCCACCAAAGATTAGATCAATCGAAAACTGAAAGTGCGGTGAGGACTAAATAGGAAAAGGCAAAAACAATGCAGATTCCATATTTTTCGAGATTAAAAATGACATTAACGTTTGTTAAAAGCTCAATATTTGTCAGTGAATAGAATTATGTTCCTTAGACCTACTACATGCATAGTAGTAGAGACATATACAGGGTTAAAAGAAAGCATTAAATATACTAATAATACACATAATAATCTCTCTCTCCTAGTGCACTGCCTACTGGCAGGTCCATGATATATAACGCCTCCACTATTCTCTATCTTCCGTTTTCCTCTTCAAGGCCACATACGAGTGGATCTTTAAATCATCTTGAACATTTTTTTTTATATACCATTATTCTTGGGGGATTCTGCTTATGACGAGGTGGGCCCCCTGTGCTTTCCTCAGCTTCGACTAACATTTACTGGGCAGGGGTGTCATTCCTTGATAAAACAATCCTGTTTACCCATAATTGCTTACACATAGTAATATACACATAATAAATCACATAATAATATACTGACATCGCTTTCGAGTGAGGAAACTGACGTTAACCTTAGCTTTACCAGCTTTTACAACGATGCATGTAACCTATTTAGCAACGGTAAAAGGGTACACACTGATTTTTGCTGTTGGAGGTTTAAGCAGCTGTGGGTGGGTGGAATAACGTCAAATCATTTTAATGAATTAATTTAACTTAATTCATTAAAATGGAATAATGACTTCGCCATTGGCTGGAGCCAGTGGCGAAGTCGGTAAGATACTCGACCGCGTATCAGTAGGTGCGGGTTCAAATCCTGGGCTCTCCCGTCACTGACATCGCTTTCGAGTGAGGAAACTGACGTTAGCCTTAGCTTTTTTTAGCTTTTAATTGCATAATTAATTACAATTTGGGTAATTCAACGAATTTAGGCGCAGACATCCTATTCGTCTAAAGCAGAAAAATTCTCCTGATAGATTGATTCATTAGCTCATCTAGCATAGACCTAGACCTCATTTTAATGAATGAGATGGAACAATACATGCAATTACATCATGCAATTACTAAATCTCTTCATAAGCTAATAATTTATCGATTCATTGAACTCCTACATTAGAAAATTAAAACATTTTTAGGAAAGCTAAAGCCAGGATTGCGTGCTCATGAGTTTTATAACCGAACGATTTATTTGACAATGAGTGGAAGAAATGAATAGGAGAGGGAGAGTCGGGTTAGTACAGAGAGATTTAGTAAAGAAATGTTATTTGCAGAAGAACAATGACAAAACAAAGATTGTGACATATCCTATAGACTAAAGAGGTTTGCCCAGGGATCGACATACTGGTGCCAAAGCGGGCGATACTGTTATAGATATGCCGTATGCAGGACTATAACAGTTTCCTATAAGCTGTATATTGCTCCTTCTCCTTCACTACATCTCCTCTCTCTCTCTCTCTCTCTCACGTTGACTCTTCCTTGTCCGTTTTCCAATAAATGAGACTTTCAAGAGGAGTTTTCCATCGAAAAATAAATCGAATGCCAATTCCTATTTTAGCAGTTGCCAGTTTTATACCACTGGCAACTGCTGAAGTGGTATAAAACACTTTACACCACTTTAAAAAGTGGTATAAAGTGTTTTTAGTCTCTTTTTGTGCAAAATATTTAATTAAATTGCCAAAAATTACAAGCAAATTATCAATAACGATAGAAATACAAACTTCTGTGGTAACTAGATAGGCCCTATTGATTAAGAATTTGTACGTATGGACCAGCCAATGGGAAGTGCACTAATAAAGAAAGAGAGAGAGAGAGAGAGAAAGAGAGAGAGAGAGAGAGAGAAGGAGATATTCAAAAGCCACCCCATATATACAGTATGCTCAGCCATAATCAATGAATATTACATTTTATCGGACAATCAAGATTTTGACCCATTTTGCACTTTTGAGTGTCTACAAAACCTCTAAAATGCTTCAGTGACCCCTGAACTCTACGAATCATCTCTCATTGACATAATATGATACAACCAAAATAACAAAACCAGACAACATCCCGTGTCTAAAGAAAATTATCCGCCAACTTCCGCCACACTAATACCATCACCATAATAGTACGAATTCTTAAAACTTTATTTTATTTTTAGATTTCTCTAAAATGATAAAATAAAATAATTCAAAGGTATATATAATATTTTCCTATCAATCTAATGTACTGAATTCTACTAAAGTATTATTGAAATATTCCTTTTGATACTCCAAATAGACGTGTATGTATGATTGTTAAAGTGCAGGCCTAATTGTTAAGGTTGGGTATGATTTCAGAATGTAATAGACCATTTAAGGTATGATCTAATACGTTGATATCTATCACTTTTAATAGCACATATTTAAACCATCGAATATTCGAGATTTTATTCTCAGATCAGTGAGGCTGGGATTCGAACCCACGATGGTTCAATTACCCTTATGATCTGTCATTTAAAACTTCATAACATTACACCTATAATAATAAGACGCTCATTAGGTAGATAAATCCAGTCCAATTCCATCGCTGAACCACATTTATTATTATTATATGTTCTGGAAGCGCTAAATCTGAATAAATTCGAAATTAAAAGTCTAGATTCAACAAAAATATGTAATTAATAAAGCTTTATTTAAAATATTGCAGGTATCAAAATAAACGATCTGCTGCTTTATATGAGCATTTAAAACATACATAGTATCCAGGATAAATATATGTTGAGAAAAGACTGGTTTTTGTCAAATATGAAGACATTAAATAAAATTAATTAGCACAATTTAACTTATAGGGCTCACATGAATTTATTTAGTTATTTATTCTTTATCATTTATTGCGCATTGTAATGTATGTTAGTTTGTCAATGGTGTCTCAATTTGCTGTCTTTATGTGAAATGAAGATTTATATATTTATTGGATTGGGCAAACAGGGTAGTTTTCTCAGGGAATGATGCCCCTGCGCAGTAAATTTTAGTCCAAACTGAGGAAGGAATCGCTTATCATCGATTCTGCTTATGACGAGGCGCACCTCGTCATAAGCAGAATCTCCCAAGAAAATGGTATATAATAACAATTATGACTACTGCTAGATGATTTAAAGTTCTACTCATACGTAGACATGAAGAGGAAATCGGAAAACAGAAAAGAGTGGAGGAGTTATACACCATGGACCTGCCAGTTGGCAGTGCACTGAGAGAGATATCTTAATTGGACAGCTTAATAAGTAGCACGCGGGCTTGAAAACCAGTTCCGGATTAGAATCTAGGCAAAAAAGTCTGCCATATAGCATATTTACGTTAGTGCAGCAGCCATTTTATTCCGAACTTTTATTACAGATTATACGGAAACTGCGTGACGTTAGCATTTTGTGTAGAGAGTTAGCGGACTGGTAAGGTTAGAAAGCTTTCTCGCAGTCCAGTTAAGTGCAGTGAGTGCTCTACACCCACAGGTTTAGGTTCGAATCTATGGCTTATGTCATCTCGTTTGCTACAGGCCATAAATTAGCTGTTGATATCATAACTGATAGCTGAAAGGTGCAGTTTAAAACTGAGATATAGAAAAATTTTGTAGTAACTCATCTGCTGTTTATTTAATTTAAGAAAAAGAGAATAAAATAATACTTGTAGATTACACTCCTAATTAAGATTAGCTACTGCTACTAATAGTATTATCTGACTATTCTTTCATTTCTTTCTGCACTGTAGAAGAAAAGTCTAAAGCATAAATTTGTCTTCGCTACCTCTAAGAAATTCATCAAACCTACCAGTAGTTGCTCGGACTACCTGTTGTTAACACAAAGAATGTCAAACATAGCCTTCTGATTAAACTTAGATAAAAGATATTCTAAGCTAACAATCACATACTTGTCTTCAAGTATATTCGCTAATTAGATCTTTAAAAAAGTTGAGTCTTCAACTATATTTTGATTTAAACCAATACGCCATTTTCCATAGGCTATACTCGATTGGCTATTTCATATTTTTCACAATACTATCTAAGACTACTCTCTCCTTATCTCGAGTTTTGCAATGTGGCAGGTCCAATGTACAAATTCCTACTCAAAGTCAGTTTTAACACGCTGTAGAAGAATATCATTGACCCAGAATTTATCTCATCACAAAGACTAAACCTTTATCAAACATTGCGTAGCCTTTAACTTGGAAAAATATTGCCTCTGAGTTAGTTCTCCGTTGGCTTATCTTAGTTTCCATGAATCTTACTCCATTTGCACATTTAATCATATATAGTGTTTGAGTACAAATTCAAATATTTAAAAATTCTATTCTTGCAACTTCTAACTATATCAATGCATATTAATATTACATGCATCGAGTATAATTGTAGCACAGCGATACTTTGTGCTACGTTATCATATTTGTTAGCAAACACTTTAATCTTTTAGGATGCTATTAATCTATTGCGATGTGTGATCATCATTGAATGGCCAGTACCTCGGTATTAAAGACGATAATTAACTTCTCAACGACACAGAGACATGTTACTAATGCTCGACCTCTTTAATGTCGAGCAAATACAACTGAAAGGTGTGAGTATTCGTGGTTTACATGGTCGCATGGTCATACTGCTCCGTAGAAGTGTTATGTGGACAGGAATTTATATAGTCCGCCACGAAGGAACCAAACAAAAGAGAAATACTCTAGTGACTAATAAATACATTTTGATGTACTTTTATGAAGGTATATTTTGTATGTATTTATTTTATTATCCGCTGATAATATAATAAATATATTATTTTATCGGTGGGGGCCCACCTCGTCATAAGCAGAATCCCAGAATAAATGGCATATAACAACAAGAATTATATTTTTATAAATGGTATATAACAATAAAATTGCTTTTGTATTGCTAGATGATTTAAAGTTCCACTCATGTGTAGCTAATATACCATGGACCTGCCAGTAGACAGTGCACTGAGTTTGCGATTATCCACTGAAGCACTTGTACATATTAAACAAATAGCATTGCTGTTATGCACGTGAAATCGTTTAATAGATTTAAAATCTGTTGGCAGATTTAATCTCCGTTTTTAGGTAAGCCTAATTGCCGGCCGACTACCAAGAGGTTAATATCCGAGAATTTATTCTCAGATCAATTCGACCGAAAATCGAACCCGCAAGAGTAAAATTAATTAATTAAGATCTAATCTTAAGTAATTATTCTTAATTAATTAATGCATCATTAATTAATTAATCCCTTAATAATTAATCTCTAGATACATGTAGTTTATTTATATTTTATGACAGAAATGTTTAAGTTGTCTAAAGCATTTTAGACGTTGGGCCATTTGAAAATTGTATTTCGCCCACTTTCAATTTACAATTAGGATCAGTCCAAATTGAACTTTTTAAACAAATAATTACAATTTAAATACAATTTCATTTGATATCAATTTTAATTAATTATTTCATTGGTTGATATGCCATTAGTCTATTTTGTCTCTCATAAATATTATCAGAGAAGAAAAACCAAATTTTATTGGCAATTTAAGCCATAGGTTGTTGAATTTAGAAGTATAGCTTGAAGCTGTGTTTCCATTGTGTGTTATTGTTATGTGTTATAATTTTGTGTTATCATTATGTTGTGTGTATTCCGTTTAAAAAGCCCCTAAATGGACCTCCACCTTCAGTCTTCTTAATGGGCCTTCAGGTGACGTACAGGTACGGAGGAGCAAATGCTCTTTGAGTAATGCTCTATACTCCTGTGGCCAATTAACACAGCTACCGAGTTAAATTTTCAACACGATTAGAGGATTCTGAAGATTTTTCCACTAAATAATATAATGCTAGCAGTTCATATTATTAATTCGTTGATCTTAATTCATATTTTACACAATGATCACAATTTAACAGCGGCCATATCTACTAAAACTGAATAATATAGAATTTATGACTGATATTCTAACCGAGAAACGACTGTGTTTAAGTGAGGTACATGTATTTCTTTCTTCACTCTAAATACAGCCTCTTGAACTTCTTACTCAAAATTATAAGAAGAAATAGAAGTTTTTTAAAGTAGAATAAAAAAAAAAAAAAAAACTTTCATCATTCCTCTAAGTTCATTTAACATATCAAAATTAACAAAGAGGAAGATATAATGAAATGATATGGTTGTTCTTTTAGGAAATATATTAAGATGGCTCTGAAAAATCTAACACTTGAATCTAATTTATACATGAGGAGAAACGTTTACCTAAAAGATTTTGAAAGCCATTTCGACTGATTGACTTAAAATTTGTTCGATTTAGTGGGTTTCTGAATGACTGATTATCAATCAATCATTCAGAAATCACTCAATCAAACTAATCCAAAAGTTTTTAATCGCTAGATCAATTAATTAATTAATTAAATTATCGATTTACCGGCTTATTTGCTTGATTTCTTGCTTACAAAGTTAGCAGAATTTATTGACTCATAGATTGATTGATTTGCCCATTTGATTGATTAGATATTTCGGCGATTGATCTACTACACTCGATATCTTTAACCACAGATGTTCATCGGCCCACGTCTATTACAATCCCCCACAGTCAGACCCCGTATTACTTAAACACCTAAGTATTTTATACGAGTGTTATATAACTAGAGCGGTGCATTGAGAGACCAGACCACCGAGGAATAGAGCAACAATACAGCGAGGCGTCAATTCTGCTTTCAATATGGCTCTTTGATGTTTCGTAGTTCCACTACAACGCGGGATCATAAATTTGCACCGTAACAATGACAACATTGCGCAAACACTGGCAGCTACAAATTGGACAAGATGTCTCGATACTGTAGTAGTAATATTGATTTAAACTTGATATCTGCGCGATAGGGATGTATATGACGGGTGAGATTTTGAGTTCTAGAATCCCTCCACTGAACAGGATTTTATTACCATAACTGAAGGAATGATCGAATAGATTCTTAGGGAATTGTGGGCTCTAAGGGTTACTCGGTGTAACGTGCAAGCTGAAGGATTTATTCGTTGCAGTAAAATTTCCAGCCGAATAAATAGAATAAAAATAACAAACAGATTACAAATACATACTCTACCACTCAGTACTTATGATAAAATACGATATGATGCAGCTATAGCATCAAGATGTTATGACTGTAAAATCATTTAATGCTTATGCCCAACACATCAGGGTCTTATCCAACGTAAACGAACAACAACATGTCCACACATATTCTGCTGCACTACTAGAAATCTGCTAGAGAATTTCTGACAATTATTACTGATTTGCAAAGCTGAAGACAATAGTTAAAGTTATGAGCTATATAATGTGCAGGTAATTATAGCAAGTGGCTGTAACGTCTTTGATGGTGTATTGTGCATACCGTCAGTAACATTAAAACTTCTTTTAGCCCGCTAAAATGAGGAGAGGGAGAAAACACCCCTCTTGAATACGAGAAATCTGTTCTTATTGATTGCCCCTTAATTTAAGAAAAATGCAAATATAAAATAAATAAATGGTGCTGCTAGAGCAATGAGGTCTTATATATATATATATATATATATATATATATATATATATATATATATATATATACGTATATACGCGTATATATATATAATTATATACGTTGATCTATGTTGATAATTCACCTTATAGTGCTTATAAAATAATGTACTACATGTTTTCAAACACTTTCTCATAATTTGTCCTCTTCCGTTCAAATAGTAAAGTATCCCCAGTTCGACCACCTTGTCTAACATAATATTGATAGGAAGTGTTACAATTAACCGAACATTGAGTTTTGTTAAAAATGATATACCATCTTATATACTTAAGATGATATATAAACAGTTGGTAAAGCTAAGGTTAACGTCAGTTTCCTTACTCGAAACCGATGACAGTGACGGGCGAGTCCACGATTTCAACCCCGCACATACTGATCCGCGGTCGAGTAACTTACCGACGTCGCATCTTACTGACACAATTAAGTGGCAATACACTTAAGGGTTTTAATTTACGCAAAATGTAACGAAATTACAAGTTAACAATGCAAACGTTGTAATGAATTGCAATAAAGAAATCTAACCTCTTCGTTCTGGTAAGCGGTTACTGCAACAAAAACAGTTTCAGGGAAGGTGAAGGTCGCTATGGTCTTGTTTTCTCCGCACCCCACTCGCACAATGTGAACCCTAGGCTGATACTTGTGCAGAGAGTTTAACATTATCTGTGGAAAATATAAAAATAGATTTTCAGTATTATCTGAAGAAAAAAATTTTTTTTCATTATTGTCTGCGGAAAATGGAAAAAAAATATTTCAGTATTATCTGTGGAAAATATAAGTAAATATTTCAGTACTATCTGTGAAAAATTTTAAGAACAATTTTTCAGTATTACCTGTGGAAAATAAAGAAAAATATTTCAGTATTATCTATGGAAAATATAAAAGCAAATATTTCAGTATTATCCGTGGAAAATATAAAAATTAATATTTCAGTATTATCTGTGGAAAATATAATAAAAATTACACTTCAGTATTATATGTTGAAAATATAAAAATTAATTTTCAGTATTACTTCAGCAACAACTAGAATCATCTTCGTTATAGTCATTGAAAGAATTACTTTTATGATCATCCATTTTTAAAAAATACCGAAATCTTGCTACTGTAAGTGTTAGATTAGGGCTATAATTATCAGAAATCGCCACTTTACGATAATAACATTTAATGCTAGCCTTTGATCCAGTGAGGAATGTAGCTTGATTTATTAAATAAAAATAGTACAAGCATACAGGTGCGAGCTTTTATACTAATAACTTGCCTATATTCTTGGGAAAAGTAAGCACTTTCTTTCAAGTTCTGATTTCTTTCAAATAGCTTAACGAAGCGTCTTGCATATTAATTAGCTACTAGCAAAATATCGTACGCCTAAGAAAAAAAAATATTATACAAAATTCATTAAACTCTTTAGATTAATTTCATAACTAATTAAAGTATCGATAATTAGAAGTTACTATCTTTTAGTTAGTTAAGTCGATAAGAAAATGAAGTGTACAATTAATCAATTAATTTAAGATGTATCATAGAAATTCATTAAACTCTTTCGCTTAATTTCATAATTAATTAAAGTGGCGATAACTAAAAGTTACTATCTTTTAATTAGTTCAGTAGATACGATAGTAAACTCTAAAATGAATCAATTAATTTGACGTAAATCTACAAAATCAACAATTAATTTCTGCTACCCAGTGAATTGATCTATAACTTACCTGACCCACCCCATGCAGTTTATTTGTAAGTTTGACCTTACTGAACGACACCGTCTCTTTCATCCAGTGGGCGCCGAAGTTCGGAGAGTCCGGATGAACGTAGACGGTGTCAGTGGCGGGAGGCTCGGACTTGCCGCAGGTCACCCAGTCCCCGTTAACGTACTTCCATCTATTTCCGTCTGCGGGAAGGAAGTCCAGGAGTAGGGAGTACATGGCATTGGGATCGAGTCCGGATGCGTTTATCCTTAGGACTGGGAACATTCTCCTTAACGTAACAATAAATAGTTAAGTTCATAAATTATCTGCGTAGTGTTAACATTAAATATTTTTACGAATTTGCGATTATTGTGTATAGATTGAGGAAAATATAATTTACATTTTTCTCAGTCTATATGACTAATAATTCTATAGGTTTTGAATAAAGTTTGTGTAGTGGCCCAGTCTTAACATGGAAGGCCCGTGTTTAGAAATAAATGAGGATTTATTCAGATAGAGTAGGGAGAGTATCAAAATTAGAAAATAAGAGATTTTGTAGGTCTCCCAGATACATCTAGAGCATATATTTTTACACGTGGATAAACTGAACATAATAAATATTAAATACCATACATATAAATTTATTTCACCATTTATTTAGTGGCATCTAAATAAACTACAAAAAAGAAGGAAGCAATAATGATATAAAAAGTTAATAATTTAAGCAAACATAAAGCTAGTAAAGCTAAGGTTAACATCAGTTTCCTCACTCGAAAGCGATGTCAGTGACGGGCGAGCCCAGGATTAGAACCCCTTACATTCTGATCCGCGGTCGAGTGTCTTACCGACTTCGCCACTGGCTCCAGCCATATTTGAAATAAAATAACTTTACATTAATAATAAATTACAAATAGCAATGAAATGCTCTTCCGTAAATATAACTTTACGTCATATAAGTAAACAACATCATACATTATATCATTTACGGAATAATTACAGAAACTACCTGCCGCTCTTGGTAACAATCATTTCATTGGTAAGTTCTCTGAACTGGTTCCACAGTTCCCGATCATCCAGCGTGACCTTGAGTCTTCTCTCAGTGGGATCCCCCTTCTCTCTGCCCACGGACTGTTCCTGGCTCACCGCCTTCAACAGCTGATCGATCTCCATTCCTGTAGGCTTTGTGTCCCGCATGTCACGCTCAAAGGCTAAGATGAAGTTCTGATCCCCCGCTATAGATATAATACCCGACACCTATAGATATAATGCTCTAATACCTACGAGATCCCTCTAGAAACCCTAAAATGAATAGCGCTGAATGCCAGACGATAATAATAGAATATCCAGAGGAAGTACATAAACTGAATTCCTAGTATATTATTATTAGTATATTATTCCTAGTGTATTCCTACTATATATTTCATTCTAAAGTTGTTAATGAGAGACCTTAATAGTGAATACTACAGAGTATTACATTATCTCTATCTTATTATTCTCTATGTATCCTATTATATTGGCATGATTTCAAACGATGCTATGAAATAAAAATTAAAAATCCGTATTAGCTTTTTATCAATTTTTGCTGACGACACACAACTATATATTACCTTCTCTAATCATGATTCCGATCAGAAACTGGCTCATCTCTCATCCATTCTAGACAAGGTTTATTCCTGGCTTTGTGCTAACCGTCTTGCTGGTAATCCCTCCAAAACTGAATATCTTTTAATTGGCACTCCTTTGCAAAGAAGTAAAATTACCAATAACTATGTTAATTTTCAGAATCTTGCTCTTTCACCTTCTCGATCCGCCAAAAATCTTGGAGTAATATTTGATGAAAACCTTGACTTTAAATCCCATATATCTTCTGTTTGTCGCGCTTCTGTCTTTCAGATTCGTCAGATTAGGCATATACGTCCATCCCTTACGAGAAATTTAGCCACTTTCCTTGCTAATTCTATAGTTCATTCAAAGCTCGACTACTGTAATTCATTATTACATGGGTTGCCTACTTCTTAATAATAATAATAATAAAGGTTTAACGGACGTTAAACCTTTATTATTATTATTATTATTATTATTATTATTATTATTATTATTATCTGAAATCTGTAAGAGTTTTGTTATTCTGTTAATCTTAATTAGACCTACTCATATATATTTATACTGTATATATATATATATATATATATATATATATATATATATGTATATATATGTATATATATATATAGATACATATATAATATATATATATACATGTATAATATATATAATATATATATATATATATATATAATATATATATATATATATATACATATATATATATATATATATATATATATACATATATATCTATATATATATATATATATACATACATATATATATATATATATATATATATATATATATACATGTATATCTATATATATATATATATATATATATATATCTTTTTCTTCCTCTTCTTCCTTGCACTGCATAGTGGCAGGTTTAAGGTACATATTCATTCTCAAAGTCTGCTTCTCGCTCCATAAGAGCACTCCTTAGATAAACAAGTTAATCCCTTTACAAAGTCTATGCCTTATCCATACCTTATGTAGCCAATAGCTTGGGAAAATTATGGCTTCTGAGGTGGTTTCCCATTGCCTTCCTCAGTTTGGTGGATTAATTACCATTTAATTCTGGGGGAAAATATTTCATAGTGAGGTGGGTCCCCTCTTGCCATCGTCAGCTCCTGCCTTTAGTTGCCTCTTACGAACACGCGGCAGATTGTTTATATATATATATATATACACGTATATATATATATATATATATATATATATATATATATATATGATCATTATTCATCAAAATGCATGACTGCAGGAACAGAACATGACATGAGAAATGTAAGATATATATACATGTATATACACACATAGAAACGATATATATATATATATATATATATATATATATATATATATATATATATATATATATATATATATAAAATTTTCAATATTATTATTATTGGCCTATTTACATATATAGTTATTTGATTATTATTATTTACTAATAATATACAAATTTGTATAAAAAGATATAATAAATAGTCTATAGTAAGAAAAGTGATAACAACTGCAAAAAGTTTGAATATCTCAGCTATTGTTAATACTTTCAAATCAAACTTTTACCAATTACTAAAGGACTAATTTCTGATGGGTGGCCAATTTTCATCCATTTTGGTACATAGATTGGCCAATTATGCAAGTTTCAGCAGAGCAACCCCCATTTTTTAATGTACTGTAAATAAATATTTTATTTTATTTGATTTTTATTTTGGCCGTTGAAAAGGGTCGTTGTGGTGGTTCAGAAATAACCAGTTGTATCTGCTAGCATTACTGATAATTCGATATGCTTTCCTCTTGCTGCTACGCAGGACTGCATTCGCTTTCGGAACGCTAGGACAGCCTTGTTGATTCCAGCTTGGGGCACTCTCTCCCAGATTGATTGTAGCACTTGCTAGCAGTTCTGTCTTCTTTTTAGGATTCGGTTGGTGTTTCTGATAGAGATGCAGCCCCAGACATGGTAATCCAGAGTATTTCGATCGGCAGAGTTAGGAGGCTATTCACTCTTCTTGGTGAAATTCGGATTTCTCTCGCTGATCCATTCCTGTGCATGACGAGAATCATGAGCCGGAGCACCATACTGCTGAAAGATGAAACCATTTGAAAGAAGAGCATTGCAATCGTCAAACAGCTTGGGAAGTAAAGTATTGACGTAATACTGAGCGTTCAACTTTTCCTTCTCGCCAATGAAATGCAATTTGCCCTTACCGTTGTAGCAAACGCTATTTTTAGGTAAAAAGTGGGGGTTGCTCTACTGAAACTTGTATAACTGGCCAATTTAGTGATTAAAATGGATGAAAATTGGCCACCCCATCAACAATTATTCCTTTAGTAATTGGTAAAAGTTTGATTTGAAAATATTAACAATAGCCTGAGATACTAAAACTTATTGCAGGTGTTATCACTTTTCTTACCCTATATATATATATATATATATATACATATGTAACATTTACTGTCGTTTTATCTGTCTCCATAGTTCTGCCAAGCGATAGGTCCGAGGTACATATTCATACTTAGAGTTTGGGTTCACGCTCCATATAAAGCACTCCATAGATCAGCAAGTTAATCACTTCACAAAAGGCTATGACTTACCCATGCCTTATGTAGCCGTAGTTTGGGAATATATATATATATATATATATATATATATATATATATATATATATATATATATATATATAGGCTACATATATACCTAAACTTCACTATTTAACTGCATATCAACACTTCGTCAAGATTTAAAATGCTGCTTTAATTTATTCAAAATAAAATTAAACTACTTTTTCTGAACAACTTTTTCTGATTAAATTAAAATATTAGTTAAATTAAATTGCTTTTAGCACATACCAGAGTTGACATATTTTATACAGCTTATTTTCTAAACTTTTAAACACACTATTTAATAAACTATTAAAGTATTTTAAATACAGCAGAGTAGCGGCACACTCAAGATCTAATCCTAACTGAACACTCATAGAAACTGCTCACAGAGATTTACGACAGCTCGGTGCCTCTCATTGCACTGACGTCATCGACCAATCAGATTGAGGCATAGATCAGAAAAGTTTCTATCTCCGACTGATATGGCTTGATCACTTGCTACGACAAGCAACAGGTGGAAAGTTTAAACTAGATATATGATTATTGTTTTATACATGTGTAGGAACATAGTCCCTCAGTCATATAAAGTATAGTCCGGATGAATTAGACCGCTGTAATACATTCCATGAGCAAAAAACCGAACTTCTTGAATATTCTTTAGGTTCGCGTTTTTTTACTGATTCTCCTTTCAAGTCATATTAGGTTAATTTTTAGGCCTACATAAAATTATCTCATTCGTCCTACTAATTACTAAAAGATTATAGATATTGAATAAATTTAACTTTATTTAATTTAACTTTATTTAAATTTAACTTTATTTAAATTTAACTTTTTCCATCTTAACTTTAAAACTAAACTGTGAGTAAGCCTATTGGATTTCTGTCACTACTGTATATTCCTGTGCTTGCAATGTTTAAAGAATGAGCAACTTAAGCGAGCAGCCAACGTATTGTTTTCTTCAGTATTTATTGGCGAGTTCATCATTTAAGCAGACGGGGGGGGGGGGGGGGAGCAGTTCACAAATGTACTCAGAGAAAGTCGATTTATATTTTTAAACTTAAAATTAAGCAGTTTTGCTCTTGATACATAAATAGTAGTATCAATAAGCAAATACAAACAAAATTGCCACCAGTTTGACTTATGAAGTAGGGAAAACAGCGAATAGCACATTAGACTAAATTCAATGTATTCACTGAATTCACTGAATTCATGATACTCTATTTGGTCATCAGTAGAAAACATTAGTAGCAGGCTTCGACAATTAATAATTACAACTCAGAAGAGTTTTTAACAATCAATCAATGAGAATTTAACGTCCGGTTCCTCGTCATTAGGCAATGTCCGGGACGTCGAACTATTTATAATGAACGAATACTTTTAATAATCTGAACATAAAATACTTGAGCTGCTGCAGAGACCACAATCGATGTGACGAGACCTTCGCAAGACTGAAATTTGAGCAATGTGCCATGAACGCAGACAGTATTAAAGCGTTGGAGTGCAATGGACAGGCGCTGCCACAGAAAGGCTTTATTATTTATTATTTAATATTATTATTATTATTATTATTATCATTATTTCTATTACTCTTTCTATTACTATGCAATTTCATAGCTCCTCTTTCCCATTTAACTTCCCTTCAATTTCAATTCATCCTGACCCTACAAATATCTCTCATTGTCATTTCGTTGTTCCCAAGATCACGTACTGAAGAAAGTTATTACTTATTACCGGTGTAGATTTTATAACCCCGTCGTTTCTCTGCAGGCAGTAAGCGACACAATAGAGCAATCGGCAATTTCTTTGCATCCAGTATTAGACACGGGCGAGCAGCGTCGTGTGAGTTCTGTAATAGAGAGATGTAGCACTAACAATATCACTTGAAGCTTCTTTGAGATCAGCATGTTAGCTCCATCCAAAGCAACAAAATCATCACCATCATCATCATCATCATCATCGTCATCAATCTATCTATCTATATCTCTATGTATATATACATTTCTACAGACATCTTTTTTACAATATAATGACATGTAAAAGATCAATTTTGACCACATTTTGACCGGTAAAGCCCAATTTTGACAATATTTTAACATATAAAAGCCGATTTGGACTTTATTGTTCGCTCTAGCGTACAATTTTTCTTATCGTATTTATACTTCAAGCTTATGATCTTGACGTTAAACCCATCTGGCTGTTAAATTGCAGGTCCCAGCCAGAACACTCAAAGACCAAGCGAACGAATCATTTTAATTAAACTGGATTGGCTAACTTGTACTTAATAGCTGTAATTTAACTGGATTAATACATGTGATATCTGTGATACCTGTGATACATGTAATCAGAGATATCACAGATATCACATGTATGATATGTATCACATATATCACAAATATCACAGATATCACATGTATTTGATGCATCACATGTATCATATGTATCACATTTTTCATATGTATCACGTGTATCATACGTATCACATGTATCACATATGTCACATGTATCACTGGTATTACAGGTATAACATGTATAATATGTATCACATTTTTCATATTTATCACGTGTATCATACGTATCACATGTATCACATATGTCACATGTATCACTGGTATTACAGGTATCACGTGTATCATAAATATCACATATATCACATGTATCGCTTGTATCAAAGGCATTCCTTGAGGCACTTACATAAAATTGAGAAACCTATCTTTTATTAGACAAAACTAAGCAGCGTATCTAAAATTAAAAATAATAATCAATCTAAACCTATTAAGAGGGAGTCTAAGAACCTAATTCCATAATACCTATCCACTTCTCAAGCTAGCCGAGCGGTACGCCAGGAGACTAAACTCTAAAGCCGCCGAGAAATTGCTTTGATCGCAAGCCGACTTTAACCTCGCTCTAAACTCAATGAAATTAGTCGGCGAGACTAACCTATTGAACCGTGACCACGCGGACTCCTACATAATCCAGAAACGCTCAGTTGAAGTGTAGATAGGATTAGACTGGGATCATGAGGGTGGTTTAGTTGGGATGTAAGCCCCACTCATTTGACCCAAGATCATCGTTGTTAGCCCATATGTCTCCGTCAACCTATGAAAGGGACGGTGAAAGGTACTTAATTTTTTTTAAACTATAAATGGCTGGAGCCAGTGGCGGCGTCGGTAAAATACTCGAACGCGGATCAGCACGTGCGGGGCTCAAATGCTGGGTTCACCCGTCACTGAGATCGCTTTCGAGTGATGAAATTGACGTAAACCTTAGCTTTTAGCATTTTACTTTCAGCAATTAGTCTCTCCTATATCGATAATTTGGTTTGAACTGATTTTACATATTTTATTTGTTTCATATTAGTTCGCTTAGTACTCGTCTATCACTGAGAAATAGAGAGAGAGAGAGAGAGAGAGAGAGAGAGAAAGAGAGAGAGAGAGAGTGAGAGAGAGTTGGTGTAGTTGAATTTGTGCATTGGACCAGTATAGCACCACCATCTGTACTGCACTAGTTAGTTGTTACGTAACCGTGAGAGCGTTCCTATTTAAATAGTTTCAATCACATTTGATTTAACTAATTCAAAAGTTAAATATTATCATAGATAATCTCTTCAGTCCATTCACTTTCAACCACAGAGAAAGTTGCCGACCGATGTAGCCCAACATTTCATTAACTTTCACCGTGAGATAAATAGACGTATCTAGTTGACCAAATAATATCGAATAAATATACTCAGTTGAAAAGCTGCGCTTAAATTCTATTGTTTAAACTGTACACATGACGTTGAAAGTCTCTGCTCGCATAATATAAACAATAGAAAAATCGATGAAGATGATTTTAACGTCGATTTCAGTTCTTAGAGATTACTGTCGGAGGAGGTAGGACAGGGTTTCGAATCGATAACCCATGGACTCCTTAAAATCATCTAGTCGAGTCCTGGGAACTGAAGACAAGAAAACAGTTATGACGAAGCGTCTCCAAACTTAACCTACATTCGACTTTGCTTTAATTCAGCGTAACTTAATTTAAATAAACAATTTAAAATAAATAATAGTAATAAATACGTATTATAGTGAAATGATCAACTATGTTGATTTCTATCACTTCTAATATCACATGTTTAATCCGCTAGGCAATTTAGACCATTTACCGTATAACCAGTCCAGTGAATGTCCGAGATTTTACTCTAAGATCAGCGAGGTTGGGATTCGAACCCACGAGGGTTCAATTCACCTCAGGAGCAGTCATTTAAGACTTCATGACTAAATACTATAATGCTAAATACTAAATTAAGATAATAGTATATAATAGTGTTAAATTATTATAAATAATTAAATAGTGATATAATAATGTAAATCGAATAAAGCCTTATTTAGAGCAGTATACAAATATTACAGTAGCAGAATATGTAGCTTAGTACTCTGAAGAAAAGAAGTAATAACAAGACTTTTTTATTAAAAGGTATATAATGTATTAAAAGATATATATATATATATATATAAAAATTAAATAGCCAAATTACCTTCAAAGTGGTCGGCATAATGACCCTATCGTTCTCCCTCCCCCCCCCCCCCCCCCTACTGCCTTCCCTCTCTCTCTCTCTCTCTCTCTCTCTCTCTCTTCTCTGTTTGCTCAATCTACTAAAGTATCTTCAATTGAAGCCGCTTGTTCTTTCATGTGTAATAAGGCGATTAAATGTAATTGAGTGTTGTGGGGAGGTGTGTGTGCATTTATTGACATGGAGGGATTTGCTTATCCCACTTGATAAAATAACAATATTAATCTTTCGTTAAGTATCTGCAAATCAAGAATTTTGTACTCAAAGTAATTGAAAGAAACCGAAAACCATTATATAATATCTACCCCGTCCGACAATTACAGATGATAAAAGCACACAATAACACTTACAGCTTTTAACAATTATTGTTTGAAAAAACTACAAACTAATAATTATGCGTTGTAATATTTATAGCTTATAAAAATTACAATATAAAAATTACAGCTTCGAACAAGTACTGCTTATAAAAATTCCAAAAATAAAAATTACAGCCTGCAGCATTTAAAGATTTTAAAAATGAAAAAATTAATATTACAGCTAGTACCAATTCTAGCTTACAAAACGACAAGATAAAAATTAGAGCTTACTACAATTACTACTTTTGAAAATTAAAAGCAAATTACAGCTTATAATATTTGCAGCTTATACAAACTCCTAAATAAAATTACAGCCTATAATAGTTTACTGCTAATGGTTAATAGTTAATAGCTTATAGATGTTTGATACCTTGTGTTTTTGGGAATTTTTTATTTTATTTCTTTTAAATGTTTATTTTCTATTTGTATTTGTCAGTGATTTGGTGTTTATGCTGAAATAAACACAGATATATATATATATATATATATATATATATATATATATATATATATATGAAATTACAGAATAAAAATTACATCTAATAACTTACAGCTTATAAAAATGAATGCTATAAAATTATACTTTGAAAGTCAATTGGGTCTATTGCTACCAACATAAATCTTCCCATTTATTCTATATTTGCAACTCGTCATGTTGAATGTTCTGGAACTGGAGAGAGAAATTAAAATAATAGTCTTAAGGAAAATTTCACTTATTGGCAAATAGTCGACGAGAGCCAATAATGTGCATTAATTAACGAATGAATGATTAGGCAACAAAAAGGGTGTAAGTTGAGTACACTTGTAGATAGAGCACTATGTTGGAAAGAAATTTAGAAAACGAAGAATTGGACCCATCGACATCGGCACATATTCGCAAGAAAAGACTAGTACAAAATAGGAAGATTTGGAGATTTATAATTGTGTTGCATTGACATTTTAATGCAAATTACTTGGTATCTCAAATTCGTGAATTATTGGGTCTATATAATTTATGTATATATATATATATATATATATATATATATATATATATATATATATATATATATATATATAGATTATTTATATAAATTAGTTAATTATATATTGTATATTTTTTATATATTTTTATTTCTTTTTTATTTACTACGTATTTACTTATGCATCGACAAATTATACTTTATAGACCGTGAAGGCAGCCTGTTAGAAGATGTGTCTTGGACATGCTACTTTACAAAACACTATAGAGATATAGAATTAGAGAGAGAGAGAGAGAGAGAGAGAGAGAGAGAGAAAGAAAGAAATAAAAACAGAACGAGCAGGGTGGGTCCTCTGTATTTGCAATGAAGCTCATATATCAGTATAATATTTAAGTCACAACGTACGCAATGTAGAGTAGAAAGTAGCGGTTTTGTACTTCCAGACAAAGATATAATGAAAGTTACACAAACGGCTCCAGCGGGACTCGGTATAGTTCTGTAACTACAATAATGATTATAATATGTTTACTTTAACAGCTTAGCTAGAGTCGAGCTTAGAGAGGTACCCCAGTCATGATATTGTTGTGTTAGCCGAGAATTCAGCGTGTAATTAATCTACACAATTACATGGATATAAATAAAAACAGAACGAGCAGGGTGGGTCCTCTGTATTTGCAATGAAGCTCATATATCAGTATAATATTTAAATCACAACGTACGCAATGTAGAGTAGAAAGTAGACATCACAAGATTTATTGGAACAATCCAAGCTCTTATGTGTGACAGACCTCACGATATATCAAACGATAGGCCTGTGTGATAATACGTTATATGATATATCAAACAATAGGCCTGTGTGATATTACGTTATATGATATATCAAACAATGGGCCTGTGTGATATTACGTTATATGATATGTCAAACAATAGGCCTGTGTGGTATTACGTTATATGATATGTCAAACAGTAGGCCTGTGTGATATTACGTTATATGATATGTCAAACAGTAGGCCTGTGTGGTATTACGTTATATGATATATCAAACGATCAAACAGTAGGCCTGTGTGGTATTACGTTATATGATATATCAAACGATCAAACAGTAGGCCTGTGTGGTATTACGTTATATGATATATCAAACGATCAAACAGTAGGCCTGTGTGGTATTACGTTATATGATATATCAAACGATCAAACAGTAGGCCTGTGTGGTATTACGTTATATGATATATCAAACGATCAAACAGTAGGCCTGTGTGGTATTACGTTATATGATATATCAAACGATCAAACAGTAGGCCTGTGTGGTATTACGTTATATGATATATCAAACGATCAAACAGTAGGCCTGTGTGGTATTACGTTATATGATATATCAAACGATCAAACAATAGGCCTGTGTGGTATTACGTTATATGATATATCAAACGATCAAACAATAGGCCTGTGTGGTATTACGTTATATGATATATCAAACGACTCAAACATAGGCCTGTGTGGTATTAACGTTTATATGATTACAAACGATCAACGTAGGCTGTTTGGTATTACGTTTGATAATCAAACGATCAAACACTATGCCTGTGGTTGTATTACGTTTTATAATGATATTCAAACTATCAAACAATAGTCCTGTGTGTTATTACGTTAAGGATATATCAAACGATCAAACAATCAGGCCTGTTTGGTCTTACGTTATATGATATAATCAACGAATCAAACATAATAGGCCTGTGTGCATAAAGAGATTATTACGTTAATTATATATCAAACCTCAAACATATGCCTGTGTGTATTACGTTATATGAATATATCAAACGATCAACATAGCCTGTGTGGTATTACGTTATATGATATATCAAACGATCAAACAGTAGGCCTGTGTGGTATTACGTTATATGATATATCAAACGATCAAACAGTAGGCCTGTGTGGTATTACGTTATATGATATATCAAACGATCAAACAATAGGCCTGTGTGGTATTACGTTATATGATATATCAAACGATCAATAGGCCTGTGTGGTATTACGTTATATGATATATCAAACGATCAAACAATAGGCCTGTGTGGTATTACGTTATATGATATATCAAACGATCAAACAATAGGCCTGGGTGGTATTACGTTATATGATATATCAAACGATCAAACAATAGGCCTGTGTGGTATTACGTTATATGATATATCAAACGATCAAACAATAGGCCTGTGTGGTATTACGTTATATGATATATCAAACGATCAAACAATAGGCCTGTGTGGTATTACGTTATATGATATATCAAACGATCAAACAATAGGCCTGTGTGGTATTACGTTATATGATATATCAAACGATCAAACAATAGGCCTGTGTGGTATTACGTTATATGATATATCAAACGATCAAACAATAGGCCTGTGTGGTATTACGTTATATGATATATCAAACGATCAAACAATAGGCCTGTGTGGTATTACGTTATATGATATATCAAACGATCAAACAATAGGCCTGTGTGGTATTACGTTATATGATATTCACAAACGATCAAAACAATAGGCCTGTGTGGATTACGTTATCTGATATATCAAACGATCAAACAGAGGCCTGGTGGTATTACGTTATATGATTATATCAAACGAAACCCCCCCCAACCAATCAAACAATAGGACTGTGTGGTATTACGGGGCTATGCATATATCAAAAGATCCAACAATGGCCTGTGTGGTAATTACGTTATAGGATATATCAAACCATAGGCCGTGGTAATGACGTTATATTATATATCAAACGATCAAAACAATAGGCCTGTGTGGTAATTACGGTTATATGAGATATCAAACGATCAAAAATAGGCCTGTGTGGTTTACGTTATATGAAGATCAAACAAAACAAATAGGCCTGTGTGGTATTACGTTATATGATAATCAAACGACAAACAATAGGCCTGTGTTTGGTATTAAGTTATATGCATTATCAAACGATCAAACAATAGGCTGTGGGGGTATGTTATATGATATATCAAACGATCAAACAATAGGCCGGTGTGGTAATTACGTTATTATGATATTCAAACGATCAAACAATAGCCTGTGTGGTTTAAGGTAATGATATATCAAACGATCAAAAATGGCCTGGGTGGTAACGTTATATGAGAATCAAACAATAGGCCTGTGTGGTATTACGTTATATGATATATCAAACGATCAAACAATAGGCCTGTGTGGTATTACGTTATATGATATATCAAACGATCAAACAATAGGCCTGTGTGGTATTACGTTATATGATATATCAAACGATCAAACAATAGGCCTGTGTGGTATTACGTTATATGATATATCAAACGATCAAACAATAGGCCTGTGTGGTATTACGTTATATGATATATCAAACGATCAAACAATAGGCCTGTGTGGTATTACGTTATATGATATATCAAACGATCAAACAATAGGCCTGTGTGGTATTACGTTATATGATATATCAAACGATCAAACAATAGGCCTGTGTGGTATTACGTTATATGATATATCAAACGATCAAACAATAGGCCTGTGTGGTATTACGTTATATGATATATCAAACGATCAAACAATAGGCCTGTGTGGTATTACGTTATATGATATATCAAACGATCAAACAATAGGCCTGTGTGGTATTACGTTATATGATATATCAAACGATCAAACAATAGGCCTGTGTGGTATTACGTTATATGATATATCAAACGATCAAACAATAGGCCTGTGTGATATTACGTTATATGATATATCAAACAATAGGCCTGTGTGATATTACGTTATATGATATATCAAACAATAGGCCTGTGTGATATTACGTTATATGATATATCAAACAATAGGCCTGTGTGATATTACGTTATATGATATATCAAACGATAGGCCTGTGTGATATTACGTTATATGATATATCAAACAATAGGCCTGTGTGATATTACGTTATATGATATATCAAACAATATGCCTGTGTGATATTACGTTATATGATATATCAAACAATAGGCCTGTGTGATATTACGTTATATGATATATCAAACAATAGGCCTGTGTGATATTACGTTATATGATATATCAAACAATAGGCCTGTGTGATATTACGTTATATGATATATCAAACAATAGGCCTGTGTGATATTACGTTATATGATATATCAAACAATAGGCCTGTGTGATATTACGTTATATGATATATCAAACAATAGGCCTGTGTGATATTACGTTATATGATATATCAAACAATAGGCCTGTGTGATATTACGTGTGTGATATTACGTTATATGATATATCAAACAATAGGCCTGTGTGATATTACGTTATATGATATATCAAACAATAGGCCTGTGTGATATTACGTTATATGATATATCAAACAATAGGCCTGTGTGATATTACGTTATATGATATATCAAACAATAGGCCTGTGTGATATTACGTTATATGATATATCAAACAATAGGCCTGTGTGATATTACGTTATATGATATATCAAACAATAGGCCTGTGTGATATTACGTTATATGATATATCAAACAATAGGCCTGTGTGATATTACGTTATATGATATATCAAACAATAGGCCTGTGTGATATTACGTTATATGATATATCAAACAATAGGCCTGTGTGATATTACGTTATATGATATATCAAACAATAGGCCTGTGTGATATTACGTTATATGATATATCAAACGATAGGCCTGTGTGATATTACGTTATATGATATATCAAACAATAGGCCTGTGTGATATTACGTTATATGATATATCAAACAATAGGCCTGTGTGATATTACGTTATATGATATATCAAACAATAGGCCTGTGTGATATTACGTTATATGATATATCAAACAATGGGCCTGTGTGGTATTACGTTATATGATATATCAAACAATAGGCCTGTGTGATATTACGTTATATGATATATCAAACGATAGGCCTGTGTGATATTACGTTATATGATATATCAAACGATAGGCCTGTGTGATATTACGTTATATGATATATCAAACGATATTTGAATATTCTTGACATTTGAATCATACAGATAAAAAAATTATTATAACCAAATTATTCAGTCAGTTAAATTTTGTATTCTCGGATATCTGGTTGAATACAGGGTGCCTGAATTTACACAACTATCTATTTATCAATGAGCACGCAGTCTATAAATTTTAAACATTATGTAACAAACGAAAAAGAAGAGATTTCAATGTTCCTGGTAAAAACCTGCACGTGGATTGGATAGAACTACAAAAGGGTATGTAACTATCAACCTATTAATAACATCAGCAGGTTTACTTGGATGAAAGAAGTTCACATACCAGTAGAGGTTGAAGAAAAGATTCCATAAGTTCTTTTATTTACTTGTTTATTAATATTCGTCTGATAAACAAACTAACTGCGTCGTCACAATTAATTATGTAGACATTTCTAAATAGATTCCGTATAAGCATAAAACCTCTTGCTGCAGAGTAGATCAGTAATTGTCGGATTCGACTACATGTAGAAGAAATTCTGTTTTACAAGCAATAGCATCTGAAGCCTGACCTTATCCTATATAATTTCCATATTTGAAATAGTCGCCATCTTGTCGTAATTAATTATTAATTGCTAAATACTTTAAAATATCGATCAGTGATGGGATAAAGGACCTTCATAACTGCCCGAGGTCTTCACCGGCCATAAATAGATATGACTGAACAAGACCTCTGGTACCCGGTGCTCAATGTGATTAATCAGCCCCCTGGTGCCTGGTGCTCAGTGTGATTGAACAAGACCTCTGGTACCTGGTGCTCAATGTGATTAATCAGGCCCCTGTTGCCTGGTGCTCAGTGTGATTAACCAGGCCCCTGGTGTCTGGTGCTCAATGTGATTAACCAGGCCCCTGGTGTCTGGTGCTCAATATGATTGAACAAGACCTCTGGTACCTGTTGCTCAATGTGATTAATCAGGCCCCTGGTGCCTGGTACTCAATGTGATTGAAAAAGCCCCTGGTGCCTGGTGCTCAATGTTATTAACCAGGCCCCTGGTGTCTGGTGCTCAATATGATTAACCAGGCCCCTGGTACCTGATCAATCATCACAGTTTGCCCGTCATACGGGTACCGATACACTGTAATATGATTACACACTGTATTATAGGTGAATCCTGTAATAATTGTGATTCTCCGTCACCAATAAGCAGCATCTGGATTAATATTTCCGAGTTCGGTGGATTTTCAGCGCTAAATTTGAAGTTGTATAGATGCTTAAACTAAAGCCATGAAAGTACTATTCTAGATTCTCTGCAAATTGTACATATTTTATAGGGATGATATTTATATATTTACTTATTGATGGATTACCTGACAGATACAATTGTTGTTTGGTTGTTTGACAGCTTATTAGTAGCATATACTGGTATATAATGCACTGAAAGAAGAGTGACAATTGACTAACGAATATTTTATCGTTTTAATGATTCGATTCAAGGAAAAATGTATCTGTGGAAACTCCTACTCATCTCCCTATTTATTCGATATAATCAAGGTAATGAATGAATGTATGAATAATGAATTAATCAATGAATGAATGCAAGATCGAGTGGATGAATGAGTTAGAGAATGATTGAATGTGGGGTACACATGTATATTATCTACGTGTATCTATATATATATATATATATATATCTAATATATATATATTATATATATATATATATATGCATATATATATATATATACTATATATATGCATATATATATATATATATATATATATATATATATATATATATATATACTCGTATATATACATATATATTCGTATATACATGTATACACGTTATATATATGTATATATATATATATATATACATTTACATATATATACATGTATACTGTATATACATATAATACTATGCATTATATATATATATATATATATATATATATATATGTATGTATATGATGCATGTACATACATTATATACAAGTACAATTGTACATGTATATAAATCGTGTTACTTCAATGGTAGTTGCTAGTATATCATAGCTTTAGTATCATATACGTGGAATGAATGGTCGACTAGTACGTACTATGTATCTATTTATTACATATATCTTGCTCAGTCTTTCATAAATTTTCACTTCTATGCAGACGACACTCAACTGTATATTTCCTTTTCTAATCATGGTTCCGATCAGAAACTGGCTCATCTCTCATCCACTCTAGACAAGGTTTATTGCTGGTTTTGTGCTAACTGTCTTGCTGTTAATCCCTCCAAAACTGAATACCTTTTAATTGGCACTCCTTTGCAAAAAATAAAATTACTAATAATTCTGTTAATTTTCAGAATCTTGCTCTTTCACCTTCTCGATCCGCCAAAAACTCTTTGAGTCATATTTGATGAAAACCTTGACTTTAAATCCCATATCTTTTCTGTTTGTCGCGCTTCTTTCTTTCAGATTCGTCAGATTAGGCAAATACGTCCATCCCTTACTAGAAATTCAGCCACTATCCTTGCTAATTCTATAGTTCATTCAAAGCTCGACTACTGTAATTCATTATTACAAGTGTTGCCTACTTCTTCTCTCAATCGTTTGCAGCACGTCCAAAATTCTCTTGTACGTGTTGTTTACAAGTCCTCTCGACTTCAATTTCGCTCTCTTTCTTTACTTCGCAGACTTCACTGGCTCCACGCATAAAATATAAAACATTTCTATTAACTTTCTAAACTCTACGATTTGGCAAGTCTTCTTACTTATCTGAAATTCTTCTTCCCTATCGACCCTCACGTTCACTTCGTTCCACCGATGCCAATCTTCACTCTGTTCCAATAGTCTCACATCTTTGGGCAGACGTTCTTTTTCTTACGCAGCATCCACAATCTGGAACTCTTTACCTGCTAATCTTCGCTCTTGTTCTTCTCTTTCAACATTCTCTAGCAAGCTTAAGACTTACCTTTTCCAACCGTAGACATAATCAATCTACCCTGACCATTTTTTTTTTTTTTTTCTGGCTTTCGTTTAGGACCTTACTTCTCCTCAGCACATTTCCTTTGCAGACTGGTCTGGGTGAATTGATCTGTAGTGATGTGTGCTGTTTGAGACTTCCCTGACATCATCTTTGGATGAGGAAACGGACGTTAAACCTTTATTATTATTATTATTATTAAGTTGTACATTACAATGTTAGAATTGTAATTATTATTATTATTATTAAATTATGATTACTAAGGTAATTTCTTTAGCACATTTCTAAGCTTTCTACGACTGCCATATGCTTATCGTCCATATGGCATTCGTAAGGAAAGGCTATCTTTGATCCATCATATTGTTTCCGGACACAACACGGGCATCTAACACTTACCTGCATTTACCAGGATTTACTACCGAGTTGATGCTTCCTTTTTTCTTTTTTCACTGGAGTTAGTTTCGAATTCCTGCAGAAAATTCTTAAACCGTATGATTTCTGAAACAGGGAAAACATAAAAATAAATATTTATTTCTACATTCTTAATTATTGTGTCATACAAAGAATATAAACCAGCATATGTTTATTTTGTTCACATATCACACCGCACAGCAGTCAACATATTTCGAATAACATAATGGTATTTAAGTTAAACCCAAAGGCAGGCACTCTACTACTCGCAAAAACAGGCCATCAATGAGGGAGCATAGAACCTCATCTATTTGATCACCTGATATATTTAAATAAATTTGTACATTTGGTATACATGAATACATGAATATAATTATAGTAAAGGTCCTATGATTGTAGGTCGAGTGCTTAGAGTGATCCGGCTACACAGTCTTTTCAATACTGGGTAACAAATACAATTTACAATGATTGCATGTCAATTACAATGTACAATTTACAATTGCTGGCATGACAGTCACATGTGCATGTAACCGTTAATATAAAAACCAATGACTCTTCTAAACATCTCTTTCTTTATTTCAGGAGTCGTACATAAAACAACTGATATAGCCCAAGCTCTTGGACCTAACTGGAAAGGTATTTCAATGGGCTTCATTTTACATTAATTTTTTATTTTAAAATGCTCAGTAATAGTTATATCTTATTGCTGCTAAGATTTATTGGGAGCCGAAAAGATATATACTCTTAGCAAATGTATGTATTTGTTATCTAGGCTAATTGTCAGACCAGGATTCATATGCTACGGATACCCAAGATGAGGAGTCTCAAATTGGTGGATATCATAGGATATCCAGAGTACTAAAGTATGTCACAGATGTTGTTGATATAAAACTGTTGGAAATCTATGGTACTAGAGTATCTTATAGGTGTTGTTGATATCAAACTACTGGTGATCTATGGTATCTCACAGATGTTGTTGGTATCAAACTGTTTTGTTAGCTACATGTATGGTACTGAAGTATCTCACAGATGTCGTTGATATCAAACTGTTGGGTATCTAGAGTACTAGAGTATCTCACAGATGTCGTTGATATCAAACTGTTGGGTATCTAGAGTACTAGAGTATCTCACAGATGTCGTTGATATCAAACTGTTGGGTATCTAGAGTACTAGAGTATCTCACAGATGTCGTTGATATCAAACTGTTGGGTATCTAGAGTACTAGAGTATCTCACAGATGTCGTTGATATCAAACTGTTGGGTATCTAGAGTACTGGAGTATCTCACAGATGTCGTTGATATCAAACTGTTGGGTATCTAGAGTACTAGAGTATCTCACAGATGTCGTTGATATCAAACTGTTGGGTATCTAGAGTACTAGAGTATCTCACAGATGTCGTTGATATCAAACTGTTGGGTATCTAGAGTACTAGAGTATCTCACAGATGTCGTTGATATTATTTTTGATACAAACGCTTATTCGCTGCTATATTACGTACAGAACTCTCTGTACGTAATAATTTAATATTTATTAAATTATTTATTTACAATAACAATTATTATTAATTAATAATTGTTAATTTAATAATTATTAATTAATAAATTAAAGAACTCTCTGCACTCGGGTTCAGCGGGGACTACATCGGTTGTTACAAGGAGGATAGGGCTAGTCCGGAATTCAACCTCGTCGAGAAGAACATCGAGGCGTTGTTAGCTGACGACGAGGCCAGGGAGAGGCTGAACGCTGGGCTGGAGACGCTGCAGGGGGCCCAGACCATCTGCTCCTGGTTTCTGAGGGTCAGCTACATCGGCTACAAGGTTTACTCTTTTTAAGCTCTTCGATGTTTTTTAATTTTTTATTTTTCTTACCAACGTCATGAGAAAGAGCATTCGGTTGGTGAGCGCCTAGGCTTCAGAAATTGCTAAAAAAATTTAAACGAATGAAAAGTCTCAAATAGGGAATGATTTATGGATGATATGATGTAGGATAGCGAGGATTTGAGACAGTCTATTCGAATCTCGACCCTAGTTAAACTGGGATTCAAGGGTAGATGATGATGATGATGCTGATTTTTCTTAGAAGTATTGCTATAGGTCCTAGCCTATCATTAAAAGTTATCTCTATTACACATTTTTTATTTGCTATGGTTGCTATAGATCTACTTAGTTAAATCTATGAATATTGTATTTGATAATTGATGTTATGGTTGCTATGTTCGCTAATTTGATGTTATGATTGCAATGCTTATCAATTGATGAATTGATATTATTGTGTTCGTCGAAAAAATCAATAAAAAAGTGTTAAGTGTTGGGTAATTTTTTTATATATTTTAAATTCTGAGTCGATTATATTGTGTACTATATATTGTGTACGTTTTGTATTTATGCTATCATATGTTTAATGAAATAAAGATGTATATTACAGGAAGTCAAAGAATGATTAGATCAAAGGGACTAGCAAAGAGCCAGTTAACGTAGATTTCACATAGATTAATGATAAACAAGATATCATAAAATCGCACCATTGAAACAATTGACTAGATCCATCCATACATTGATCATATGAATCCATCATAGAAGTTCATCATAGGAATTCATCAGAGGAATCCCTAATAGCGTACCAAAACCCATAACAACATCGAACACTCAACGTTTACCTAAAATCCATACCAACATCGAGCACTCAACGTCTATCTAGATTCCAGCAAGTCTTAATTTCTAGCGACTAACTAAACAAATTACGGTGCATTGACAGACATCAAATCGAAGAACTAAATTCATAGGGCCATACTAATCATAGACTACATTTGATTACAATTATTATCGATATCATTATTATCAACCTATTATCATTATTATCAACCTATTATCATTATTATCAACCTATTATCATTATTATCAACCCATTATCATTATTATCAACCTATTATCATTATTATCAACCTATTATCATTATTATCAACCTATTATCATTATTATCAACCTATTATCATTATTATCAACCTATTATCATTATTATCAACCTATTATCATTATTATCAACCTATTATTATTAGCCTCCTCCACCCTCTGCCTCCACCTTTCACGATCCTGTACAAAGTCATTAACATCACCCAGTGTACGATTGAATTTAATATCTAATTGACGTATATCATTATTGTATAGTTTATTTAATGTGTATTTTATTTCCCATTCCTACCCTCATTTTATTGTTTAGTAGTCTATATTTTAAAGCTTTTCTAATTGGAATATTTTCATTTAGTCTTTGCATATGGCCTATCCAACTTTGTATTTTTTCCTTATGGCTTGACTCGAAGGCTTCTCTTGTGTAATAATTATCATTACTAATTACAGCCATATTTTGATTACTCTGCGCCAGACGAAGGGACCTGCGATCGTGACAGAATGTTCTAACTCATTCGGCACTCTTGGGAGGCAGCCCGACACCAGCTGTCCGCCCAAGATCATCGGGGACGGGACGACCGTCTTCATGGGCGACCCTGACAGCGTCGCCGTATACACTGGTAGATTCGAATGTCTCAGTAGCTTAGGGGTAACGTCATGAAGTTTTAAATGACAGATCCTGAGGTGAATTGAACCCTCGCGGGTTTGAATCCCAGCGGCGCTGATCTGAGTGTAAAATCTTGTATACTTAAGGGACTGTCATGTAGACATATGTAGACATTCATAGTACCGTATGAATGTCTCAACAGCGTAGGGGTAACGTCATGAAGTTTTAAATGACAGATCCTAAGGTTAATTGAACTCTCGCGGATTCGAATCCCAGCTGCTTTGATCTTAGAACAAAATCTTGGATATTCACTGGACTGGTTATACGGAAAATGGACTAAATTGCCTAACGGTTTAAACATGTGGTAATAAAAGTGATAGATATCGACACAGTTGATCATTTCACTGTAATGTGTATTTACTTTTTTACTTAATATTTCACTTGTCGATCAGTGCTTCGATCAATGCACCGATCACTTATATATTTTTTTTTATTCATGTGTGATCAATCAATCGGTGATTCTAGCAATTTATTGTACATTATGCAACACCGTCAATGAGAAGAGTCTGTAAGTGAAGATTTAGCATATAGATTGATAAATATCAAAATAGCTACGGCTTGACTAGTAAGATGCGATATATTATAGTATGATATTGTATGGCATCATACTGAATTTCTAAATTTTTCACAGTACCGTATTGTGTACATTACTTTACAGTACTGTACTGTGCTGTGTGGTAGTTCGGAGTGCTGTATTGTGCTGTATAGTATTTCAAATTATTGTATTTAATTATAGTATAGTATAATTTTAAATGTTAGTATTTCAAATTATTGTTATCAGTGGTTCAATCCCAGCTCCAGTCTCCTTAACGGTGTCCCTCTAATAAAAAAGCTGGTAAAGCTAAGGTTAACGTCAGTTTCCTCACTCGAAAGCGATGTCAGTGACGGGATAATAGCAATGATAATGATTTAATATAATGATTTTTTAATAGCGATATCCCTCTATAGCTCAGCTTCATAACTAAAGTATTGCCAGAAAATTGCATCATTTTTAGCTCTAAAAGATTTTTATAGTTTTGTTGCTCGATTCTTTCAAAGTGTACACGTTGCACACGAATGCACACGGTGAAATCGAGCAACAAAATGATAAAAAATCTTGTACCGTTGACAATTACGCAACTATCTGATAGAGTTTAACTATGAAATTTTTTCCATGAAACTAACTTGTATTGTACTATTAATCAATCAATCAATAAGAATTTAACGTCCGGTTCTTCGCCATAAGGAAATGTCAGGGACGTCTCTTGCTGACTCTACACAAACAGGCGCCAAAGTACTACACGATGACGACTGAGTACACAGAGACTACTAGAGAAAGCAAAATCAAAACAGTGCAAGTCCAAGATCCAAGGCAAACCACTGCGCATTGTACTGCATGTTGTTGTATTTCAGTTTGTCCGGTCGGTGCCTACTTGCAGGACTTCATGTGCACAGGAGTGTGTCACTGTGACAGTGGCAGACCTTGTGATTCTGTAAATGGGACCTGCCCTAAAAAGTGTGGTCCACATTTTACTGGTCCAAACTGTAATCAAAGTGAGTATTCCAATTAATTATTATTCAGTTAAATTTAATAAGACTAAACTGGTATCACAGTGAGTACGATAATTGATTATTCTGTTAACTAACTAGGAGGGCCTAAGTTTTGTTACTATTTATAATATTATAATATTTTACTTGGTCTAATTACTGTCAACTGATTCTATAATTAAGAAAACTGTAAGCTGTAAGTATGTATGATAATTAACTAGTTATTTATATTACATTTAATAGTTACATATATGCAGTATTTAAAATAAAAATTCTGTTGAATGCGATACATCATGATCCACTGGTTCATTCTCTGTCAGGCTTCCTTTCTGTAAATAAACAATCTACTTAATATTATTTTAATACTAAATTTACTAATTCACACGCTGTTAGTGTAGGCTAATTATGATAACAGTTTCTGTTTCTATAAGTATTGTGCTATATGAGACAAAACACTTAATCTACATCCGTGTTGTGTCTAATCACTGTAGAATAGAACAACCGTTAAAGTACGCGTTTTGTAGGAAAGTTTAAACGGAAACGAAAGAAAGCAATGAGAAACTACTTCAGGAGCCATATATTCAAGTGGTACATTGATGATGGGCATATAAGGCCTAGTTAATGTGATAGGATCAAATTGTTCATCAACGGATTGCTTTAATGAGTGAACTATAGGTAGAAATATATGTAAAAGTAATACGTGTTTGTAACTCTTGATTTTGCTAATATATTGACCACTTTACTACCTTTCTCTCAATGCCTATAACTCATGAACCTGATGATATATTGTTCTCAGTTGTATTGTAAGTTTATTTTAAAATTTGGACTTGATATTTAATTGTCCTCTATGGCGCTATAAGTTCATCGTTTAAAACTTATACCTGCTATTATATTATCCTCTATTGGAATGTGTACTCGTTGTTTATGACTTCGATCTTCTAATACATTTCCTCCATTGTACTCTAAGCTCATTGTTTAGGACTTGGCCCTGTTAATATATTGGCCTCTATTTTACTGTAAGCTGATTTTTTATAACTTAGGCCTCCTAATACATTTTCCTAATAAGTATTATACTGTAAGTTCATTGTCGATAACTTGGACATGCTAATAAGTTGTCCTATATTATACTATAATCTCATAGTTTTTAACTAAGATCTATAAAGTATTGTCCACCATTGAAGTGTAAGTGGACTGTTTATAACTTGGACCCTCCAATACACTGTGCTCTATTGCTCTATTGCTCTATTGCACTGTTTATAACTTGACCCTCTAATACATGTGCTCTATTGCACTGTTTATAACTTGGACCCTCTAATATACTGTGCTCTATTTCACTCTTTATAACTTGGACCCTCTAATACATGTGCTCTATTGCACTGGCTCTATTGCAATGTTTATAACTTGGACCCTCTAATACATGTGCTCTATTGCACTGGCTCTATTGCACTAACTTGGACCCTCTAATACATGTGCTCTACAGAATCCTATGAGCCCTGTGAGAGTTCACCTTGTCTAAACGATGGAACGTGCGAGATGACCTCTGACGGTCAAGGATACAAGTGCACGTGTCAGACAGGATTTGACGGGAAAACTTGTGGAAATCTGCAATTCAGTAAGTTAATCTTTACGTGATAAACGTTAGAGATCAATTTGATGTCGGTTTTGCTAGAGTAGGAAGACTAATCTCAAACGTGCGATCAGGTGTTCAAACTGACTTCCATACCAATCTTACCTTGAACCGCGGAATGGGAGAGCTTAATCGATAACGACGATAAGCCGTACAGCCTAGCTTTGTGCTTATCCCTGAAACTTTTATTGCTGTCTGCTTCATCTTTAACCCTCTCCCCACTCTGTTTCTTGTGCCTTTTCTGACTCTTACCTTGCAAACTTGACCCTTAATTGTATCAGAAGTCATCTTTTATCTCGACATAAGCTTTAAATTCGCTCCAATTAAAAATTACTTTAATAAAAGTAAAGTAAACACGCATTATAGTGAAATGATCAACTATGTTGATATCTATCACTTTTAATACCATATGTTTAAACCGTTAGGCAATTTAGACCATTTTCTGCATAACCAGTACAGTGAATGTCCGATATTTTACTCTCAGATCAGCACGGCTGGGATTCGAACCAACGAGGGTTCAATCCATCTCAGGATCCATCATTTAAAAGCTCATGACGTTGCCCTACGATATTAAGACATTCTATAATAAATCAATAGCAATCAATACTTTCTCTTTCCAGAGGTGTAGTGCTTATATCAAGATCATTATTTCAAAAACATATTGACTGATTTATTTGTTATTTGTCCACAATATCTTATTGTTCAGTTGCTTGATTGATTTGCAGATCCGTGCACCAGTAACCCGTGCTTGAATGGAGGCGTGTGTGTCGTTGACGACAGGCAAGAAACTTTCGTATGCAACTGTCCAGACTATTTCATAGGAATCCGTTGTGAAGGTATCCTATCTCTCTCTCGTTCTCTCGGTCTCTTTCTGTCTCTCTCTCTCTCTTTGTCTCTCTCTTTGTCTCTCTCTGTCTCTCTCTCTCTCTCTCTCTCTCTGTCTCTCTCTCTCTCTCTGTCTCTCTCTCTCTAGCTCTCTCTCTTTCTCTCTCTCTCTCTCTTTCTCTACCCTCTCTACCTCCCTATCTTTCTATCTCTCTCTCTGTCATGAATACTTCATAGGACTCTGTTGTGAAGGTATCCTATCTCCCTATCTATCTATCTCTTTCTCTCTGTCTCTCTCTGTCACTCTCTGTCACTCACTCTCTCTCTCTCTCTTTCTCTCTGTCTCTCATTTTCTGTGGCATTCTCTCTTTCTCTCTCTCTCTCTCTCTTTCTCTCTCTCTTTCTCTCTCTCTCTCTCCCTCTCTCTCTCTCTCTCTTCACTTATCACATTTTATCTGATTAAAGTCAGGTTCTTCAGCCGAGCAACCAAGTACTAGTGCAGTCTAGTGCAGACATTCTGCGCCCCAATTATATTAGTAATAATATTCATGAGAATATCTTTACGTTGATTTTTATCACATTTTATAATAGTATTGTTATCAATTGGTATTAACGTTCTTGAGGTGGGATTTAGTGTACTTGGTTTAGCTGCGCGCCATTGAGCGAAGTTAAGCTACGTGTGATCCGGTTAGTACATAGATAGGTGATCACCTTGAAAGACTCAGTATTGACAGGTGTGAATGAAATAATTCAAAGGTGTTGGAAGGTTATTCTTAAATTCGCGCTGAATACCATCAGTGCTCTATCTAATACACCGATTGATAATAATTAACCGTTGAGAGAAAGGAGAAAATAACAAAAACAACAAAAGAGAAACTAAGAAGGAAACTTGTAAATACACGCTTTTGTAGTTTGTATACGACCACAAAAAACCAAATGCACGGACCTAAGAGAAATTGAATATTTTTATTTATACTTTTCTCCTTGTCTACTCAATGTAGCCAGTTGTTTTTTTTATTGCTGTAGCCGACTCGAACGTTTCGGAATAGCTCACTCTTACTTATAAGAAACATATTTTGAAATAATGCAACCTCTTTCTCGCTTTCTCTCTCTCTCTCTCTCTCTCTCTCTCTCTCTTCGTCTCCCTCTGACTCTCTCTCTCTATCTAGCTCTCTGTCTCTTTATATTACAGTATCTGCACTAGTTGGCGCTTATAAACAATTAAAGCTTTTAATTAATCTATTCTTCTGTTTTATATCCTTCTAATTAATCAATGAATTGAAATTATTACGTACTAAATCATATAAATGAAACTATACATTTGCTTAGACGTCCGAGTATACCAGATTCCTCTACTAAACCGAACACGTATACCACCCTTCGTGTACCAGGGATGCTACAGAGACTACCCGAAGAGTAGGGACCTCACTGGGTTGCCTTGGGCCCTGAAGCAGAGTGTCGATAGTTACGGGTACACCACAGGAATGACCCTATATTCCTGTTCCCTACATTGCTACACCAATGGCTACACATTTTTCGCTGTTCAGGTTTGCAATCCGCAATTGAACGATAATTAATTTAATGGAATGCGGTCTTTTTGTTGTTTTATTCATAGTTTAAGGTAAAGCTGGTAAAGCTAATATTAACGTCAGTTTCCTCAATCGAAAGCGATGTCAGTGACGGGCGAGCCCAGGATTTGAACCCAGCACATACTGATCCGCGATCGAATATCTTACCGACATCGCCACGGGCTCCAGCCAGCGGCGATGATTTTAGGCTACGTAGGATTCAACACTTATGTTCGCAAAGTTCCTTATTTTGTCAAGGTTAAAATACTATACCTGATTTTCATTAGCCTTGGCTTAAGCTACTGTTTCAATACTTTTATTTTGCTTGTGCAATCTATAAAATTTGATCATAAAATCCTTCTACCGGAGATTTATTAATTTCCAAACAATCTGAGATTTAAATCTAGTAAATATTTAAAACGTCTAATTCAAATGGAAAACTATTTATGGTATGGGATATCTGTACACCAATCAACTGATGACAATAAAGTACAATGATGTATTGTATTTTAAATACAATAATGTATATGTATTATATAATGTATATGTAATGTAATATGTATATGTAATTAAGCATATGTAATGTATCTCTCTCTCTCTCTCTCTCTCTCTTAGTGCACTGCCTACTGCCAGGCCCATGGTATATAACGCCTCTACTCTTCTCTGTCTTCCGCCTTCCTCTTAATTTCCACATGAGTGGGTCTTTAAATCATCTAACATACCTAATCTCGGCCTGCCCCTGCCTCTTTTTCCTTCCGTTTTACCTTCTGTGACCTCTTTCAATAGACCTTCCCCTTAGAATGTGTCCTTTCCAACTATTCTTCCCATTTCTTAATATATTTATTAGCTGTCTAATATAATGTATATGTATAAATAATGTATATGTATTGTCTATCTTTAGAACGGAGTGGAGTGTAGATGCGGTGATGACTATGGTAAGTACGGACGGGTGACTGACAGCCAGTGTAAGGTAGCGTGCTCGGGGCAGCAGGGAGTGAACTGTGGAGGTGAGGGCTTCAATAGCGTCTACTCGGGTACGTCTCAATCAATCAGTAAATCAATCAATCAATCAGCCTATCAGTCCGTCCATCAAAAAATCAGCTAATCAATCAAATAAAAAATCTATCACCTCCTGTCTGTCTGTCTCTCTGTCTGTCTGTCCGTTAATCAATCAATCAATTAATTAACCAATTAATTAAATAATAAATTAATCTATCTATCAATCAATCCAGCGATCAATACATTCGAGTTTCTATACATTAGCTGCATACATTCGTGTATTTATTCATCGAGTATCTATACATTCTAGTATCTATACATTCTAGTATCTATACATTCTAGTATCTATACATTCTAGTATCTATACATTCTAGTATCTATACATTCTAGTATCTATACATTCTAGTATCTATACATTCTAGTATCTATACATTCTATTATCTATACATTCTAGTATCTATACATTCTAGTATCTATACATTCTAGTATCTATACATTCTAGTATCTATACATTCTAGTATCTATACATTCTAGTATCTATACATTCTAGTATCTATACATTCTAGTATCTATACATTCGCTGAATACATTCGCGTATCTATTTGTTTTGAATTCAGTTTGTGGTGAGAACAAGTATGGTAAGACTTGCATGCTGCACTGTAACTGTGTTCGGTACACGTGCCACAGAAAACTGGGCACGTGTTTCGACGGCTGTCAGGATGGTTTCATAGGAGAGAGATGCGATGAGGGTAGGTGGTCTGTAATCAATCAATCAATCAGTAAATTACTTAATCAATTTATCCGTAAATTCATCAAGCAATTGCGATAATCGAAAATTCCCAAAGAAAACTGAAGAAATCCCTAATATAAATGGTAGGATTTATGTCATTTTAGCAAAATAATTCGTATTTGTATACAATATTATATATATATACTGTATATATATATATATATATATATGCTTATATAATATAATGTAATATTGTATATATATATATATATATTTATATACGTATATATATATATATATATATATATATATATATATATATATACTGTATAATGTGTACAGTATATATATATATATATATATATATATATATATATAAAATATATATTATATATATATTATATATATTTATATATATATATATTATATATATATATTATATATATATTTATATATATATATATATATAAAGCGTTCCGTGGCAAATCCATGCTATATACATGTATATTCATTAACCACACCAAAATAAAGCTTATTGCTTGGGAATAATAAGGTTTCTGGGATTGTAACTCTTTTTCATCATCAGTTCTTGCGCAGACGCCTCTTACGAAACGTGCAATCTATGGTTTGTCTGTTCTTAATTGGCCCAGACATAGAGAACAAAACGAGTTATAAGAAAAACGTTCACCTAGTTACTGTCTTTAATTCCAGTACATATCTCTGGCGGCTGCATAATCATTTAATTTATTAATTCAATTTTGATCACTTTTCTTTATTTTTCAAAATCTTCTACGCTGAATTTCTCACCAGACTAACCATTACTCCTGCCTTCATATTTCCAGTTTCACTGCATCTTCATGCTTCGACAAAAATCATATAGGTTAAATACACTGGATTCAATTGGCTGGAGCCAATGGCGATGTCGGTAAGATATTCAACCACGTATGAGTATATGCGGGGTTCAAATCCTGGGCTCGCCCGTCACTGACAACGCTTTCGAGTGAGGAAACTGTCGTTAACATTAGCTTTACTTTTATACATGTAATTTTGTTGTGTGTTCTAGATAAGATTCGTAACTATAACAGGCACATATCTTTAGCATTTCTTCTGCATGGATGTGCAAGCGCTGTTCTGGTCTTAACAGCCATAATCTCCATATTCAAATCCAAGTAATCAGCAATGTTACCTTAAATATATTTCATAAACAGCTTAGTTTATTTCGTATATTATTTTATATTTCATACAATGTTTGTTTCATATATTTCATATATATTTTGGTAAACAGGATAGTTTGGGTAAACAGGATAATTTTCTCAGGGAATGACGACCCTGACACGGTAAATGTTAGTCGAAGCTGAGGAAGGCATAGGAGACCCACCTCGTCATAAGCAAAAGTCCACGAGAATAATGGTAAGACTATATCAAAAGGAATGTTAGATTATTTAAAGATCCATTCGTATGTGGACATGAAGAGGAAACAGAGGATAGAGATGAGTGGAGGCGTTATATACCATAGATCTGCCAGTAGACAGTGCACTGAGAAAGAGATATATATTTGATAACTGCATGCTGTTTTTCAACGATATACATTCATGTCTATCTCTATCCAAAAACAAGAGAAGGACACGCCAATGAAAATAAGACAAATCCAGAGAGAGAGAGAGAGAGAGAGAGAGAGAGAGAGAGAAAGAAAGATAAACCAGCAGCTTATAGTAATAATAAATAATAATAAAGGTTTAACGTCCGTTTCCTCATGCAAGGATGATGATGATGATGATGTCAGGGACGTCCCCACATCACATGTCACTACATTTCATCAGCATGCACTGATGAAATGATCGTTTAGAGGAAAAGTTAGTTAAGGAAATTCTGGCTTAGATCTGGGCTTTAACTGTTAGAGCATCGAATAAATACTGGCGTATAATAAAAAGAGCGCAGAATTTGAGACTTACAATTTAATATAACCGCACTTGTTACACTCTAAGCAATTTGGATTACAATAATAACTTTAGTTACTTTAATTAAATTAGAAATCGGTACCCGTAAAATTGGCAATGCAAAACGATGTATAGGCCTATCTCTTTCCTCTTATATAAAAATAAATGAATAATGCAATGAACTGTAATACATTGGTGAAAAAGTTCAAGCTAAACAAATGTTACTATAGAAGAAATAGAATATATTGATCAAGAAAATTGAAATTAAACGTTGTAAATGTTATGAAATAAACGAAAAAGAAATGTGGTAAAACGTTCCTGGTATAAAGCTGCATGTGAATTTTTGAAAGACAGACATAGTGCATCTCTTGAATGTTCCTGGTGAAAACCTGCATGTGGATTGAAGATAGACATGATGCGCCCTCTCTTGAGTGATAGCTATCAAATCTTGGGTGTGAAGCACAGTACACGCAGAGCGATATATATATATATATATATATATATATATATATATATATATATATATATATATATATATATAGAGAGAGAGAGAGAGAGAGAGAGAGAGAGAGAGATAGTGGCAGGCAATTTTATATAAGAATGTTAAGTTTAGTTTACAGTATTACGATATACATGTAGAAGTTTACTAATTAATAATTAATTATGAGTAATTGTCTATATTGTGTAGACGAATATTTACTCAAATTAGTTACTTTTGTCATTTTTAATTTTGTTTGGCAGGCTCCACTCTCCTGAGAAGAGAAGACAAATTTTAGCACTCATTCACAAACATAAGAACGTTGTAGAAGGAACAATTGCACAGAAATTGAAAAAGAGAATTCAAAAAAAGAAGCTGTCTATAGAGTTGAAAAAAGCGAAGAAGAACGCGGAGCTTACAGCTAAGAAATCTCTTATTAAAAAGCTCACTTGGAAGAGTCTAAAAGCAAAGTTGAAAAATCAAAATAAGGCAGGTATAATGGATTCTAAAACGGAGAATGCCACAGCAAAGACATCAATTTTTAAGGGTCTTGCAGCAAAGATGACAAAACAAAATAAGGCAGGTATAATGGATTCTAAAACGGAGAATGCCACAGCAAAGACATCAATTTTTAAGGGTCTTGCAGCAAAGATGACAAAACAAAATAAAACTAGAGCGAAAATATCGAAACCAGAGGGGCCTAAGGCAAAGAAATCTCTACTAATGAACTTCAAAAATTTGAGAGGTCCAAGAGCAAAGATGAAAAAACCAAATAAAGCAGGTATAACGAAATCGAACACAGAGGCTATAAGAACATTACCGGCTCCAGGGTCCCTTAATTATATGACGGGTTCATCCCTTAATTATATGACGGGTTCAGCAGTTAATATGACAAACCAAATTCAAATTGGCGTCGATGAAACTAAAAATACAGCGCCTACAGCAAAGATATGCGCTCCACTTAATCTTCAAAATTTTAACATGGCAACGATAGCAACACAATATAAACCTGGAGTGACTGAATCCAAACCAAAGGAACCAACAGCAAATAAATCCGTTCTAGGGGAGCTCAATAATTTGACGGTGCCAACAGAAAAGATGGCAACACCAATTAAAGCCGATGCGACGGAATTGAAAGCATTGGAGCCTAAGGTGCCTAATTTGATGGAAGAACTCCAAAGCTGCAGAAAACTCTTGCAATGTCTCGAATCCAACTTGCAAACAGTACCAAAAGTATAATTTAGACAAATTTACCTAAACTTTCCGTAAAAGTATAGACTGATGATGTAAGGCTATCCTGAATTTCAAAACTAGAAAATCTAGAGAAGTCGCTGAAATCCTTTCTTACGAACCCTAACTGTCTGGATCTCAAAGAAGAGTTTCCTTGTAAGAGGAAAGTAGCAATCAATTATTTCTAGTGTACCCGCCTAGCGATGAAAAAGCCTGGATTCTTGTTACAAATCGATTAGTTAGTATATTTGTCCCAATATTGAATATGCAATGCGTCGTCGTCAAACGTCATCACGAAATTAAAGTAAAATAAAAATGAACAGAAACGGTAAATATGTCGAGACAGGCCGGAAGAAGCTCTTGAGATCATTACTGCTGGGCTGCTGTAAAACGACAGCTGAGCTGCTGCACATCGACAGCTGAGCTGCTGTACATCGACAGCTGGGCTGCTGCACATCTACTGCTGGGCTGCTGCACATCTACTGCTGGGTAAAAAGTAAACACGCATTATAGTGAATAATCAACTATGTTGATATCTATCACCTTTAAAACCACATGTTTAATCCGTTAGGCAATTTAGACCATTTTCCGTATAACCAGTCCAGTGAATGTCCGAGATTTTACTCTCAGATCAGCGCGGCTGGGATTCGAACTCACCAGGATTCAAATCACCTCAGGATTTGTCATTTAAAACTTCATGACGTTACCCCTACGCTATTTAGACATTCTAAATACATACAGGACTGAATGATGATTGTTAACAAGGTAGACCTATATTCAACTACATACAGGGCTGAATGATGATTATTAACAAGGTGAACCTATATACAACTGGGCTGCTGCACATCTACTGCTGAGCTGCTGCACATCTACTGCTGGACTGCTGTACATCTACTGCTGGGCTGCTGTACATCTACTGCTAGGCTGCTGCACATCTACTGCTGGGCTGCTGCACATCTACTGCTAAGCTGCTGTACATCTACTGCTGGGCTGCTGCACATCTACTGCTAGGCTGCTGCACATCTACTGCTGGACTGCTGTACATCTACTGCTGAGCTGCTGTACATGGACAGCTGAGCTGCTGCACATCAACTGCTGGGCTGCTGCACATCTACTGCTGGGCTGCTGTATATCTACTGCTGGACTGCTGCACATCTACTGCTGGGCTGCTGCACATCTACTGCTGGGCTGCTGTACATCTACTGCTGGACTGCTGTACATCTACTGCTGGACTGCTGCACATCTACTGCTGGGCTGCTGCATATCTACTGCTGGACTGCTGCAATGCACATCTACTGCTGAGCTTCTATATACCTACTGCTGGACTGCTGCATATCTACTGCTGAGCTGCTGTACATCGACAGCTGAGCTGCTGCACATCTACTGCTGGACTGCTACAAGTCAACTGCTGGGCTGCTACAAGTCAACTGCTGGACTGCTACAAGTCAATTGCTGGGATGCCACAAGTCAACTGCTGGGCTGCTACAAGTTAACTGTTAGGGTTGCTATATGTCAAGTGCTAAGGGTTGCTACAAGTCAACTGCTGGGCTGCTACAAATCAACTGCTGGGCTGCTACGAGTCAACGGCTGGGTTGCTACAAGATAACTGCTGGATGCAGCACATGACTGTTGCATTGAGTCCAATGACTGAATGTAAAATTGAACAATGAAATGATTCAAATGAATAATGATTGCTAAATCTAGGTTAAGTCTTAAGGCGCTTAAATTCATATTTTCTCCTCAACTGATGATTATAAAATAAGCGATGTCTGATTGACGCAGAAAGTGTCATACCAGTTGAGAGTAGTTATATGTGATAGGATCCCGACCATTTCTATGAAAGAAAGTAATTGTTTAATTCAGAGCTCAACCTAATTAATAACCGAATATAGTAAACAATTAATCAGTGAGTTTGTCATTTACTGGATTGGTAAATAGATTACTGGCTAAACGGTTAAAACAAGCGGCATTAAGTGATAGATAGCCTCTTACCGCGGATGATCATTTCACTATAATGCGTATTAAATTAGATTACCATATCATAATTCAAACAGTGTCTACGACATTCAATCTATCCTCCACAAAGCAGTCGTATATCTTACGCCCTTACGAAGACGGTAAAAGCGCATTTTCTTGGATATGATTGAACTGTCATACCTATGAGTAACTTCACATTCTTCTTAAGCAGTCACCTACAAAGTACTCAATTCAACTAATTTACCCAGTTCAGGACGGGAAAACTTAGCTTCAGTAGAAATATTAAACAACAAACAACCAAGCAATGAATGTCACACTTCGTAATCTGTATTTAATGCACATATATATTCTAAATCACAAAATCAATGCAAATGGAGTATCAGCAAATGAAACATATAGCCTAAACAGCTATTAACGTTCGTTTAATTAGTCATCTCGTAATAGTAAATGTTAAGCTATAACAGTAAGATACTCTTAGAAAATATACAGTTCTATCATCTTCAGTATTTAGTAAATATTAGAATATATGCCTTGAAAATTACTCTTTAAATCACCTTTTCCTTTCCTCCCTACGTCCGCTCCAGCTCTCCAACGAACTAAGAAATAACGTCACACATGGTTTCACATTAGATGTGCATTTTATGCGCAGAGATATTGGTTTGTTATACAAAGAATTTGAGCTAACGCACTTTTAGCGTCATGATAAGTCTGCGCACATACAGCGTTGCGTTGTATTTGATCGTTAATCAAACATTAAAAACAGCCCCACCTTTCCGCTGAATGAATATAGTTTTTATTTTATTTTTACCAGTACAAATCAGCAACTGAATAAATCCCACTGTTAAGTATCAAGGCAACCCTTGATATCTAAATTTAGAAAGAAAAGGGAGAAGCTGGAGAAGGGTAGAGGAGGAATCTCAATACTAATCAAATCATAATTTAAAATTGGAAAGATAGTATTATCTTGAGAGAAATAGAAAAAAGCCAGATGTTCAGGGCACAACTATTATTTAAGCTACAACATCTATAAACAGTAACAAACAAGTCTTTAATTAAATTGAAGAAAAATGTAGATAAAATTAAAAGAATATCAAATGTATATATAGCAAGATCCTAACGAGAATATTTCTATCAATAGATCAATACAGACTTGCTGCTATAGCTGATTATCCGTTGAAATACAAGACAAAGGTATACAAGATATACTTCCACGTTTATGCATGCATGTATATACACACACTATCCAATATAGTCAGTACCGACATGTGCACACAGAAGCCTATGTATGCACACAATAGCACATACAAAACACGCGTGCATGCACATTAGCCTATAAGAACTTATGTGAGAGCATGCATGCACAAACTTGCACACAATTGCAAGTATACACATTACACAAAGAATTATATAAATGCATGAATATGTACGCTATCAGGAGTAAATGCATAATTCAGCGTCACAAATAAAGTTCACGATTTCTGTACTGCGATTAGAGGCAATACCGTCTCATGCAACCAATTCCACAAGCTTGGTGCATAAGATGTGCTACAAACACCTTAGAAAAAGGAACTCGATATCGTCAGTATATTTAGCAAATCATACTAAAAATCGTTTAGAGTTGTTAATTTCCTCAAAAGGCACCAATGACACACACATGCCATCATTACATACGATGTAACATTTTACCACACAATAGACGCAACATTCTCATTTATGCTACATGCAATCTTTGCAACTGTTTCCATTTTAGTGCCCAACACTCCGAATTATACGTCACTACTAGCCTAACCACCTAAATATGGAATATGCCTTTCAATCTTAGTGGTATTCTCCTATCACACAGCACTCCACTAGCCGCTCTACTCTTTGCCCATCCAGCCTCGATAATTAAGGAAACGGAATTATAAAATTCGTATGCTTAGGTTAATCATAATAATAATTATTACTATTATTTAATATTATTATTAGGATTATTGTTATTCATAATCATAATAATAATATTATTATAAGTTAATACTGACGTTAACCTTAGCTTTACCAGCTTTTGCTTTTTAATAATAATAACAATAATAGCAATAATAATCAGAGTAATAGTAATAGTAATAATAATACTAATAACAATAATACTAAAATAAATATTATTATTATTATTATTAACATATTATCCCGAACTGGTTAAACAGGAATTTAAGGAAAGATGATGGTGATTATTATTATTATTAATCTGTGCATACAATGTTTATAATTCGGTTTCCTGATGAAAGATTGATGTTAGGAACAGGAGCAATCTACAATTCTTCCAAACAGTTTCATTACAGGGAAGCTGAGATCCTAATCGGTGCCGATCCACGATTCAGGAGATAATCAACAAATATATTTGAAATCTACGGTGTAATACAGAAAAGTTACATAAGAAGTAATAATTAATTAATAATTGTTATCGATGTTTTCATTACGCGAGTTACGCAAGTGTTAAATGCATATGCCCATATTTCCGTTTATCAAATACAACAATTAATGTCGTTGACACTGATGCATACATCATTGACAACAACTTATATTATTGACATTGATACATATATCATTGCCAACAACCAATCCAAAATCATTGATATTGATACATATATCATTGACAACAAGTTTTATTATTGACATAGAAATATACATCATGGATGAAAGCTTTTATTATTGACATTAATACATATATCATTGACAACAACATATATCATTGACATTGATACATATATCATAGACAACAACGTACAGTTTATCATTGACGCTGACACTATTATAGTATACATCATAGATAACAACTGTACAAAGTCACTGTCAGAGCCGACTGATAAGTCACTGGTATCACTGATAGCTGATAACCCAAAATCACTATCAGTGTACAAAATCATTTATAATATATAGTATCAAATCAAAATCATCAAAGGTTAATCACTGAAAATCAATACACTATCAGCAAAAGCAGAAACATAAATAAATATAGGACGCATTATCGTCAACACTATAAGCTTCTAAGCCAACGAATGAAGTGAAAAGATACAGTTATCTAAATAAATGCACATGCTTCATGATTGCACCATTTATACACCACTTACACTTGTTATAAGCCATGCAGAATAAGTCCTTCGTATACGAGAACTCCAGAACATAAAAACGATAAGCAGTTTACAAAATATAAGATATTAGGAAATCATTATATCAATTTTATTATTCCAGGAAAAACATAATATTATTAGATATATACTCATATTTATTATTATAATAATTATAATAATAATTATTATAATAATAATTATAATAATAATTATTATTATAATAATTATAATAATTATTATTATAATAATAATTATAATAATAATTATTATTATAATAATTATAATAATAATTATTATTATAATAATTATAATAATAATTATTATTATAATAATTATAATAATAATTATTATTATAATAATTATAATAATAATTATTATTATAATAATTATAATAATAATTATTATTATTACATGCATTTCTATATATGCATTATTGCAGCCCATATGTTTCTGTGGACGTAATAGAGAAATAAACTTTTATAAAACATACGCACCATAGATCGTAACATGAAGAATATTTATAGATGAAGTAAAACGAATAAGACAATAGAGTACACGCAGATATGTAACAACAAGTACAGTATAATTAGTAGCATAAAAAATTATAATGTTATACCTGCGCACTAAAACAGCAATCGATCTCACCTGGAAGTCTTCACTTTTACTCCTCCACGCTTTTATCAACAAATCAACACTAATTTTTCAAATGCGACCAAAAAACGCAATTTCTTTAAAGCAGCAAATCAGCAATGACTTTACTTGAGGAGGAGGCGTAGCCTAGATCGACTCTAGTGACGTAGCCTAGATCGACTCTAGTGGCGTAGCCTAGATCGACTCTAGAGGCGTGGCCTAGATCGACTCTAAAGGCGTGGCCTAGATCGACTCTAGAGGCGGGGCCTAGATCGACTCTAAAGGCGTGGCCTAGATCGACGCTAGAGGAGTGGGCTAGATAGACCCTAAAATAAGACAGAGAAGAAAGATCAGCATCACTTATGATCTCATGAACAACAACATTGAACGAAATACATCAACTACAGGCAAGATTGACCTCTTCTCTCTCTGTCTCGGTGTACGTATGATAGTAATAATAATAACAATAAAGGTTTAACGTCCGTTTCCTCATACAAGGATGATGTCAGGGACGTCCTAGTAGTACAGTAGCAACTATCAATGAGAGCGTGTGTGTAAGAGAAAGAGAGGGAGAGAGAGAGACCAGCAAACAAATATGGGTGAATACAGCAATATCTTTCTAAAATAGCCTCATCACACTCTAAGTGATTACACCCAAAACAAAATTGTTTGGATCGACAAAGAATCTGATGACTCCTAGAGGTTCACTGCGTGCAATATAAGGCCTACAAATTTCACACCTGTGCAAAGCGATTCATGAAAAATAAATGCAGAGTCGATGAACTGTTCTATTGATATTATGAATTAACAAAAAGGTACAGCCAAATAATACGATGATTTCACTACTCAAATGGTGATCCAGGATCACCCAGTCAAAGATATCAACTGAGTATTTACCAAATAAGAAAATAAATAATAAACATATAGTTATAATAAATAATAACCAGAGCCGCTAATCTAAGCAATCACGTCTCAGCCCCCTGTGGTACAAACACTGAGTACAGTTACACTATCGTACTGGTAGTGCTCTACTATGTCTACTGCTTGCAATTCAGTGAGTTCTATTAGGCTAACGAGGAGATCTTGTAGGATAACGCTGAGAACCTGGCGACACCAATGGGTCGATTCCACCAGTAGTGGGTCGCTTCCACCTGTAGTGGGTCGCATCCACCAGTACTGGGTCGCATCCACCAGTAGTGGGTAGCATCCACCAGTAGTGGGTCGCATCCACCAGTAGTGGGTCGCATCCACCAGTAGTGGGTCGCTTCAACCAGTAGTGGATCGCATTCACCAGTAGTGGGTTGTATCCACCAGTAGTGGGTCGTATCCACCAGTAGTGGGTCGCATCCACCAGTAGTGAGTCGCATCCACCAGTAGTGGGTCGCATCCACCAGTAGTGGGTCGTATCCAGCAGTAGTGGGTCGCATCCACCAGCTGTTACACCCACCACTGTTCGCACTAACCAAGTAGATCGCACCATCAATGGATCATAACCCACCAGGGATCATAACTCACCAGGAGTCATAACCCATCAGGGGTCATAATCCACCAGTGGTCATAACCCACCAGGGGTCATAACCCACCAGAGGTCCTAACCCATCAGGGGTCATAACCCACCAGTGGTCATAACCCACCAGGAGTCATAACCCACCAGGGGTCATAACTCACCAGGGGTCATAACCAACCAGGGGTCATAACCCATCCGGGATCATAACCCACCAGGATTCATAACCCATCAGGGGTCATAACCCATCAGGGGTCATAACCCATCAGAGGTCATAACCCACCAGGGGTCATAACCCACCAGGGGCCATAACCCATCAGGGGTCATAACCCACCAGGGGTCATAACCCATCAGGGGTCATAACCCACGGACAGAGAAACCGACGTCAACTAAGGTTATACTGTTTGATTACTGTGAAAGTTAGCAGCACAAATCAAATCACGAAAATCAGCATGAATTAGTTAACAATTAGTTAATAATGATTGAATTCAGTGAACAAACTCAAAGAATTAATGTTTTGAATAAATTCAATGAATGAATTGAATGACTGAACAAATTAAACAAAGTTCGGTGTAAAAATGTCAAAACCGTCACATAGAAACAGACATTAATACTCACGCTGCCACATAAATATACTGAATTAATTTTAACTGATCAATTAATAAAGCAACCAGTTTTAAACAGTAATAATAAACTCAAAGAATAAATTAAAGTCTTACGCGATACAGATCGACTTTTAAATATACCTGTTGATGAGATGGTATTAATATCAACACTGCACGAGGTGAAGGACGTAAAATATTTCCTCTTGTACTCTACATGTACATTACACATCGGGAAATGATAATACACTCAACCGTAACTGTTTTTTACTGTAACTGTTGTAAAGTATAGAGAAGCCTTAGCATGATCTACTCTATTAAACATTAAACTACATGGTTTCCTCTCCAAGGGCCTAACCTGATATCGTACTTCTAAGAATCGAAAGTATAAAGAACTTTATCCATAACTCTATCCATAGCATAAATCCATGACGCAATGTTTAAATGGCTCACCTATGACAGGGAGTGGACGAATGCTCGTACAAATAAGAGGTCTCATTCATATTATTCTTATTACAGAGTCTCACAAACAAGCCCAGATCAAGCAGTCAGATCAAGGAGCGTTAAATGCTCAACAAGAACTACTACAAGATCCTAAGTGATAACAAAACTGAACGCAGAAACAAATAACACCAGAGTAACAGAACATGTACCATTGTACATCTATTAATAAAGTTTTAACTGGCATTAAAAGAACTGTAACTTACTGAATGTAGCGTTAAGTAACGTAGCAGACCATGTAAATTACTGAAAGTAGCTAAATTCTCTAATTAGCTCCATAATTGCACTCACTCAATCAGCTTGCGAAAGATTTAACTCAATTAACTTGCACAAACTAACCAACCGAATTATCTTATTAATATAATCAAGTTGTAAAGTTAAAATATTTCATCGATATATCAAGCGGTGATTGAAAATCAATAGATACCAAAAAATAATAAATTTAATCAGTTAAGTTTCATTGAGACAATAAAAAAAGAAAAAAGCAGTGTAAATATGTAAAGGAACATGGTGGACCAAAACATAAACGAGACATTGAAGTCACTTAAACAGTCGAGGCATCAATTAATACGTTAATTACTGTTAAAGCAATCAATAAGTACATTAACACACCAATGTCCTAGTTAATTAATATATGATGTCATAATTAATGAGATAATTAACTAATACATCAATAAAGCAATCATTTTTCTTAATAACAAACATTAAACGAATAGCGAACATAGTAACAAAACGTTGTGCACTATAACTACGAATAATTCGGTCATTGTGAATAAATCAGCTATAGATCCAGTGAATCAATCAATCAATCACTCAAGATCAATCCATCCAATCAACAGATCACTTCATTAAGTAAACAATTAGTCAAAAAATAGCTCAATCTATCAATCAATCAATCAGTCAGTCAATCAATCAATCGAAAGACGCTATGTTAATTCTAAGGTCTAATGCAGAATAACCGGTAACATGATTGTGAGAATAACGTAAAGAACACAACGGTAAATCACGCCAGATCGACAAGGGCCAAGGCTACCCGCAAGGCTGGAAGCAGCAGAGACAGCGGGGCGATGCTGGGGCCTGAAGTAGCTGGGGTGGGGCGGTAGAGTGACGAGCATCCACGTGTAGAGGGGGCGGTTCTCCACAGTCACGATCTTGTAGCGCAGGGAGTTCAGTCCATCCGCCTCGTACTGACGAGGGCGAAACTTCCACGCCTGGTTGCTGCCAATACATAGCGAATAACCGTTGTAGAACGTTATATAATCCTTAGAAATTATAGAACGTTATATAATCCTTAGAGATTATAGAACGTTATATAATCCTTAGAGATTATATAATGTTCTATAATCCTTAAAGATTATAGAACGTTATTAATCCTTAAAGATTAGAGAACGTTATATAATCCTGTCAGGGAAAGTACCAATGAAGGTACTAACAGCCTAGACATATCAGGAAAATGAAATATATGAGAATATTCACAAAGTCCTGAACCGGGTTCAAATCTCAGATATCTCAGACAAATGACGGGAGAGATAATGAAACGTTCAGTGTCTCCTCTATTTTAAATACCTACGCTAAGAAGTATTCAGACAAACTGCATGAATTACTAATTAATTAAAGGAATATCACTTCCTTAATTAATGTTTTATTATGAATGAAACAAAATATAATGTGCCAGAAACTATAACAAGTCAAACGTCGTGAATGAATAATTAAATTACAATCAAATTAATAATAATTATAATAATAATAATTTAAATAAATAAATAAACATATATAAGAGATTTCATAAATTACTATATCGCCTTTTAAAATACATGGAGGCGAAATATAGTCAAAACAAATACAAAAGGGACGTTAAACTGTACTTCCACACTGGTTGTATATTATCTGTAATTAATACATGTGTTATGCTATGCAACAATGTATCAGTGTATGGAAACCTCACTAGAATTCCCCTAGAAACTGGTCTCTAAATTATCCCTCAAACACATGGATCGTCACCCATAAACTTAACAAATGGATTTGCCGCCTGTTTTCTAAATCCCAAGGATTTAATTAAACAATCACACTGGCTCTGTTTAATTTTACCCAGGCTAGAGTCTCTGCGTCTTGAAACGGTTTAGCCGTTTTTTATACCTTGTAAACAAGAACTCCCTAGAAACTATATTAGCCACAACTGGTAAATTCCTCTACGGTCACAGTACTCTTTCGTTTAATTCCTAGTACTGACCGTCAAATTAATATACAATAAAGTCTGCTCGAGTTAACGATGCTAGCTTCCCCTCTCTCAATAGAGTTTTCACAACAACATTTGAGCCCCTCCTCTACTCAAATAGGCTTCAACACCGGGCAAATAATTGTCACCAAAATTATAAAGACTAAAAGGGAGAAATTACTACTGTATAGAGTTTCCCTGATACACCATTAGGCAAGCATACTACACATACTTACATATCACAGACAACGAACTCGCAGCGCCTTCCGGACCTGGTCATTACTAATAAAATTCAGTTACTACTCATAAATAAAGTTGAAGCTTAATAAATACCAAAATAATAGAAATAAAGTTTTAAAACTTAAAACTTTATAATGTTGCATGTCTAGCGTTTAAAGGACCCAGGCCGGAAGTGGGAGTCAACCAAAACAAAGCTACCACGAGACATTTGTTTGAAAAATGGCCTGTAACCTTAAATGAAAACACAGCATCCATAACAACATCAGGCACATAAAGCAGTCTTCAATCCGCGTCTGACAAATCCTTAAAGATTTTAGAATCTTATATGATTAATTTAAATAAATAAAGTTACATAAACTAGTCTTCTATCTCTCCAGTCAATATCCATTCTTTTCAAGATATTCATCATCATTATCCAATCAATCCTGTCAAAAGCCTTCTCAAAGTCCACAAAGCATACAAAAACGTCATTTCCAGATTCTAAGCTTCTTTCGCAAAGAACTCGCATTACCCCTATTGCAAGAGATGAAAAATAAGAAGAAAATTAGAAGCAATAGGGGTAACAACAACAACATGTATTGTACCTCCTAACACTGCAGGGACAGACAACAACAACAACAACAACAATATTAACAACAACAACAACACAACACGTATCTCCTAAAGTTGTAGGAACGACAATAACAACAACAACACGTACCTCCTAACGTTGTAGAGACAGACAACAATAACACATACCTCCTAACGTTGTAGAGACAGACAACGACAACAACAACACATACCTCCTAACGTTGTAGAGACAGACAACGACAACAACAAAAACAACAACACGTACATCCTAACGTTGTAGGAATTGACAAAGACAACAACAACAACACGTACCTCCTAAAGTTGTAGGGACAGACAACAACAATAACAACAACAACCACACATACCTCCTAACGTTGTAGGGATTGCCTGCGTCAGACTTGTGGCGGATCATGGAGTAGCGCGCTACAGTCTTACTGAATCTGACCACCGTCAGGTTCTTGGCTCTTATTCTATGCAGTGCAACAACAAAGCTAATGCTAACATAATGAGATGACAAAAATGTGATCATGTAATAAGATAATATAATATGATAAAACATGAACAGAGCAGAGAGTATATAATATATATTATATTACAAAGAAAGTAGTAGGTTGCTAACGAATTAGGAGGAAGAACATAAGAAAGAAAAAGGTTAAATGTAGATATGTTTAATATGATAATATGTTTAAGTGGTAAAAATATGTTTTAAGGATTCCACAATAAATTAGATATAGACAGCTTAGTAGGCATAGAGTAAAGAACCAATCAAAACGAATAGAGATAATAATAATATAATAATATTAATAATGCTATTTAGAGATAAGAACTTAGTTTACTTATTTAATTTATAATAATTTAGAGATGTTTTTAACATTTATTTTGAGTTTCACTTGCCAGTGACTGGCCATTTCCTAATTTGAAAATATTCAATTGTATGGCTATCAACGGTTTTACTGTAATTAGTAATGTAATATAGATTTTTGTATTTCAGACTTAAGTAGACTCTGCTATAACTGCTAATTATGGTATTACCGAACAGAGCTATGGCTCTTTTATGGCAGCCTCTTTTGTATTGTTATTTGTTTATTTAACTACATGCAGGTTCCTATTGTTTGTATAATCTGTGCTGCGATGAACAAATAAACGATACTAAACCTAAAAAAAAATAATATAATAATAGAGAGTAGAGAACCTGGCAAACATGTCATCGTCTTCGCCTCCCCAGCCGTAGTACTGGTTAGAGAACCCGTTTACTAGCTCAAAGTGGTGCGGTCTGAACCCCGTCACACCCCCGAATATACCCACGTAGGGAATTCTAGAAAATAGTAATTTAAAAATCAAGTCATTTACGCACAAGTTAGACACCACAAAATGGGGCAGCGAGAAACTGTCAAATCACGAATTATATACACATAGGGGTATAGTTAAATATTGGTAAAATGTAAAATATCTAAAGAAATATGAATTAAAGAGAGCTGGATAAATATTAATTGAATCATCTATTATTATTATTATCATATAGCATGCCAAGATTTTAGTAACTTAACTTGCTACCTTATCTGATGTGTCTAGATCTTAATACTAACTCATAATTCCACTTGTCTATGTGCATATGTGTCTAGATCTTAACACTAACTCATAATTCCACTTGTCTATGTGTATATGTGTCTAGATCTTAACACTCACTCATAATTCCACTTGTCTATGTGTATATGTGTCTAGATCTTAACACTCACTCATAATTCTATGTGTTTATGTGTGATCCTATGTGTATAGATCTTTACACTCACACATAATTCCACTTGTCTATGTGAGTAGATCTTAACACTCACTCATAATTCCACTTGTCTATGTGTGATCCTATGTGTCTGGGTACGTGTGAGCATGTGTAGAAGTTCCTGTCATCCTCTGGTAACATATCTACATCGTGGAATACGTAGCAGTCAAAATGTGCCGTGGACCTGGCGTGCTTGAAGCCAGAGTTCATCAGAGAGGCTTTGTTGAACACAGCCGGTTCCAGCTGTTAACAATAAGTAAAGCCTTCAATCAATTACTATCAATTATCAATTATTATAATCAATTATTTAATTAAACAATTAAACAAGCAATCGATTAATCAGTCAAATAATCAATCACTAAATCAATCATACAATAAATCAATAGTACATCAGTGAGGCTTTGTTGAACACCGTCGGTTCCAGCTGTTAACAGTAGTAAATAAAGCCTTCAATCAATTAATAAGTCAATTAAACAATAAATCGAATAATCAGTCAACTAATCAATCACTAAATCAATCATACAATACATCAATCAACAAATCAATTGATCAATCAATATATTATATAAATTAGTCCGCAAGCCACTGGCAGAATTTATATTTTAAAACACAAAAATATTACTAAGATGCTTTTAATGTGACCGTCTATATCGACAATTTTTGTTTCTTTACCAAATGAACAAAAATTCAATTATTTTACTATGGCTCAAATAACTGTTTGGTACTTTTTCGCTATTTCCTTCTATCGTCATTTTGTCGATATTAATGTTTACGCTGATTATCTACTGTCAACTGTCATCAGAAATGTTCGTTATCATACAAGTTAATTTACATATTAAGCCGTCAATGTAACAATGTATCAAACAATGTAAGCTAATGGAAAAAAGGATGGGATCGATCTGCATTAAATCTGACTAGAAATATCATATATTATAATATTATATAATATTATAATATTATATAATATTATAATATTATATAATATTATCATATTATATAATCAATATAATATTATATAATATTATAATATTATATAATATTATAATATTATAATATTATAATATATAATATTATAATATTATATAATATTATAATATTATATAATATTATAATATTATATAATATTATATTGATTATACTAGATTATATTTTAATAATATATTATATAATATTAGAATATTATTATATAATATTACAATGAGTAATTAATTATTTTGACCTGCTGTATAACGAAGATCTGATAGTGGAGCTGCTGTCGTTGTAACATGGGGTGCAGTATGTTGAGCAGTATTCTAAGATGTTCCTCCCTATCTCTGAAGGGTATGATGATCGCCACCCGCTGTCGAGGGATGCAGTGATGAGGGAACCACATGCCCCCCGCTCTAACGTCCTCAAGTTTTAACTCCAACTCACCCGTCTGGAGCGGCTCCATCTCTGATATGTTCTGCCATCCAACTGTGAAATCAATTAATCAATCAATAAATTAATTAATCAATCAATCAATCGATCAATATTGAATTTAATCAGCCAATGTATTTAATCTATTTTATTTAAGTCAATTCTTCAATCTTCAATTATAATTATTATTCAATTCAATAATTCAATTAGCTACTCGTGGTATATTTTAAAGAAGGGAAAGCCGTTTTTCTGAGTCTGACGTATTTCAGTTAACTTTCTTTAACTCTCATAATTTTGGCGTCTCTGGTCCAGAATAAATAAGACTGCGCTATCAATTGTTTAAGACTGCGCTATCAATTGTGTAAGACTGCGCTATCAATTGTGTAAGACTGCGCTATCAATTATTTAAGACTGTGCAATCAATTGTCTAAGTCTGCACAATCAATTTTTTAAGATTGCACTATAATTATTTAAGGCAGCGCTATCAATTGTCTACGACTGCGCTATCACTTTGCGAGAATTTAACGCCCGATTCGTCCAACGAAGGTGACATCAGAGACGTACTACGTAGCACTGAATTGTCAATTGACTAAAAGCTAATGAACACTTTTAGTACATAAGATAGGACAGTGCATATCATAAATAAGAAGCGTTAAAATAAGAATTGCATATCATATATAAGTTCTAAGCGTTTGAAGAAGATAAAAACATACTTAGAGTATCAGGAATGCAGTCACAGAGTTCTGACGGATTCTTCCTATTTATACTGCTTTCATAATTTGTTCTAGAATACTTCAATATGGCACTATTTACATCCTTAGATACAGCACTTAATCCTTCCCTGGAAGTCCTTAATCCAGCATCCTGCTTGGATTTCCTACTATCATCGGTATAGTTTAATTCGCTATTCGACGAGATATCAGACGAGAAGTTCTGTAAATGTTCTCCGCGCGATACTGTTAGATTTCCGTGGAGAGAAGTGGCTTTTCCCTCTGCCCCATCTACACTAATATCACGATTTTCTTTCAGATCAAGAGCTAGTCTCAGTCTAACCGAATTACTGCCTCTAGTGTCGTTTTCTCCGCTTTCTCTAGAGAAATTCCTCTGAGAAATTGCAGAGATTTCACTTTCTCTCGAGGCAGTGACATTGCCTTTAGCCGCATCATCACTGGCTTCAGCAGACCCATACACGACGTTATTGCCAGACCCAGCCCGTTCATAGACGACACCTTGAAGGCGTCGTCCAACGTTAACTTCAGATCCACCCACTCCGTAGAACACCGAATCCTTTCCAGCATCCACATCAGTATTCTGATTTCCTTCAACTGGAGAAATCTTATCCGACGCATGTCTTTCTTGTCTGGTATCTTGTGGCATTTTAAAATTGGCTCGAGCATGAGAGCTATCGACTGTCTTTAAATCACTATCAGTATCAATTAGCGAATCATTTTCTCTTATGTTACGATAACCAAATCCCACTTCATTTAAGCCCTTGGGTGATAAATGAGTTTTATTCAATTGATGCAACAAAGTTCTGTTTTCACTTAATACTGAGCTATCTACAGCTTTATCACTGCTACCTATATGACTAGCTACTTGTTCGAACTCTTCTCGCATTGAATTGGCCCCTTGATCGTGGATTTTGTGTTTGACATTGATTAACAATTTATTTACAACAAATTCATCTATTTTATCTAATCGCGGTATTTCTGATTTTTGTTGCGGTATTTCAACCTTTGCGTCAGAAAACATCAGTTCTTTTTGAACACTATTCCCCATTTCAAGTCGAGAATCTTTCTGAACTTGTTCAGTGGGTCGAGACGTCTCACTTTTCACTTTCCCACTAGTATTATACTGTTTACCACTATCCACATGCCGTCGCTTAAGTCTATGCTTACGATCCTTATCTTTCTGTGCCTTCAGCAGCTGCTGCCTCTGCTGCTTCAGCAGCTCTTCATCCAATCGTCTCTGAGCCAGAACCTCCCTGACGTTGATCTGCCGCGGCCTCAGCGTATTCTCACAGTAGCCCTCATAGTTGTCGAGAAATATCTCCAGCGTGTCGTTGTCCACCGGAGCAGCCGTTGTGGAGTCAGAGGCGGAGTCTGTCTCGGCACTCAGCGGGTTCTTCGTCCACTCCTGGCGCTGCATGATGCTGATCAGTATGATAACTGTCTGGATCAGCAGCAGCGTCAGGATCATCGCCTTGATCTTACGACCGAAGATTGCCCATATCGCCGTGGCGTCAGACAGCGGGTCAACGGAAGTCCCGCCTGAGGCAGCAGCGATGGGGTACTGGATCTTTCGAGGAGGTCCATGGGGTCCGGGGCGTGAGAACCCGCTACCCCCACCCCCAGGGGGGTTTCGTTTGGCGTGCTTTGACAGTTCGGTGGTTTTACGCGGCACCACCAGAGTAACGGCTAAAATTTCATTAAGCTGGCACCAGTGCAGACACTATCTAGTTGGCACCAGTGCAGACACTATCTAGTTGGTACCAGTGTAGACACTATCTAGTTAGCACCAATGTAGACAGTATCTAGCTGGCACCAGTGCAGACACTATCTAGTTGGCACCAGTGCAGACACTATCTAGTTGGCACCAGTGCAGACACTATCTACTTGGCACCAGTGCAGACACTATCTAGTTGGCACTCGTGTAGACACTATCTAGTTGGCACTAGTGCAGAAACTATCTAGCTGGCACCAGTGCAAACACTATCTTGGCACCCGTGTAGACACTATCCAGAGACTGGGACTGAGTCTTTTGACAGTGATTCTAGACAACACTGCGATTCCTCACCAAACACTGAAGAAGCCTCACAAGGCTGACAGATATTCTAGGAATTAAACACTAGATAAATATTCCTAATTAACAGCAGCAGGACTCCTTGACCGAAACTTCATCTAACTCTATCTCGACGAAGTAGATCACGGATGTGCAGGTCTTAGGCACAAAATATCTAAACTTTACTGGCCATTTGATTCGTTGAAAGTAGAAATGAACGGTTTGTTGTTGTAGCGATGATGAGTAGACGAAGTGGACAGTTACCGGTGGCTTAAAACAACTTCAATGTAGGAATTTCGAATCTAAAATGTACAATAAAATATCAATTACAAAATCAATCGTTAATCAATTGACACAACAAATAATTAAATTCTCAATAGTCCTCAGTTGGTCTATCAACAATTCATCATCATCATCATCATCACCACCACCACCACCACCATCACCACCATCTAGAACCATTCACCAAAGGAATGCCCTTTCTGACGTTGGTTTGGATCTTAGTACTTTAGTCGTAGTCGCCTTTTACCAAACGTGCAGTCACCGATTCGTCTATTCTTCAAACAACAATGGACGCAACACATGGTCTATCAACAATTAAGATTTACAAAACACACCTATCTTCTTACAATTCACGACTTATCAACCACAACTACCTTCTTACAATCCTACACATTAGTACTCCACTTAGCATTTCCACTTAAGCCAGCAGCGTCGTGTAGTACTTGAATTGACTGGCATAATCGTCCAATGTACACACAGCGTGAATACCTCTAGAGAGTAAAAATCTCCCGCGGCGAGAGCTCACTGTATGTACATTATTGACAAATGGTTCCACATCGTTCTTCAATCGTGTTAACAGATGTTAATCCATCTACGTTGAGATGAGGAGAACGTGGAGCAAGTAATCCTTTTACAATCATATTCGACAGTAAATCCATGCGTCAGAATTACGAAATTTTCAACACCAAAAGTTGCTTACTTTACGCGATACATACGGTCTTTCAGAGCATGTAGTTAATTAACTCAAAAGCTTTATCATAAGAGTCGCATACCACGGACAACATACAATCAAGCGCTGCAACCAGTTACATTCTGTGCATTCACTAATTAACGTTTATAGTTACATTTGTAACTATAACGTGCTGTGCTCGGGTTTTGGCCGGATCTTTGCAGAATAGGGCACCCGCAAACAATCTGCTGCGTGTACTAAGAGGCGACTAAAGGCAGGAGCTGAGGTTGGCTAGAGGGGACCCACATCACCATGAAATATTTTTCCCCAGGATTAAATGGTAATTCATCCATCTAACTGAGGAAGGCAACGGGAAACCATCTCAGAAGCCATACTTTTCCCAAGAGATAGGCTACATAAGGTATGGATACGGCATAGACTTTGTGAAGGGATTAACTTGCTGATCTAAGGAGTGCTCTTATGGAGCGAGAAATCAGACTTTGAGTATGAATATGTACCTTGAACCTGCCACTTGTCAGTGCACTGAAGAGAGAGAGAGAGAGAGTTATAATTATAACGAACAATAATCATGTAAAAATCATCAAACAATACTCATGTATCATAAAACTTATTCAACATTCGACAAAGTACGTAGATTATCGTCTACAAATTATACATAGGCCTACTAGAAATTTGAATTTAATACATATGATCTTTATTCACCAAAATACGCGGCAATAACAACAGAACGAGAAATGAAAAATAGTAACGAAAAGAATAACAGAAAATACGGAATAATTAACCATTACAGAAACAAATTTAAACTAAAAATCGTCCCTTCTCCTAGGAACGGCAATCAGTAATTTAATTAGGTCAATATACCTTCAAAATAAGTCCACACAATGCTGAAGATGAGGCAAGTGCGCTACCAGCTATAAACTAAACCTCACTGTGAAACTCCTATTGCAAAACTGTGAAAATAGCTTTTCAGTTTTAACAGGAACACTACAACGACGAGAAATGTATAGAGATGAAGATTTCTAAATGGCACAAAAGTTACACTCTCGTATAAAAACAATTTAGATGATCATAAGATAAGGAGCTTATCGGTGTTTTACACAGGATGAAGATTAATTAGCTTAGTGAAAACAAGTGTCCAGATACGACGATTATATCGAACCAACGCTAGAATTTCAGGATATACGAACTCTTCGTTAAAGCCCGCGTTTTTCATTCCCTTTCATATACCAGACTGCACCAACTACAAAAACAACTACAAACACAACTACACTGTCAAATACAAAAATAATAATATAATAATAAAAATAATCTCAGCATTCAGTTTGAGACTTCTGAATATCTCGCATAAATAAATATTAAGGGCTGATCAGATAAATACTTGGAAAAAAACCAATATTCGACAAAAAGTCTCCTTTAAATTCCTTACTCTTGCAACAGTCTCCTGCAAAATTCTACTTCAGAGTTCCTTACATCGGATTGCTGTTAAACGAATATCTTTCAGGAAATCGTTAATAACTACTAATACATATAAGAACGAGAGGAAATAAAGACAATACAACAACAGTTTAAAAAACAATGCATGGAAACTCTGTAATCATGTGTATAATTTGACTATTTTTTTTGTATCTCTAGACTATTAATAATTAAATAATTAGACTATTTTTATTTGTAAATGTTTAAAATACACGATACCATATTATGAACTCTCTCTCTCTCTTTCTCTCTCTCGTTTTCTCTCTCTCTCTCTCACTAGTGTTCTGCCAAGTGACCGATCATATGCATATATTCCTATTCAGTCTGCTGTCACGATCCGTAAAGAGCACTTTAACGGTCAACAAATTAATTCCATTACGAAAGACTATGCCTTGTCCACACCTTAATATAGCGCACAACTTGGGGAAAATACGAGATTTCTTAGATGGTTTCCCCTTTCTTTTCTCAGTTTTTGCCTAATCGCCTTAAACGATACGTGTAGTGTCGGACACAACATATTATTGTCATATAACAGCTATATAAATAAAGCACTAAATTTTAAGTCCTGTTTCTTACTACAGGCGTACTGTCAAAAATTATAATATTAACACGCTAACCCGTGACCTGTGGCTTATCATGCAAGTGCGCCAGCAACTCGACCAACCGATTCGACAGGCAATTTTAATAATTACATATATATGTATCATTTAGTATCTTCAAAATTGAAAATAAATTACACTGTATCGCATGAACACAGTATTTAGCACAGTAGATATGTCAGTATACAATTAATAGCTATCGTGGTTCATCCAATGCAATCAACTGGCCAATGTTGAATTGTCATTTTAAAAAGCACCACAAAGAACTACCATTTACTACCTAGCCTCATATCTTATTGCCTATACGTTAATTAACTAGTTTTAAGTTTCAATCTTTCGTAAACCATAAACGGATAAGTTACTAAATCAGTCGATAGCAATAGTAGCTACGTCGGCTCATTTCCTTCCCACCAAATGCATGAAGTAGTCTATTTCCGGCCTCTTATTAGTTAGGCTATGCTAATGAAGATTTCAGCTGGCAGCCAGAACCTCTCAGTCAGCTGTATTAATAATACTTACAGACGCGATCAAACTCTGGTGTTAAAGACTAGATATACATCAATGCGGACAAGTAGTACCAGCTCATTAAATTTTTACCCTGAATATGATCTTGATTAACTTCCCGCTAATTTTAACTCAAGTGCATAGCTCCAACGGCGCGCTGAATAACTTAATTACATAATTTTCCTTTTGTGCTATTCCTCATAGCACACAAGATAAAGATAAGTCGATAAGAAGGACTTGACAAATAAGGTATTGACTAATGACATGGTGTGGAACAGAGAGGATTGGAGGTCTATTCGTATCCCGACTATAAGCTGGGATTTAAGGGAAGATGATGATGATAATGATGTGCTATTTCTGTTAAAAGTGTGACGTCTTCATGGTCAAGGTAAGTAAACAGACGCTATAGCCAATAGAAAATCAGTAAATAAAAAGGCGAAGGTCCGACGCAGTTTGGTTGCAAACAAACTTGGTTTTTGCATTGCAGTTCCTATGTTTCTTATTTAAGTTTAATTTAAATGCACACAATAATCCTTTTCAAGGTATTTATTTCTCATCAGAAGTTTAATTTAAATGCACACAAAAATCGTTTTCAAGGTATTTATTTCTCATCAGAAGATAGAAAATGACAAAATTCTTTTAAAAATGCTTTGCAGCAGGATGTAATCATCAGCTTATAAGGAGTAAAGGCCAATGTAAACATAAATTTAAGGAATATTTACTAATTCTTCTTGTAAGTATCACTATGTCCAATGCATTATTTAAAAACAATCGACTGTCAGCTGTAGCGTCGTCACGTGAACCGTTAATATAATGCTATATGAAGATAATAATGCTATTGCACAAAATACCACACTAGTAAAACATTACATACCATACCATACTCCGATATGCTGCTTAGAACTATTGCGAAATTAATCAAATTCATTTAATAGATTAATAAATTTTGTTATTTTAACGGATAACATAAGCAGAGCATAGGTACTCTCTGAGAAACCAGGCTATAAGATTATACCCACAGAGTAACAAATCCTATCATTCAACGGCACTAACATTTTGATAGAATTAGCAATTTTTCAAATAATTTTATAACTTAAAAATACCAAAGTTCTAGCACAAATACCGGCAACGCCTATTATATGTTGCTTAAAATATATGTTCATTTCCAGTTAACAGGAAGGAAGTAATTAGCTAATACATTAGAGATATTACACTTCATTTCAGAGACATTACATTTTGTCTATACAGGATATTGTTCTTTGGGTAAACAGGATTGTGTTCTCAGGGAATGACGCCCCTGCACAGTAAATGTGAGTCGAAGCTGAGGAAGGCATAGGGGGCCCATCTCGTCATAAGCAGAATCCTCCAAGAATAGTGGTATATAAAAATGAATGTTAGATGATTTAAAGATCCATGCGTATGTGGGCATGGGGGGAGGGGTAGGATTGAGATTAGTGGGGCGTTGTATACCATGAACATGTCAGGGCAGGGGCAGGGAAGGGCAGGGGCAGTGGGCAGTGCCCTGAGACAGATATTACATTATATTTCAAAGATATTACACTTTATTTCACAGCTATTATACTTTATTTCAGAGCTACTGCATGTTATTTTTAAGAGATCTATATTTAACTTTATCCTGAACTAATACATTTAGCTTCAAACCCTGTGGCGCATTAAGATCAACGGAACGTGAATTCCTACAGGAAAAATTCCTCTTGGATTAGAAATCCTTCCCATACCCTATAGATTCATTCCAATAAAAGCTACAAATTTAGAATAGAATATAAATTTAGAGATGTTGCTTATATATGCAATACACTTAGTTCTTGTCCAAGTCTAAATCTACATTTAAATGTTTTCTCGAATTAAAATCTCCGAGATACTAAATCTAAGCGCCTCAAACTTTCTATTTAATGGATTTTTTGTATATATCTAAGCAGAAGAATAAATATATTGCATGCGAGCTTATACCTGCTTGATACTCACATTATCTTAAGACATATACCTAAGCACCAGTAAGGTTAGCGACCACAGTACACAACAACATATTATGAATCTATAGTACAATTCAATATAGTCGCCATCAATTGTGTTCTAAGCTGTCAAAATTAATTTTAAAACACACACACACGCACACATATACACATGTACATATATATATATATATATATATATATATATATATATATATATATATATATATATATATATATATATATATATACACACATAGACATATATATATACACACACACATATATATATATATATATAATAAATAAATAATGTTTAATGTCCGTTTCCTCATCAAGGGATGATGTCAGGGACGTCCCAACAGCACACATCACTACAGATCAATTCACCCAGACTAATCTGCGAAAGAAATGTGCTGAGAAGTAAGGTCCTAAACGAAAGCCAGTCCGGTGATCAAAAAATGGTCAAGGTAGATTGATAGTATATACATATATATATATATATATATATATATATATATATATATATATATATATATATATATATACATATGCACCTTAGTGCACTGCCTCTGCCTACTGGCAGGTCCATGGTATATAACGCCTCCACTCTTCTTCTTCTTTCTTTGTCTTCAGCTTCCTCCTCATGCCCACATATGAGTAGAATTTTAAATCATCTACATTCCTAATATCGGCCTGCCTCAGCCTCTATTTCTTTCCGTTCAGCCTTCTATGACCTATTTAGTAGACCTTCCTCCCCTTAGAATATGCCCTATCCAACTCTTCTTTCTATATCTTAATACGTTTATGAACTGTCTATCCGTACCAAATCTCTCCAGAACTTCCTCATTTGTAACCTTTTGAGTCCAGCCATTCCTTTGCATTCGTCTCCATATCCACATTTCCAATTCCTCAAGTTTCCTGAAATTTCCTTCATAAAGGTCCATGCTTCACATCCATACAATAGCGTGGTCCATACCATGGTTTTCACTATCTATATCTTTGTGTCTTTCTTTATACTTTTTAACAGTTATATATATATATATATATATATATATATATATATATATATATATATATATATGTGTGTGTGTGTGTGTGTGTGTGTGTGTGTGTGTGTGTGTGTGTGTGTGTGTATGTATACATACATACAAACATACATGCATATGTCAGAAATTGTAAATTGTGACAACACATGAAAAGTATGGCCACTGAGGAGTTTTAAGTTTTCTGTCACAAGAACGTTAGTGGTGGGCTAAGTTCTAGATTCGATTAGATGGCTTGAATTAACTCGAATTTCTCAATTTAGAGGAACAGATCTGAAAGAAAACTTAATTGATATATCCAGCCAATCAATCAATAAGTTTCCAAGTCTCAGAAGCACACAGGAACTGCGTCACCGTGCCACAACCGATGTGACAAGATCAAATCTTAAATTAGAGCGATCCACTGATTAGCTATAGAGAACTTGACTAATAGCAGCAACAAATAGAGCTGCTACTTCCGTATGTCCGAGCTGTATGGGGGAATACTTAGCAACATATAATTATGTCAATATTTTTTTCCAATTCATGCTTTTTCCAATCGTTTTGAGTGAATCGATTTAGATCTCAGAGCTTCAGGGATGACCCAGTCATCTTGCTTGGACAAGAAGACAAAAGTATCTCTGCTATCATTACTATTAGCTTAATATCAAAAAATAAATGATGAGACCTTAGAAGACTGAAGATAATATGCACGGAGGCCAAAAGGACCCATTTTTACGTCAGTTTCCTAACTCGAAAGCGTATCCGTAACAGGATGAGCAGTGAATTGACCAAAGAGTAATTTAAAAAATATGGGAATCATTGGATCATTAGAGCAGCAGCAGCTACACAAAACCTCGTTTACTATGCACGTGCACACATGCAAACGTGCACACATACACATACACACGTGCACACATGCTCACATGCACACGTGTACATATATATAGAACTACTACTACTGACAGAATAGACAAATTATTAATTATGTGCTGGCTATGTTTTTAACTGAAATATTTATTCTGATATGAATTCATGCTGTTTATTATTTTGGACTTTTTATAACTTGTATGTAATATTGTAGTGGCGTGTGATTCTGAAATAAACTTATTATATCTGTACACGTGCACACATACACACATGCACACGTGCACACATACACATACACACGTGCACATATGCTCACATGCACACATCACACATACACACATACACACGTGCACACATATACACATGTACACAAGCACACATGCACAAATGCATACATGTACACAAGCACACACGTGCACACGCGCATACGTGCACACATGTACACACATGCACACGTGCACTGTAGACCGGCAAGGCTTCTGTTGAGAAATCTTCCCGGTCTATAGCGCATATGTATAGTAAACAACGGTATCTAAATTAAGTTTACATGTCTTATTTATTTATCATATTTCACAGGCTTAGAATTAGGCCTACAGATCAACAACTACCAATGGATTGAGAGAACTAAAAACTCTAAGGCCTCATAGAATAAAAATGAAAATATTCATATTGGCTTGGCATTCACTAGCAGCTACCGATGATACATTATAACAGAGAACAGCAGACGCCGATCAATCTTCTAGCATCACATTAAAATTATAACTTAAAAGAAGAAAATCTGGAACAAAAATCCTTGCATGTAAACCTGCAAAGTTCCCAAAAAAAATTAAAACGATAGTTTAGATGTTTTTTGCTAAACTCGTCCTATTTTAACGTACTTTTCTGAAAGAAGATACCGTACCAGTTAACTCAGGCCCACTTCCCAGTTAGCACGGCTAAACCAGGTTCATCCCGTTCATTCTAATTATCAACCAGTCTCGAGTTTTTTTCTCTAAAATTATTATACAAACAAAAAATGTTCAATAGTTAAGAGCAGCAAACATTAAATTGAGCAAATAGCCATTAACAAAAAGTTAATAACTCGGTACGACTACATAAGTACAACCAAAAATAATAAAGATTAAAAATAAAGAGAAGAAATAGATTTAAGCCGTCCGCAGTGACATATCTGCTACAACAGTACAATTGTTATATGACCTATCAGAAAAATTAACACAAATTCAAAACTATATACGAAATCAAACAAGTGCATAATTAGGATTTAGTGTCGATAAATTTTGCAAGGTAAACTGAAAGATCGGTAGGCCTATTATTTCAAAACATCATATTTATCAAATAAGTAACCACGAAGTCTAGATTGAGTCCACATAATATCAGAAAAAGAGCTCTAGAACATCTGACCTCCAATTTTAAACATTTTTAAATTTGAAAATTTCCAAGTTCCAAGTGTTTGCCCTATGAATGAGCGAGCATCAGGCTTTCATAGTCAAACACAATCATACCATAATCTAGTCGATCAGTCACTCAAGTTCATCGAATCTTTCGACTATTTTTATAATTTTGCCTCAGAAATACACTTTTGAATGAATATATATGTTATAAGGTGAGTGTTAAGATTGGGGATAGGGTTTTAAATTACGGTTGTAGTCAGAAGATTTCTGGGAGTAATGAAAGTTTTAAAATGTGCCCTCATTTAATGGCTAGTGAATAAATCATATTTAAACCGTTAGCAATTCAGACCATTTTCCGTATAGCCAGTCCAGTGAATGTCCGAGATTTTACTCTCAGATGAGCGCGGCTGAGATTCGAACCAACGATGGTTCAACACACCATACGAGCTGTCATTTAAAACTTCTTGACGTTACCCCTATGCTTTTTAGACATTCAATAAATTTGATATACGCAGTAATTTAAATAAATATGGACTGAACCGCAAGCATGTTGGAAAGTTGACCACTGCGGATCAGTAGGTGCAGGGTTCAAATCCACTGCTCGTTCAGTCGCTGATATACGATCGAGAGAGGAAACTGACGTTAAACGTGGCACTAACCACTGCAGCCTTTACGTGTATAGATAGAAACTAAGCTGATACAGATTTTTGAGAATGTCCACGGTTATGTACTGAATAGAAGCCATTTTAAGAACTTACCACGTATAAACAAGTTCATAAAGGCTTTAGTGATGTGCTTAGTTATACAATGAATAGAAATTTCTGGAAACTCTCTACAGTTTGCTATAAATGCTGTTCCCATTCAAAATACCGCAAAATACTCCAACATTCAGCTAACCATTAACATTGTGAGTCGTACTACGGATATACAGCTGAGGAAGGCACAGAGGCCTACCTCGTCATACGCAGAATTCCCCAAGAATAATGGTATATCAAAAGGAATGTTAAATTATTTAAAGATCTACTCGTATGAAGAAAGAAAACAGAAGAGGAAAACATGAATAGAAAAGAGGAAAACAGAATATAAAAATGAGTGGAGGCACAGCACTATATAAAGAAGAGAGATATTTTCCCCCTGATACATGAAGAGGAACCAGAATATAGAGATGTGTGGAGGCATTACATACCATGGACCTGCCAGTAGGCAGTTCAATGAGAGAGAGAATATTGTGCAGTTCCCGTGTTGTCTTCAGGCTACAGCAACCGTTAACTGCACATGTTGTAAGAGGCGACTGAGCAAATACTGAGGAAAGCAGTGGGAACCACATCAGAAGCCATATTATTTTCCCCAAGCAGTAGGCTACATAAGGTATGCATAAGGCATAATATCTGTAAATGGATTAACTTGTGGACCTATGGGTTGCTCCTTATGGAACGTGACAGTAGACTCTGAGTACGAATATGACAGGGGAGGAGGGGTATCTTATGGTCCTCGCTCAAAGTTTTATCAATTCAACGCAGCTTAAAACACAAAATGAAGACCTATTAGCGTGGGCAGAGAAATTGCTCTTAAAATCTTTCAAACAACTTCTATATATCTCTCCGTCTCTCCTTTCAGGTGGGGCAGCAAAACCTAAAATCGGAACGCATGAAGCAAATTTTAGAATAATCTAAAAGTCTAAACAATCTGGAACAATCTGGAACAATCTGGAACAGCGGATGAATTTAGGACTTGTCGAAGTATACACTTCGACAAGTCCTAAATTAATCGGCTGTTCCACATGCGGAGGAAGTAGCAGCCCTTGATTGGAAGTCACACAGGTGTGATGAATGGAGTGTTCACGCACTCACCACTACAACGTACACGACGTGCAGTCCTCACATCATCGCTTCACATCCCTCGTCCAAAGATACGGCTAGTCAGCCAGTCAGTCAGCTTAACAAAGCGTCCAGGTATCGCAGAATAGCTATTCTTCGTCCTAACTCATCAACTACTGTAATAGCGGCAATTAACAGCAGCTCTAGGGTTCTTCGTAAATTACCATTGAACAATTGTTCAAAACATAATAAATCAACTCAAGAATTAATTTTATCTGCTACATTTAAAAAAGATACATTTAAATAATTACCACAGAAACGTGTTGGTCTATTACCGCACCCACTCTACTACGGACAAAATATTTGACACAATATAACGCAATGGCAAGCACGGTCCCATGTCAAGCCACAGGTTCGGAATTTTACTCTCGGTCGAGTCAATAGGAGAGTAAAATCTTAGATTCTCAAAGAGTCAACCAATTCCTTTCATTCTGCACTTCTGGACTCTCTGGTAGGTTAAATGAACGCTATTATTAGGTGGATAGTAAAAAGGTTGGTAAAGCTAATGTTAATGTCAGTTTCCTCACTCGAATGCGATGTCAGTGACAGGTGAGCCCAGGATTAAAGCAACTAAAGCTTCTTCAAACCATGGACTAGGCAGTGTAAGGCACTAGCCTATGTGATCCATGGCAGGACTGGTGACCTTACCGTTAGAATACATGAATGCGAGAATTGCTTAGAGATGAAATCAGAGTAAATAGGAGAGAGAGAGAGAGGAATCTGAAGTATTTGATCTGCTGTATCCATTACCATTTATTTCGATATCGATGTTACCAATTGTACTTGAATAAATTTAATTCACGGGTTTTAAAGTAATTAAATGCAACAAACAAAAATCTAGAACAAAAAATTATTACACGAGACTAAACAAAGAGTTGTATAGTGCAGTCAATGTTACAGTAATTAGCGACTAGAGACAGGTCTGCAGCTCATTAAAACAATCGAATGCCTAACGATCTGGAATTATACAACGCCCTTGATCTGATGTCACAGCTCTATCAACATGGAGACTTCTCATATCACAGTTCTATCAACATGAAGACTCCTCATATCACAGGTCTATCAACATGTAGACTTCTCATATCACAGTTCTATCAACACGTAGACTTCTTATATCACAGTTCTATCAACATGTAGACTTCTCATATCACAGCTCTATCAACATATAGACTTCTCATATCACAGTTCTATCAACATGTAGACTTCTCATATCACAGCTCTATCAACATGTAGACTTCTCATATCACAGTTCTATCAACATGTAGACTTCTCATATCACAGTTCTATCTACATGAAGACTTCTCATATCACGGCTCTATCAACATGACGTCATGCTTTTCATATCACAGCTCTATCAACATGACGTCAAGCTCCTTTTACTTGATCTCACTGTACAAGTACATAGAGTTACTTAACGTTCAGTTTTATTAGTGTACGCTTCCTTCGATAAGTGCTGACGATCATCGATCATTAATTAAATAATCTTAATGTCATGCAATCAACCAAAGCACATGTAACTCTCAGAACAACGCGTTGTGATAACACAATCTTTCTTATCAGTACGACAAACAAAGAGCCAGGCTGATCTATAACAGCTTATAGATCAATGAATCAACTTCCACGAAGATGCTGGTTACAATAATGTCAAGATTACGACTTATACCTCTATGCACTAACTACGTGTTACATATTCTGATACACGATCATTGAGTACTGCAGTGTTCTGTATTCTGATACAGGATTTCATTGAGTACTGCAGTGTTCTGTATTCTGATACAGGATTTCATTGAGTACTGCAGTGTTCTGTATTCTGATACAGGATTTCATTGAGTACTGCAGTGTTCTGTATTCTGATACAGGATTTCATTCAGTACTGCAGTGTTCTGTATTCTGATACAGGATTTCATTGAGTACTGCAGTGTTCTGTATTCTGATACAGGATTTCATTGAGTACTGCAGTGTTCTGTATTCTGATACAGGATTTCATTGAGTACTGCAGTGTTCTGTATTCTGATACAGGATTTCATTGAGTACTGCAGTGTTCTGTATTCTGATACAGGATTTCATTGAGTACTGCAGTGTTCTGTATTCTGATACAGGATTTCATTGAGTACTGCAGTGTTCTGTATTCTGATACAGGATTTCATTGAGTACTGCAGTGTTCTGTATTCTGATACAGGATTTCATTGAGTACTGCAGTGTTCTGTATTCTGATACAGGATTTCATTGAGTACTGCAGTGTTCTGTATTCTGATACAGGATTTCATTGAGTACTGCAGTGTTCTGTATTCTGATACAGGATTTCATTGAGTACTGCAGTGTTCTGTATTCTGATACAGGATTTCATTGAGTACTGCAGTGTTCTGTATTCTGATACACGATTTCATTGAGTACTGCAGTGTTATGTATTCTGATACAGGATTTCATTGAGTACTGCAGTGTTCTGTATTCTGATACACGATTTCATTGAGTACTGCAGTGTTCTGTATTCTGATACAGGATTTCATTGAGTACTGCAGTGTTATGTATTCTGATACACGATTTCATTCAGTACTGCAGTGTTCTGTATTCTGATACACGATTTCATTGAGTACTGCAGTGTTCTGTATTCTGATACAGGATTTCATTGAGTACTGCAGTGTTATGTATTCTGATACACGATTTCATTGAGTACTGCAGTGTTATGTATTCTGATACAGGATTTCATTGAGTACTGCAGTGTTATGTATTCTGATACACGATTTCATTGAGTACTGCAGTGTTATGTATTCTGATACACGATTTCATTGAGTACTGCAGTGTTCTGTATTCTGATACATACTGCAGTGTTATGTATTCTGATACACGATTTCATTGAGTACTGCAGTGTTATGTATTCTGATACAGGATTTCATTGAGTACTGCAGTGTTATGTATTCTGATACACGATTTCATTGAGTACTGCAGTGTTATGTATTCTGATACAGGATTTCATTGAGTACTGCAGTGTTATGTATTCTGATACATACGGATTTCATTGAGTACTGCAGTGTTATGTATTCTGATACACGATTTCATTGAGTACTGCAGTGTTATGTATTCTGATACAGGATTTCATTGAGTACTGCAGTGTTATGTATTCTGATACACGATTTCATTGAGTACTGCAGTGTTATGTATTCTGATACACGATTTCATTGAGTACTGCAGTGTTATGTATTCTGATACAGGATTTCATTGAGTACTGCAGTGTTCTGTATTCTGATACACGATTTCATTGAGTATTGTGTTCTGTGCACTGCAGTGTTCTGTACATAGAAGAGAATATCATTGTGTACCCTAGCGCCTGGCCCATTGTCTCATATATCGTGTTTAACCCATGCTTGTACTTTCGACATTGCGGTTGGGCAAGGATGAGGGCGTCTCGGCCACTCCTGTAACTGCACCAAAGCCCTATTATTTTAAGTTTTTAAACAACAACTGAAAAGAATGCAAAGAACATGACAGTCAATCACTTCACAGGATTAATTTACCAACTGCACGCCACCTAGACTGTATACAAAGTGTCTGCTATCTTTCTCTAGTGTTCTGCATAAGTGGCTGGTCCAATGTACATATTCATACTCAGAGTCAACTTTCGCTTTATAAAGAGCATTCCATATATCAATAAGTTAATCCCTTCACAGAAGACTTTGCCTTTATCCATACTTACTGTAGCCTATAGCTTGGGAAATATGTCTTCAAAGGCGTTTTCCCTTTACCTTCCTCAAAGTGCATTTAACGGCTGATCTATCCTTCAGTGCCCCAGAAACGACACGAGATACTGCTAACTATAAAAAATAGAGGGTACACTATACACAATGTCATGTTAACTACACGTTGAATTGTTGAATTATCATCGTACTATATACCAGCCAATCTTTATATATAGCATATAGATGCTATATATTATTATCTTTATTACCTAGCAGTCCACGACCAGTCCATTGACGTTCAAATCGTTGTTTAAACATAAGTTTTGTTCTTTACTCTAGATAAGGTGACGGTTAGCCGAGGTGGGAGATCTTCAAACAAGAAACTGACGGATGATGAGATAAGATTAAACTTAGTTTACACTTTACAGATAGCTTCACATTGTTCCTACAGTTTCTCCATTAAAATAAACGTCCCGATAACCCGAAGCAAAAACGCGACAATTAACTATAGAAAATCCACGATGGGAAGTGTTTCAAGGTAATGCCTTGAAATCATATCAATATTTTCCTATAACTTTGTTGGTCTGTAATTGAAGGAGCGTATCGATGTCATAAAGTTAATTAGCCCAAGGTTTTCAACGAAGCCGACCGTCATATACCACTAATCAAACACAAGTTGCAGTTAGATCAGGTTTACAGCGACCATCAGCAGCGAGAGGTCGAGTGGGCTACTTACATTCACACTAACTCTAACTTGCAATTCATATTTAAAATTTGTATTGAATCAGTCAACCAGGCTAATATATTAACTTTGTTTAAATTTCCTTTTGGTTTCACACATGACAGATGCGTGTAATGCTGATTCCTTTTAAGTTACTGTTTTTTTGTAATTTTTCTTTACTTCCTTCTTGCTATAATTATTTATGCTACTCCTAAAATGCTATATTTACAAGCGTGGTAGCCTACTCGTGAAGTCGTAACATCGGCAGTACTATAAATTGTATCATCGCTGTTACGAGCTGAGCAATTATAAAAACTCTCACGTTATAGGTACCACAACTAATAGTGCTTTATGACAGTGAAAATGATTTTAAGAACATCTAAGATAACTGCTGGACTTTAGTCAAACACTTCATGTGATCCTATCTTAACAGACTTGTAGTTATCGATTACAAAACATAAAACTGCTTTGTCTTTATCTCTTGTTTAATTAAGTCCTTATTTAGTTAGGTCTTGGCTGAAATGCGTGTGTGTATTCTAGCACAATTATGTCCCAATATGCTTCATTATGAGGCTATCTGAAGCCTTGATGTCTAGAAATTTCTGGTGTAGGCAACAGAAAAATATGTTCTAAAGGAAGCCCTAATACGCCGTAAAAAAACCAGATATATACGTTTTAGCTATCCATCACACACTACAAAGAAACCATCTAATAATATTATTGTTAACGTCATCAAACGCTTGCCGTGACTCTACAGTAAGCACACCCAACAGGGTGCAACCACAGTCGAGGATAAACAGTGTAGTATTTGCCTCAAAAGCGTTCAAATGGAATCGTGTGTTAAAAGAAAGGCGAAACGTGGACCTAATAGACATGGGTATATTGATGTTTTAGAGGTCCAGTGGATAGAAATCCTATAAACATAATCAGCACTTCTGAGATCTAAAATTAAATTCTAAAGGATTTGATAACAACCTTAGAGATAAGACAAATCAACCAAGTAACATAACATCCATTTATTTAATTTAAGTGAGCATTAAATATCTTATCCTACTAACATTCTGCTTTCACAAGGAACCACAAGGAGCATCCATTGATTACCACGTGGATATCTTAGATAAAGACTATACCTTATCCACATCTAAATGCAGCCTATTGCTTGGAAAAATATGGCTTCTGAGGTAATTTCCCTTGCCTTCCTCTGTTTTTGCTCATTTGCCTCATATGACACTTGAAGTTTATAGTTTGTCTATTCTTCAGTGGTCAGGGCATAACTTGAGAAATACAGTGCTCATAACAAAATTGAATTTGAAAAAAACACAATTTCAATCACTTACATAATTTAAATAATACTTAATTAATAATATAAAATTAGGCACATACATATACAGTATAAAAATGTGATAACTTTATCACAGTGTATACTAATTTAAACAATAAACCAATGTATCCACTTCATCTGTGGATAATATCTGTGACACCCCAGTTATAAGCTTAATATCTGGGACACCAGAGTTATAAGTTGAAACTAGTAACAGCAAAGTTTATATATATATATATATATATATATATATATATATATATATATATATATATATATATATATATATATATAGAATTTAAATTAAAAGTTCAGCCAGAATTGACAGAATGCTAAGTACCCTTTGCTAAAGAAAATCAAAGTAGTATTTACTTCTGCAGTGATTTCAAATATTGGCAAATTGAAAAAATGTGAAATTATGAAATTCAAAGCTAATATATAATCGTAAAAATAATTTTAAAAGGTATTAACAATGACTACCTTCATTTGTATGAAATCCTAAGACTAAAACTATGCCTAATAGAAGAAAACTAATAAATTATAAATAACTGAATAAAACTAATTGACTTTAGTTAGCTGGCTACTGATGTTCTATGGTTTACAACTATATGCTATGTTAAGAAACACTTAGGGCTACAGAAGTGTTACAACTGACACATCTTTACATACACATTAAATGAAATACATGTGTGTGTTTGTTCTTGCCTATTTACAAAATAAATAGCTACACTGTTGAATAGAAAATTACATTTAAAAAAATATAACTTACCCTTCTATGGTAACGGTCTATTTACTTAACTCTAGCAGATCTTAGCTAATCACAATTAAAAATTCTGTAAAATGTCCAAACTAATCCCAGTTTAAGTAGATCAGTAGATTACAAGGAAATGTCTAAATTTCTAGTTTATTAATAAATCTATATCTACAGTTTATAAAAATTATAGGACGAGATGCCACACATGATATCACAGTCATCCCGGTTGCACAATAGTGTCTATAGCAAGCTTGGACAATAAACACACATTGGGTTTAATCCCATATAAACTCTCTCCCTCAGTATACTTGCAAATGATAAGCATAGCTTTAGTTACATTCCCAATTGTACCTTTAAAAAGAACCCACTGCTTGCTCTGCACGATAGGATACAGCGGCAGTAAATGCCTAATGGAAAGCTAGAACTTCACTGAGGCATCAAATACCACTGATCTCAAAATAGTTAAGAATTCATCACAAATGTTATCAGTAATGAACTAAGTGCAGTAGTGGGTTAAAACTGGTTTAAAATTATTCACAAATAATTATCAGAATATCAGAATGCTGTTGAAAGGATTTAAGTTAATAGGCATATTAATGATTTCTCACTCTATACCCCCACCGTGCTCTCTCTCTCTATCTCTCTCTCTCTCTCTTTAGTATCCAGCCAAAAGCCACTTCTAAAGTATATATTCCTCTTCAAAGCTTAATTTCACACTCAATAAAAATACTCTGAAAACCCTTAAGTTCATTCCATCACAAATGTCAAGCCTCTTCCAAAGACTAATGTATCCTGTGGCTAGGGATAACATGGATTCTGAGGTGGAATCTCATTTCCCCTCTCAGATCTTATTTATTTGGCTATAATGACACGTGACAGAGAAGAGTGGAGGCATTATATACCATGGACCTGCCAGTAGGCAGTGCACTGAGAGAGAGAGAGAATGACACATGCAGTTGATGGTTAGTCTCTTCCTTTGAAGCAAGGAACAACACGAGGAAGACTGAGATACTATTTAACACATAATTAAATCAGTTTATCAGAATTTATCAGAAACGCCTTCATCACTCAATCATGCTCAAAACAGTACCCTTAAACAAAAAAAAGAAACGTTAGAGGCAGGCAAGAGCTTACATAAACCATCAATAAAACCTAGTCATACAATCTAATTTATTCCTACTAGCTATTTTCTAATACCCAATTGGCAACCTTTTTCAGAAATTTCTTAAATCCACCACCCTATGCAAAAAGACGACTATGCCAAAATATATCCTCACTCTGGGATTACATCATTTATAATGTTCAGTGACCTCGTAATCAATGGATAAAGAAAGTGAAATAATCCTAAATCAGAAAGGCCATATATAATTTTATAAAACTGTATACTCTAATAACCTTCTAATTCTCTTGAATTTCAGAGAGAGTTAACCGTCAATTTATTTTAAAGTTCTTATATGAACTCCTGTGGAAACTGGAAAGCAAAGAGTCAGCACATGGAGGTCAGACTAGTGAAGAATTTAGTCTTTCCAGTGAAGAAAAAACAGAAACAAGGACAGAATAAAATTTTTGCTTTTGAATAGTCTGGAGAAATCAAGCTGGGTAGGGAAAAATTTAGTAGAGTTTACCAGAACAGGTACCATCTCTCGTTATTCCAATCCTTAGTCAAACTTTGGTAGCAGGAACAAGGGAAGAAAGTCAATGGCCTATGCCAATCTCCAATCATGCATGATTGTAACATCCAGTTTGTTTTTAAAACTATTCATCAACACCGCATTTACAACCTCCTCACTCAAAGAGTGATTGATAGAGTTCCATCTATCAATCACCCTTTGAGAAAAAGAAACCTTTCCTAAGTCTGTCCTTACAATAAGCTTAACCAACTTATAGCTATGACCCCTTAAATCATTATGGAGAATTTATTGGAGAAGGGAAGAGAGCCACCTTACTGTGGGAAGACCCAGAGTAAGGTGGCAGAATGAGTTGGGACTGGCAATGTTTGGAATGAGGCAACCTATTCTCAAGGATCAAGGATCAACAGACTAAAGTGGATGAGTTTTATCCACGTGCTCACCGGAGTCGGTGTACGATCTGATGGCAACAGCCACTTCTCTAGTAGATCTCATAGATAACCTTTCAATATCCTTTCCATAGTTTGAAGTTCATTCATTCATGAAAATTATAGATGAGGACAAAATAACTTAAAATGGCTATATTTTTACAACTGTACACAGAACTTAGCGTGAACTGAATTTTAACTTAATAAAAAATAGTATAAATTATACAATTGTACATTGAACTTATTGTGAAATCTAACCTTATAATCAAAACAAACTGAGCATATATTAATTATTCAGCCAATAAAATTAAATTATACAAAAATATACGTACGTACCACAGCGGGGCTTAGGCAATGTGCGAGTAACCGAGTTGAAATATTTCCATCAGAGAATATTTTAAGTAAATAAAGAAACATTTGTTTTAATATTAAAAGGTACACAAATTAACACAGCCATAATGTAAACACCACAGTCTTTTATTTTCATTTGATAGATCAGAATTCCTTATTACATGAAAGAAGCGCATTTAGTTCAGTTCTGAAAAATTTCCAAGTGCATTGGAAATTTCAACTACCAAATTAGATTATGTTCTATGGTTGACCAACTGCAGCCACAAAAAGTCAATTTTACTAACAACAATAACTCAAAGACTGGTTTACTGTCGTCAGTGACAACATCGCGCGCACTATTGAGACCACTCCAAGCAGGTTTGCAATAAGACAGTAAAGAACGGTGCAAGTGACAAGATCCAAAAGTCAGTCAAAAGAAAGAGAGAATTAAATAAAAGGAGGTTTACGTGATTTTAAAGTATGCATTTTATATGAATTTGATATTTTTAATACAAAAAAATTTAAGTGCTAGTTGCCGTCATCAATGACAACAATTTGGCTCAATAGTGCTCGATGTTGTCAGTGATGACTGTAGCACTCAAAAATTGTTGTTATCAAAAGTATACACGCATTATGGAGAAATGATCAACTATGTTGATATTTATCACTTTTAACACTACATGTTTAAACCGCTATGCAATTTAGACCATTTTCCCGTATAACCAGTCCAGTGAAAGTCCGAGATTTTACTCTCAGATCAGCGCGGCTGGGATTGGAACCCACGCGAGTTCAATTCGCCTCAAACCTCAGGATCTGTCATTGGACATTGGATGGAAAATTAAGTGAAATGGAAAAGGTATTGATCTTAAACCTCCTCCTTTTCTTCAATCCCTCTATCTTTGGACTGATTTTATGAATATGTATTACATAATAGTTATGTTATGATATGTCTTCAAATGTCTGTGGACTTGTGAACTTAATAACTGCTGATAGTAAAGCAAACTTAAGGCCGATAAGATTCAAAAGAAGACTTCCGAAGAGTGGATGTAAGAGCTGAGTACAGAGTACTGGAAACATAGAGCTTTGAAAGAACGAGTAGATTTACGTAGAGACTTAGCGAACTCGGTTTAGTTGAGCATCGATAATTGAAGTTAAGCTACATCAGCCTCGGTTAGTACTTTATGAGTGATTACCTTGGGAGGCCGAGTGCTGATAGCCTTGAAGGAAAAATTCCAAGATGATGAAAGGTTATTCTGAAATCTGCACCGTGCTGCAGGAAATCGTGCTGCAATTGATGCGCCATCAAAGGCAATAACCATGGACAGGAAGGAGGAAATGAGCCTTGAACCATAGAATAAAGAAAAACCGTACAAGTGTCAAAGGCAATCTCAACCATTGTAAACATTGAGTTCGAGAATTGCAGTGATGCCAACAACTAATTTTGCTAGCCAGAGGTAAACAATATCAGCTGATCGTTATTTAAAGACATAAAGTAATGAAGTTCTTGAACATTTGCAAAGCTTTTGAACGACAATGAAACACTTTAGTAGCACATTTATGGGCACATCTATCCAATATATGATCATGACAAAAAATATTTGAAACGAATTCCTATTAATTGGATGTATATCTTTTATAATATAAAATATACAAACAAATTTTATTTCAAATCTCATAAAGGGTATACCCCGTCCTTTAGTTTCCGGATTTCTGGAATTTGTATACCCAAACGCGCAACAATACATTATCATAAAATCTTTTAGAGGCCGAACATCATGATATAAATCTGAAATTACAGAAATAACTATTAAATACACATATGACAAAGGGGCTTTGTTTACCCTCACGATTAAATGGATCATGCTGGAAATCAAGTCGCTCTTGTTACAAAACTGGTATATCTGAAATAACAGTCATGCCATATCTATACCTATTTTAAAGATCTTTGCCTTAAACGCGTATCTGTTCCTGACCCAGTGTGCCAGTTATTATCTAGGGCGTGAAAGAATAAGAGTGATTCTTTATGTTTACATTGGATTGTATAATATTTACATTATTTTATTCTTTACATTAAAATGTTCAAACATGTAAAAGCAAATAACAATATGGGAGGTAATTTAAGCATTTATAACAGAACGACCACAATTAGAGTGCTACCCTCGTTCTTGATAGCATCAGACACTATTGAGACAAATCCAAATTTTTGGATTTTGCACAGTTTCGGTGCAAAATCTGAAACGAAGTTAAATGTCAGTTTTCAATATAGGTTCTTTATATCCTTAAAGTAACTTTGCTAATTATAAGAAGAATGTGGCTGGATTAGCCGCTTTATGTTAACATTAAAGAAACTCAATATTTTAGGATCTATAAAATCTCCTGCAACCAGGTTTTCCCACTAAAACATAAAAGTTAAAACCTACTAAATTCAAGTGATATGGCTTGAGTCGTTTTTTAAAAACAATAGATATTTATTAATAAAAATGTATATAAATAAATAATTTCATAAGCAATTTTGATTCTAAAGGTGTACAGGGAATGTTTTGCAATTATTAAATTTTTTAAAAATGAGATGGCGGGTTTAGAGCAAAATTTTGATTAAATGAAGCTCTGGTTAAATTCAGTGGTTAAAGTGGGGGGGGGGGGAGAATTCAGGGGAACTCAGTTCCCATTTTAGACTCTCAACATTTTTAAAGTACATTCCTCTGCTAGAGGCCCATATTAGATACTAGGAGATCTGAATATCCCTTATATAAAATATTCTGACCATTTTCCTAGCTCCCTATTCCCACTTTAACCACTGATTAATGCCTATGGAAAGATTTTAAGAATTGTGCTAGTTTTTTAGTTCTTAACGAATGAAAAGCATGCGATTGAGGAAGGCAAACAGGTTCACCTAGGGAGCAAACTGTATGAGTGTTATTTACTTTCATTGATACTGCCATACTCCAGTACTCCAATATTTGCTAGGGTATAGACAATTTTTTAAAATAGAAATTTCTAATGTCATTCACTGTCTCATTTAGAATCATTATATAAAGCTTTATCGAAGTGTAAAAGTATAGCTTAATTATATGCTTTTGCACACTTACCATACCTTTTTGGTTATGTGTGCCATACATACAGAATCATATCATCTCAATGATTATGCTTATAAACTTAATGCCCAAGAGAGTATGCACCTAAACTCAGACATACGTACATGTATTTTATTTGCTAACATTTTATACTATGAATCTAAATGAAATATCCACAAAGTTATTGCTTAAATCTGGGCTACAAATAATGAAATTAGTAGGAAGGGGGGGGGGGTGAAATTTTGTTGCACTCCAAATGCACTATCGAAGCAGCTTGTAATCGGTCCATGTTCAAGATGTCATTGGTACAACTGACATCATTTACTACTCAAGTGACCTGGTTTATGTAAACTTAATAATTCTTAATTAAATCATTTAACGTCAATCAATTTAGAGGCTGTTTGTGTAGGATCTGGTAATGTCTCTCAATTTTTAATTTTTCAAATCTATTCTGGTTTTTAACTGTGTTGTTAATAGTTTATCTTGTTCCTTTGGCAGGTTAATCCTATGTGACATACTTTATTAGCCTCAAGGTACTCAATGCTTTTATCTATGTTTTATTTTTTATCTATATTTTATCTTTTTTTTTATGCCCCTAGTCTAAATTTAATGTTGGAGAATTAACCAAAATAAGTCAAGGCCAAGTGACCATGACAGTAGAAAATAGGATTTATCTGTTGGATGGGCATATAAAGTAGTAGATAACGAAAATGTTCAAATGAAAAATAAAATAATTAGAATTCGTCAAAAATCATGTAATGTCAAACAATGTGAAGCCAAAGTTAATCATATGAGCAAAATGTGAAAGTTAATTTTAAGAAGTTAAAAGAACATTTTTAGACGTCGCCATTGGCTGGAGCCTGTGGCAATGTCGGTAGGATATTTGACGGCTGATCAGTATGTGTGGGGTTTCGAACATCGCTTTTGAGTTAGGAAACTACATTAGCTTTACAAGCTTTAGCATTGTGCTGTCCTGTTTTCTTGTATTTATGTCATGATTCTTTAATGGCTTGACTGAAATATATACAGAATATGTAAAGCGATTTATTATTATTTTAGTAATAAATGATATTCATCTGTTTCAAATGATCAGTGAAACATTGAGAGAAATAATGGCTTTCAGATTTCATAAATCTTGTCTGCTGGTTCTGCTGCTATATTTTTCTTGCATAGAAGGTATGCTAAACTTAGACATATTATGCAGTTAGATTGTAACAATCTTTGTTTTGAATGTTTCTGATGTCCTGTACAAAGCTCTTAAAAGTCTAGTGATATACATTTTTATTAAGCCATTCTCATGTTTAGTTACAAACTCTTAATAACTGTCTCTTATGTATAATAGCTTATATTATATGGCTGAATATATATCCCAGAAAATTTACTGCCAAAACAAATGAATAGTCTTGTAAAAATTTATTTCCTCCGTATCTATATATTTTTTATGCATACTGTCATTTTGCATTTGATGAGAAATCATAATTTATTTCATATCTGAATTTGACTAGCGTATGCACTCCTGTGATTCATCGTAGCATTCAAGCGCATATAGCTACATGCAATACTGTGCAAGTAATTAATGTGCAAGTATTAATACACATTAATGTGCAAGTTATAAAGCACATTAATGTGCAAGTAATAGCGCACATTAATGTTCATGTAATTAATGTTTGGTAAAGTCTCGATGGCTATAGTTGCATCTGAGTTTGAAATCCAATGCATCTCATTTGAATTTCTGCCATGTTGCTGATAGACCAATGACTCAACTTTAGTAGTAATTTTTTCTGAGTAATACTCCAAAAGAAAATATTTTACTGTAGGAGAAAATATTTTGCTGTAGAAGAAAATATTTTACTGTAGGAGAAAATATTTTACTGTAGAAGAAAATATCTTACTGTAGAAGAAAATATTTTACTGTAGGAGAAAATATTTTACTGTAGGAGAAAATATTTTACTGTAGGAGAAAATATTTTACTGTTATCTGAATCAATTTTTGTGTACATGTTATAAACTTTTGCACTTATCTACAGGTTTGGAGTGGGATCACAATGAACGGCGAGAAACTGGTGAGAATTTCTCATACTTGTGTTTAAGTACAAAAAGAAACATCAATGAATGCTTCTCTGTGCAAAATATACGAAAAAATGTGAAGTTTGTTATGTATTCTTTCCAACTGTAAATTTCCTCAATAAATGTTTGCTAGGCATAGTTTGCAACAAAAGCAAAAATAAATGTTTTTGCATATTTCCACAACAAATATTTATAAATATAATATATAAATAGATAAATATATATATTATACTAGCTGACCCGCGGACTTCGTACCGCCTATCAACAATTTCTGTCTGTCTGTCTGTCTATCTATCTATCTATCTATCTATCTATCTATCTATCCATCCATCCATCCATCCATCCATCCATCCATCCATCCATCTATCTATCTATCTATCTGTCTATCTATCTGTCTATCTATCTGTCTATCAGTCTCTCTGTCTGTATGTCTGTTTGTCTGTCTGTCTCTCTGTCTATCTATCTGTCTGTTTGTCTGTCTGTCTGTCTGCTGTCTGTCTATCTGTCTTTCTATCTGTCTGTCTGTCTGTCTATCTATCTGTCTATCTATCTATCTGTCTATCTGCCTATCTGTCTGTCTGTCTATCTGTCTGTCTATCTGTCTGTCTATCTGTCTGTCTATCTGTCTGTCTATCTGTCTGTCTATCTGTCTGTCTATCTGTCTGTCTATCCGTCTATCTATCTGTCTATCTATCTGTTTATCTCTCTGTCTATCTGTCTATCTATCTATCTACCTGCCTGCCTGCTTGCCTGCCTGCCTGCCTATCTATCTATCTATCTATCTATCTATCTATCTATCTATCCGAATATATAAAACAAACAAAATTTGTTATATTTATTAAGATTTAAAAGAAGTTTAAAAAAAATTTTCCTAAGAAACTTATAAGATTTATTAAACTTTAAAAAATTAAAGTGACTTGAGCCAGAATTGAACCCTGGACCACATGACCTAAAGTCTAGTGCCTATATCATCGAGCCATAGACACTTCCGGTTAGAGAACGTTAAATTGATGATGTCAACATATCGTAATAGAGAATGTTAATCTGTATATCTATGTCAATCGACAGATGGCTGCATGTTATAATTTTGAAGTGTTTTTTTATACTGTTGTTTGGCTAAACCCCATTATTTTTTAAATATTTTATTGATTGTTATTATGTTAGGGCTGCTTGAGGCGAATCCAAAATGTCCAAGATCATTCAAATCTGTCCAGTCGTTCTTGAGTTATAAGTGCTCTTACGTACACAACTTTGTTTTATATATATATATAGATATATTTTTATATATAATATATATAGAATATTTTTAAATATTTATGTATTCAGTTCAGGGAAGCTGTTGCACATTTACTGTTGTACTTCATGAAATTAAATGGTTTAATATTGTTTCTAAGGAGAATCTGAAAGACGTTGCTAGTTTTTACTGTAATTGTGAGTTAATTTTCGTACTATGTTCACTGTCTGATCGTGGTGATAGCGAATCAGAATGGAGAAAGATAATATTTATCTTTCTACTCTTTGATATCTATAGGCTAGATTGCTCTGTACCATTCTCATGCTGTCTCTAGACCCAATTGTGGAGCTTATCCCATTCTTGATTGATTTTGACATTCAGTAACAGAGCCATATGATATATTATATTCTCTCTCTCTCTCTTTCAGTGTACTGTCTATTTGCAGATCCATTACGCATAATTTCTAATCGTATATCTATCCCATGCTTTTTCTTATCTACCTACAAATACAGTTTCAAATCATCACATTATCTAATTAACAAAGTAGCACAATTATTAATACATTATCAAATCAAACAATGATTACATTATCAAATCAAACAATGATTACATTATCAAATCATTCAGCATCCCAAGTCTTTATGTACTGTATTAGTTTAGATAGTTGTATTTACTGTATTAGTTTAGATAGTTGTATTTACTGTATTAGTTTAGATAGTTGTATTTACTGTATTAGTTTAGATAGTTGTATTTACTGTATTAGTTTAGATAGTTGTATTTACTGCAGTAGTTTAGATAGTTGTATTTACTGTATTAGTTTAGATAGTTGTATTTACTGTATTAGTTTAGATAGTTGTATTTACTGCAGTAGTTTAGATAGTGGTATTTACTGTATTAGTTTAGATAGTTGTATTTACTGTAGTAGTTTAGATAGTTGTATTTACTGTATTAGTTTAAATATATAGATATATATTATTTTATTGCATTCTTGCTACACTGTAGTAAGTTAATATATATATATATATATATACACACATATATATCTACTTCTTTATTCGTCAACATTTGACAGGAAGAAAAGCATCAGAAAGCAAATCAAACAGCCTAAACATAAAAAGTAGGATAAAAATAAACCGCCACCAATTAAACAGTTAGAGTTACATTTAGCCTAATTGGTTAATATTGTGGTGTTTTGGTTTGTTTGTTTACATGATGATATGCAATCTTGTTCATTTAAAGTATTCTAATCATTTCATGTCACATCAAATAGAAGTGATATGATTAATGTTTTTTGAGGCATAGGGGGGGCCACCTCGTCTTTGAGCAGAATCCCCCCAAGATTAATGGTATATCATGATAGATGATTTAAAGATCCACTCGTTTGTGGACATTAATAGGAAAATGAAAAACAGAGACGAGTGGATGCATTATATAACATGCAGTGGTATGTAACTTGGAATAATAAAAATTATATATAAAATTAAAAAAGAAGGCATAAGCAAAAAATGTTTACATTCTCAAGAACATTTTGGGCCCCCCTTAAAAAATTCCTGGATCGGCTTCTGATACCATGGACCTGCCAGTTGGCAGTACACCATGAATGTTCTATGATTTGTTGCTAATGGTAGGACCTAGAGGTTGGTCGAGGAGGTACCCGACATGCGGTGGAGAGAGACAGTCGCCGATAGACATAGACAGAGAGTCTCTGAGGTTCAGCTCTTCTCTCACGACGTTTGAGCTACCCGGCTACGAGTCCATACCTCGCAGTGCTCACTGGGAGCTGGTCAACACTGGACATATACGTAAGTTACTAGGTCATTTCTCATGACAACAACAACAATCATACAACAGCAACAGCCTGTGGTTTCTGTGGAACCAATGATCCATTTCTTTCTCGATGTAGTCACACTGAGAGGAACATCAATAGTATCTTTTATTTGTACATCACAGCACAGATAATACAAACAATAGGAACGTGCATGTAGTTAGATAAACAAACAACAATACGAAAGAGGCTATCATAAAAGAGCCATAGCTCTGTGATCAATGAATTCATGCCTAGTGCCGTATTTTAAAATTATTTATTTTGAAGGCTGCAGATGTAGGTATTTGTTAAAATTTCTGTAAGTATTCGTTGGGTAATTTTGAGTTACAATTATTTTCTTAATCTCTGTTGCATTTCGCTATTCAATGCTATTTTGATGAAATAAATTGATATATTTATTCTTTGTTTTGATAGTTTTAAGTAGTGATTTATTGCTGAGTTCTAGCATTCTATTGAAATTTAAAAATGATAGATTGATTGAGTAGAGAAGCTGGAAGATAAACCACCTTTTCACTGTGATGAATCCTACAGATGATCGATTGATATTGTTTCATTGTTTGCTGTCGATTGTTGTTTGCAGATCTATTCTGATGATTGATTGATTCAATCATTGTTTGCTATTGTTTAATTTTACTTCGCCATGCAGATGATTGATTGAGTGATTGCTGTTGTTGTTGTTTCTACAGTACAGATACAGTTGAATGGAGACTATCAGATGAGAGAGGGTGGTTTAACTGGCAGCTATAGAGCCATACAGATGGATTTTCACTGGGGCTCAGCGGAGCAGCAAGGTTCTGAACATTCCATTAATGGAACACACTTTCCACTAGAGGTATACAATACCATCGGTTAACTTATATTGTACTGATACAAGGCATTAACTGTTGCTATTATTTCAAACTTTATCAACTGTTATTTCTTTTACTTCAATTGCATGTTTATTCCGTTTGCCTAGTTATTTTTCAATTTGTATGATTGAGGGGTGGTCAACTAGATAGGTTACTTGTGACCTCTTTGACGGCCTTGTTTGTGTATGTCACTGTATTGTTTGAGTGTATTGAAATAAACATAGTTCTCTCCCATCTAATATCCACCGAATACTTCATTATGTTGGCTCATGTTATGTTACTGGGATGTTTTGCATTTTTAAAGCAATGTATTATGTCATTAGTTCAGTTTTTCAGTGCCATTATTAAGATAATGCTAGAATTTATTGTCAGATGACGATTTCTTCATATTCTTTCATATACTTTCATTTTATTAATTATTGTTTCTTTATCGAGCCCTATTCTTTGCATCCTGGATACTGTTGATACTAACAATAATAACAGCGCAGTCGTTTACACTCTGGGTAAAAAATAAAAATTGAAATAGATAAAACATAATTATAGTAATAATTAGGCCCAGAATTTAATTTAAATTAAGCGTGCTTTGCGTTAATTGAAATAAAGTGCACAAATATATGCCTAATGCAAAGTTATAATTGCAATAAATTAAGCGTGCTTTGCGTTAATAGAAATAAAGTGTGCATATATATGCCTAATGCAGAGTTATAATTGCATTAGTAGTTTAATTAAAGTATGATATTCTCATGTTAATTAAGAAGTGATTGAGTATGTGTCTTGAACGTTGTACTTATTTTTGCTCGTTGCTATAGTTACAGATCCTGCACTACAATACAAAGTATGGATCATACGACGAAGCATTGACGCAGCCAGATGGACTGGCGGCGTTTTCTTTCCTCTTCAGAGTAAGTGTTTAATCAATAAATTAGTCCGTAGTGGAAATCTATTTTATATGCTTTCTTGAGTATAGCTGATGTTTGATTGATAGGATTCAGCCATTACTGATGATTGATTGATTGTTAGGGCTGAGTCATTACTGATGATTGATTTGTAGTGTTCAGTCACTACTGAAGACTGATTGATTGATAAGTCTCAGTCATGCTGATGATCGATTGATAAGGCTCAGTCATACTGATGATTGATTGATAGGGCTCAGTCATACTGATGATTGATTGATAGGGTTCAGCCATTACTGATGATTGATTGATAGGGCTCAGTCATACTGATGATTGATTGATAGGGCTCAGCCATTACTGATGATTGATTGATAGGGCTCAGTCATACTGATGATTGATTGATAGGGCTCAGTCATACTGATGATTGATTGATAGGGCTCAGTCATACTGATGATTCCTAAGGTCACAAAACTGATCATGTTAATGTCGGCTAAGACCTATGTAGTTTAGTTTACATTTTGTCTGCATCATTATTATTTTTATGTTCTTTATATTTGCGTTACAAAAACTTGCATGTTTTAACAAATATATATTCTTAGGACTTGTCATAAGTCTAGTTAGTTAATTATAAATATTTTTAAATTGCTTGTGATTTGAAACTTTTGTAGGCAAAAGATCACGACAACCCCATCTATGCTCAGATCATTAATAAGCTGGATAAAGTGACATATCAAGGTATTGTGGTGGTATCGTCAGTTATATTTTGTTTTACTCTATTCTATCATTCTGATTATTCTGTTTATCTGATCATGTCTGTATCATTTTGTTAAGTAAATACTATAGACTTTATTGTATGTTAGCTATGTATTTGTTCAAATTCAGTTAATTTTGATTTAAAGATATAAATCTGTAGCAAATTCTTCAGTCATTATGGTCACAGAATATAGCTTATATTTTACAAAGGAAATTAGCAATGTGCTGCATGTGCACTGAGACTACGACGTATTAATCTTTCTAAATTTGTAAAATACTTCTCTTTTTGTCCATGTAGTTCTTTCCTTACTACAAGTTTGAATTTAGATTAGGCATTCTTTTCAAATTTATAATATATAACGTGAAAAGAAGATCAAAACATGATCCAGTCAACGGCAGAAAGGGCATTCGGTTGGTGAGCACCTAGGCTTCAGAAATTGCTACAAAATTGAAATGAATGGAAAAACTTAAAAAATTGGTCTATTCGTATCCCAACCCAACCCTATTTAAACTAGGATTTAAGGGAAGATGGTGATGATGATGAATATATAACGTGAAAGCAAATAGTCTGCAAGATTTTTGCCATTATTATATTACATTATATAATTATATTATATTATTGTTATTATTATTTTATTATATTACTATATTGTATTATTGTATTATTATTATTATTATTATATTATAATATCATATATTATATATATTATATTATATTATATTAGTGGTATATTTTATTTCAGGGATATTGATCCCTTGATTGATTGATTGATTAATTGACTGATCAGGTCAGCAGGCCACACTGCGCCCAGTGCCGCTGTTGTCGTTGCTGCCCATCAACCTCAACAACTACTACCGGTACGAGGGCAGCCTCACTCTGCCTCCGTGCAGTGAGAACGTTGTGTGGACCGTGTTCACTGATACCATCGAGATATCAATCAGACAGGTTCTCTCTCTCTCTCTCTCTCTCTATGTGCCTGTCTCTGTCTTTCTATCCCTCTCACAGTCTCTCTCTCTCTCTGTCTCTCTCTGCCTGTCTCTTTCTGTCTGTCTGTCTCTTTCTGTCTGTCTTTATCCCTTTCTCTGTCTCTCTCCCTCTCTCTCTCTCTATTCCTCTTTTGCAGTCTCTCTCTCTATCCCACTCTCGCAGTCTCTCACTCTCTCTCTCTCTCTCTCTCTCTCTGCCTGTCTATCACTTTCTCTCAGTCTGTCTCTACCTCTCTATCCCTCTATAGTCTCTGTCTCTATATATCTCTGTCTGTCGTTCTCTCAATCTCTCTCTGTCTCTCTCTCACTCTCTCTCACTGATGTTATGTCTCACTATCACTAAATTGTATTAATTCTGACTTATAATAGATTGGACTATTCTGTTATCATTAAATATACTCTGTAGGGGCCTACTTTTTATACTTTGTTTAACTTGTGAGATTTTCATTTTAATTCTAAATGTAAAATAAAATATTTTCTATAGTCTATATTGTGAAATTTATCATGTAACCGTAAATGTTAATTAAATATCAGTTTGATGCAAATGTTTATCCATCTGTGCTATCTATCCATTTGTGTAAACTAGTCGATGGTTTTTCTGTACTGATCTCTATGTCATAATTCGAATCTGACCTTTATGACATAATTTATTTGATTGATACAGTTGAATCTACTGCGCACATCTCTCGTGACAGATCATTCACCGACCAATGGGAATCCGAGTTCTTCAAGCTCCACTCGTATGTCAACCAATCAGAGGCCGCGACAGTCTCTAAGTGGGCGTATTATCTACAGCAGCAACATGGCCGATGCAACGTTCTGGACGGCGCCTCTATCACCGATCAGCATCACACTGGCCGTGCTGCTCGGCTTTGTGCTCTTGTTTATCATTCTTGGAAGACAACAGGAAGCTTTCGAGATAGAGTCGGGATATCGCACGGAGACCTACAGCAATTCAAATCACGAATACGATAACGACATCGATGCGCATCTCGACTAAAAGTTTTGTCAATTTCTCGCTAGTGAGGCTATAGTTAGGTCTACTATTATTAGTTAGGTCTACTATTATTAGTTAGGTCTACTATTATTAGTTAGGTCTACTATTATTAGTTAGGTCTACTATTATTAGTTAGGTCTACTATTATTAGTTAGGTCTACTATTATTAGTTAAGTCTACTATTATTAGTTAGGTCTACTATTATTAGTTAAGTCTAGTATTATTAGATAGGTCTACTATTACTAGTTAGGTCTACTATTATAATGTCGGTAAGATTTCCGACCGCCGATCAGTATGTGCGGGTTCAATGCCAAGTTTCACCTGTCACTAATACCTATTTCGAGAGATTAAGCTGTCATTATCATCGGCTTTACAGCTTTTTACTTTTTATTAGTTAGATCTCTTATTATTATTAATTATATTTTCTATTACTAGTTAGATAAATATTTTAATTTAAGATTTTCTCATGAAGAATATCTTGATTGAGTCAGTAACATGCTTTTATCTATTCGATATTTATTACACGTCGTTAGATGCTTACGTGTTAGTTTAGGATTTGAATCCAGTCTTCCAGATTCTGAGCTTTTGCACTCTGTCCACTGCACAATATCCCCTTCACCCTAAAACTGTTAATACTCACTGTCTGATGTCATCTTTTTCTGAAGTGGAAATTAATTAAATCTTTCATGTTACCCCAAGCCTCAGCTCTCATCGCTTCTAATTTAAATGTATTTATTTATAGTGGTATTTATTGCATTCTTGGTTTTATGTTGTCCTTATTTTTTGTACGCTAGTCGTTTTTGTCCAGTATTAGAAGAATCATGATCTCAACATTTTTATATAGTTCTCTCCGTGTGTTCTCTGTCATATGTGTGCTAGTGTTTTGTTATCTAAAATCATAATAAATATGTTATTTAATTGATTGGCTTTAACCATTGAATGATATTATGCACTCTCTGTCTTGATAATAACACACATTAAAGTGAAATGATCAACTATGTTGATATCTATCACTTTTAATACCACAAGTTAAATCCGTTAGGCAATTTATTCCATTTTCCTTATAGCCAGTCCAGTGAATTTCCGAGATTTTACTCTCAGATCAGCGCGGCTGGGATTTGAACCCACGAGGGTTCAATTCACCTCAGGGTCTGTCATTTAATTCTTCATGATGTTATCTACACCTCTAACCATTGCACTATTGAAACATTCAATAGTCTTCTTAGGGTAGCGCTGGTATCTTACTAAATGCCAATCTTATTTAAAGCTCATCGTAGTGTCAAAATAACTAAAAAAATAAAGAGAAATAATAAAATAAATTGAAAAATGTTTTTTATGAGAGTTGTACTGTATAAGAGTAATCCCCGTGTTGTGTACGGGTTAAAATTAAAAAGTAAACACGAATTATAGTGAAATGATCAACAATGTCGATATCTATCACTTTTTAACACCACATGTTTAATCCGTTAGGCAAATTAGTCCATTTTCTGTATAAACAGTCCAATGAATGTCCGAGATTTTAGTCTCAGATCAGCGCGGCTGGGATTCGAACCCACGAAGGTTCAATTCAACTCAGGATCTGTCATTTAAAAGTGCATGACATTATCCATTGCTCTATTGAGACATTCAATTGGGTTGTTTGAAGAATAGATCAACTGTTACTGTGTAAGGTTAGTTTTTGGTAAGGATAGTTTTTGTCATCCTTAAAGAAGCCTGTCATTGATGTTACATTGTTGAAGGATTTCAGTCTGTGTTTGACAGATTCTTGCGTGAAATTACTTACCACCATATTAAAACTTAAAGTAACTGATGAGAATATGACCCTGATATATTGTTATACTTATAATTGTGTATACTATTCTCTTAAACTGATGTATCTGAATGATATGTTATTTATCAGCGATACAGAGGCAGTTAACTCAAACAGTGTAATTGCTAACATGCTAGATTATAATTATTTGTTCTTTAGACTCTAGTGATGTATGCTGTGGGGAAGTCCCTGACATTATCCCTGGATGAGGAAATGGATGTTAAACCTTTATTATTATTATTATTATTATTATTATTATTATTAATTATTATTATTATTATTATTAGTTATATCTGTGTATTCTAGTCATTCTGTATACGTGTGTTTATTAGGTAGTGCTGGTCTTAACGGTTTTGTTCATAAGTCATTTTAAATGTCGTCTATTATCTTGTTGCATATTTTATTGCTTTTAACCTTGTATGAATGTGTTATATGCTTTGACTCTTGTAGAGCGTCTCTGTTTAATTATGGAAAAAAATTTCAGTAGTGAAGCTTTGGGTTATTGTTAGGAATATATAATATAGTTAAACGTCTGTCTTGGATAAACTTCTGTAAGTCAGTTAATATGCGAATGTAAAAGAGTTTCCTTACTGAATTGCAGACCCTTAACGCATTGGTACGTAGGTTTGTGATTATACAATTTGCATTTGAATCTATTCAATTGTAATATTGACCAATGCAATAATATACAAGATTACATTTAAAGCTATATTTCTATTGCGCTGTATAGTATACGTGTACGTAGGTTAGGCAATACTCATTTCTAGGTTTCTATTGGTATACGTGTTGTATTTGGTTGCTACAGTTCAGTACTTTTCTCTGTGCAGATGTGTTGTATGCGACGTATTCTATTATTTCACTAGCGATGTTTTCCTGCATTGTGTTCACACTGATGTCTGTTGATAGCGGCTCTGAGATATAATTATATTGGATCTCAATCTAGAAATCTATCATGTGCACTGTCTTTTTTAACCGATACCCCGTATTGTTTTATAAATAGAGCCGTAACGAGTGGACCTATGCTCTTGCAATATGCCGGACTTAACAAAAATAAAACACAAATAAAATAAAATAATTTTGTATTAGTATTTCAAACTCCGCTAATAGTGTTCACATTTTTTAAAGGTTTAGTTTCCATATTCTTTTACTATAATAACAAATACAAAAATATTACATGTATAGTGCTACCGTCGTCAGTGAAAGCATCAGGCACTGTTTTAAAAAAGGTTAGGTCTAGTTTCCGGAAACCAATCCTTTGACGAGGGAATTAAATAATTGCTCTTTTGAATTCAACATGGAAAACTATAAGTACATATACTTTGTACAATAGCCTACGTAACTACAGCAATAATTAATTATATAGGGCCTAATGCTACTGTCCTCAATAACAACTTTGAAAACTGTACGAAATCCAGAGAACCAGTTCAAAGATACGGAATTTAATAATATGAGGTTTATTGGTGGACTTTGAAGAATAAGCCAACCGTTAACTGCACTTTTTATAAGAGGCGACTAAACAAGAGCTGCGGAAGGCAACGGGAAACCACCTCAGAAGACATATTTTCCCAATTCTATTGTCCGCGTAAGATATGGATAAGGGCATAGGGCATAGCTTTTGTGAAGCGATTATATATTGTCGATTAATGCATGGAATGCTCGATATTGCTGGTGCGAAAAACAAACTGAGTATAAATTAATATGTACGTTGGAAAAGCCACTTGGCAGAACATTAGAGGAGAGAGAGCCAGCTATAATAGTTGTTTCGACTTATTTTTAGATTTGGTTTTTTTCAGCTTAATTTTGGAGCTTTTGCTTTTGAATTGATTTTTAGTGTTCGATGTTCTCACTGGTAACAGTGACACTCTAGTTATTATTCGTAGTATTTTTAATATTAGTAGCAGTATTATTAGTACCATTAGTGATCTGATTAACTTGTAGGCCTAAGCAAACCTTTCTTTAATTTTCTTTATCTTTGGACTGATTTTCTGTAATTTGGAATTTGTACAGTTATGAACTTTCTTTTTGCTCACAGGCTTGGATTTGTCTTAATAGTGCTCGATATTGTCATAGATGAAGATAGCACTGTGGTTAGTGATTTTATTAATTGCTATTATTAGTAGTGCTACTGTTGTTGCTGCTGCTGACAATCTGTTATTAATGAGAGGGCGAAATGTAAAAGAAGAGTGACCGGAAGTTGATGGAATGTAAACAAAAACAAGAACAAAGCGTAGGAAAAGCGCCGGTGGTGTTTATCGTCATTCTGTCTAATTCTTGTGAATCAGTGCCACTAGTGAACACTGAGCTTTGCGAGTATAGAAAATTGAAATTTTAGTTGAACTTTCGTACATTTTCATCTGCTAAGATGTCGATCGGTGTGCCGATTAAAATTCTACACGAAGCGGAGGGGCACATTGTAACGTGCGAGACAAACACCGGCGAAGTCTACCGAGGAAAATTAGTAGAGGCTGAAGACAACATGAACTGCCAGTTTGGATCGGTCACCGTTACGTATCGCGATGGGCGAACTGCCGAGCTGGAAAACGTGTATATTCGAGGTAGCAAGATCAGATTTATGATTCTACCGGACATGTTGAAGAACGCGCCGATGTTTAAGAAGATTCAGAGCAGGGGAGGCAGCAGTAGCAGAGGAAAGACTGCCGTTATGAGAGATCACGGTTAGTGCATTTTGTCATTTTAAATATAACTTTCATATATTACATTTAGACTTCGGTTTGATGTACGCTGCTTAAATATATTAGCTTTTTGTTTCAAGACACATTTTGTACGGCAGCTATTTCGTTTCTTTATATATTCTTGTTTTTTATGCTTTTTAAACTTATGCTGATTTGGTTTATATCTGTTTTTGTTTTTCAATCTGTTTAATATCGGATTGTTTAAAAATAAATGCTTCCATATTAATTATACTTAACTCTTGACATACCACACAATTTGTTACTTTATACATGAACCTAATACCCCATTGCTTAATTAAAGCTGTAAAGCCAATGTTAACGTCAGTTTCATGTCTCGAAAGAGATATCAGTGATAGGCGAGCCCAGGATTAGAACCCATACATACTGATCCATGGTCGGATTTACCAACATTACCACTGCCTTCAATTGCAATTGTGCCTTTAGCATGCGCAGACGACTGTTAACTTAAAAGATTCACGCCTCTTCAAATATTATTCTATGGTATTTCTTGCTCAAAACTGCAGATTTTAAAGTACTTCCACAATTGAAGCTGGGTTTAACTTTGTTTATGGAACCAACTCTTAAAAATTTTAGTTATCGACTGCTGCTCATTGAAACGACTATAGTGTATACTGATGAAAGAGCCCTTTTATGTGACTGGGAATGTATTCATACTATATTAAGTTACAATTTGATCGTTGTTGTGGCTGTTGCTGTTGTTTAGCAATGAGTCGATCCACTGTGATGCCATGATGACGTTACGTCTAGAAACCTCTAGACGGATCGTTGTCAACTCTCTTTCCTCTGTTGTTGTTGTTGTTTAGCAGTCTGTCTAGTGATCCACCGTGATGATGATAATCAATCAATCAATAAGAATTTAACGTTGGGTTCCTCGCCATAAGGCAACGTCAGGGACGTGATACATCTAGAGTTGTCTGTTGCTGTTGTTTAGCAGTTGGGTGATCCCGTGATGATGATACATCTAGAGTTCTCTGTTGTTGTTGTTTAACAGTGAGCTGATCCACCGTGATGATGATATGTCTAGATGTTCTCTGTTGTTGTTGTTGTTTAGCAGTCAGGTGATCCCGTGAGGATGATACTTCTACGCTCTCTGCGGCTCTAGAAAATCTTGTGTCACAGTGTGTTGTTGTTTAGTTCTTAGTAAGATATTTTAACGAATGTTTTTCTGTGCTGTGCAGTGGCTCGTGGAGGAAGGGGAGGAGGTGGCAGGGGTGGGTTTGGTGGAGGGAGCAGAGGAGGCGGAGCCGGTGGTAGAGGTGGAAGCAGCTTTGGAGGTGGTGGTGGTAGGGGTGGTGGAAGATATTAGACTTGTTAGCAGTTTGTCTAATTTGCCTGAAACTGTTTCCTGTAGTTACCTGGAACTGTGTGTAGGACTGAGTGTATTCTATAACGAACTATTGGGATATGTTTCTATACTGAAGTACTGGGAAACTATTTCTATGGACTGATATGTAGTGTCATTGATTTGTAACTGTTGAAAGAATGTTTTCTAGGTTGACTTTGTACTTATGCTGTAAGAACTGTTGTTAAAACTTCAGTGGAGCTGACAAATAAAGTTCTGAACTGTAGCAGTTATATAGAAGTGCTTGCTGTTAATTTGAGAATAAAGCCGAACATTAGTTTTAAATATTTGTTACCAATGTTTTCATTTAATGAAGCAGCGAGAGTTCATTTATTCCAAACTTTGCAGATTGTTAGAAGTATTTTTAATTCTATTATGATTATGATAGTTACTGGCAAGTTTTATTAATGGATATTATATTTCAGTAACAGTTTTACATTATTAAGCTGCATTATGTGTAACATTATTTAAATATAATTTTTAGTGTCTGACTGCTCTTGGTGAAAATAATAATATAAAAAAGATCTGTACATATGACAAGCAGCTGTAACCGCAATATTTCAAGTTTGATTGAATTCAGTGCAAAATCTTGAGTTTAGCATTAGCGTACTCTAAGACGTACACACGTGTAGTGTGGTTAGAATAAAGAGCAACTTTTAATGTCTGTTTTAAACTTTATTAAAACTAGTAACTTAATGTCTGTTTTAAACATATTTTGAGTGTATATAGGTTTTGTATAGGATTTTCTAATTTAAATCTTATTACAAATAGTACTTAATTATCTAGCAATGTCAGTGACGGTTGAGCCCAGGATTTGAACCACACACATACTGATCCGAGGTAGAATATATTACTGACATCGTAGTGGATCCAGATGTTGTATAAAACAATTTTCAAAAGCTAGTAGTTGTGACAAATGAGACTTTCAGTATCTAGCATGAGCAATGAAGCAATGAGCAGAATCATTAGCATCATAATGAGAGCCTTTATGACTGCATGTGATCTATTCAACTCTAAGAACTGCTATATATAAAAGAATTATATAGCAGCACGTATGCATAAGAATGTGAAATGACATAGAGAGAAAATAGAGCTGGTCAATTGTCTTGAGAGATTTATCATCTATTAGCTTTTCTGAATTGTCATTTTTTTGTGTCAGTTTCAGAGTTAGCGGCCTCGAATTGAATTGTATGGGTTTTTGTTTGAGATATTATTCTCAATTTTACAAAAACGGTAGAATCTAGTTCATATTGTTTGGCTTGCTCTGAGTTTGAGGAGAAGTAAATACAAACATCACGCAATCTCGTATACAAAGTTATATTTGTTGACAGCTCCATGCTGTATAAATATCATAAAATCTTTAGTGAGATGTTAAACTAACGAGCTAGGAAGCATGCAACACATCAGTTACTTGCATTGTCCAAATGACTGCACAAAGTAATACATGGTGACATATAGAAAGCTGCTACACAAAATATCATGGCCTGAAGTGGAATTGAGGGAGATTTGAATGACACTTGGTTTCATTCAAGTAAACCAGAGCAAAATAGTAGGCAAAACACTCGGTGGCTATATTATACCTGCGTATGAGTCGATATTATTAGCACATGTACTCACACACATACACGCATAATGTGAAGCATTCTGTAAGCACTTACATATACACGCAAGTGAACATGCAGTTGCTTTTATGCATCGACATAATCAAACATACAAGATCTCAATTGTAAGCATACGCTTAGTACTTAAGAACACACATAAACATGCGCGGGAATACAACTAGACATACAACCACATACAGGCACGGGTAGAGTGGCACACCACTTGAAAGCATATTGCACTCGTACACATTACAAAACATACACAGGCAAATAATATGAGGACACTGATCAGTAATCTACACACACAAACATGAGAGGTACAAACAAAAGTATAAGCACCAGCACAGGCAAGCATATGTATAGCATACACGCGTAGATCAAGAAACATTGAGGCATATCTAATATACATGTACACATTGTATATATTGTATATATATATATATATATATATATATATATATATATATATATATATATATATTATATATATATATATATTATATACATGTATATTTAACATACATATTATAAATACAAATGCATACTGATACAGTGTCATAGTAGTCACGCTATACAAATAGTAAAACCCATTATAAGGTTGTGAGATTGATATTAAAGCAAGATACTCAGTATTTCTTAGCACTGATATACACGTGCGTAAATACACACAAGCACACACAAACACAGAGCAACAGGATACAAATCCACAACAATCTTATAAAACAATTTTTTGGCAACATGTTGGACATGTACAACTACACTGGTATTTTTTTAATATAAATACACTCATTTAAACTTGACTACATACAGGAGTTAGCATTCAAAAGAACCGCCAAACACAGGCAAGCGAATGCAGACACACACATAAACCGCACAGTAGCCAACGTGTAGCCTGCTAGTAATCCTCGTGGAATACCATATGAAACAAGAATCCTGCAATAAACGTATGCATCTGAAGGCTTGTGAAATAATACCCAAATCATTGCAAATCAGTCGAAATCAAAATTTCTGCTTCTGCTTGTCAAATTACATCGACTAACTGATACAATTCATTAGATCTTGATGATTAACTAATGCAGTTCATTAGATCTTGATGATTAACTGATGCAATTCATTAGATCTTGATGATTAACTAATGTAGTTAAGTAGATCTTGATAATTAATTAGATCTGGGATAATTAACTGATAGAATGAATTGTTATTAAGTTTCAGTTTTATCAGTAGATGCAGCATCATTTTTACAAACAGCTGGTATAGGAGAACGTCAGCGCAACCGATTGAGGTCTAAGCTAAGATCTAGTTTAACGTCTTTTTCCCTACCACACGCGTACTATCAGACACGATCTATATGGTATTCAAACATGAAAACTCGTCCATACATGACAAAGGTTCTGCTTATATTAATAAATTAAACGTCAGAACGAAAACCACATAAAATTCTGCATAAAACTCATCCTAAAATCGATGATAAAAGCTGCCAAAATGGTCATCTAAAACTCAGTCTTGTGTTTAATTAATTAAAGATTTAACAAAGTTCTGAAATTAATGTTACCAATCTCTATAAAAGAACTGTAGCCATAACATAGGACATTACTCACGAGTCAAAGTACAAGTCCTTTTGCTTGTAAAATCAACAAGGCGAAATATAACTCTACTGGTACATGTACTGTAGCCTACTCCAGTCAATGCACAGACATCATTTTGACATGTCTAAGTTAACATATATAATACTTATATATTTCAGCATCAAATGATATAAATACCATATAGAATAGTAGCATAGCCCTTGCTCTGTTGCAATGAGAGCGGAGGCAACAGAAACTTAAGTACTTTCATAGAGAGCATGGAAACTAGACACTTGAAGCTAAAAGCTAAGCACTAAACCACTAAACCAACACTAGGCAGAAAGTACGACACAATAAATTAACTGATGTCACAAAGCGAGAGACTCAAATCATAACTGAATGACAAAACAGACACTAAGAAAGCAACAACATCGTGAAATATCAAATTATCAATAGATGCGTGACATTGTCATATACACAATAAATTAGTAGCTCATAAAGCATCAATGACGTCATTGTATAGAAGGAATCATGGAGACAGCTATCACCCCAAAAATAGCATCATCGGTCGCACTATACATAAAAGTATTCCAAACTTTGTCACCCCCGGACTCCTGGTATACCCTCACGAGTGAAAAATTGGTTGTAAGTCATCAAATTTTGAATTGCAGGTAGGCATATGTGTATATATTTCTGGATTTTAAGAGTTTATTTTGCTGTTTGTTAAGAATTTATTTCACAATTTTGTGTGTAACCGAGCAGCGCATAATACGTCCTACAAGCAGACGGACTTTGATAACAAGGTAGTGAATACAGTAAGATTATTATATGCATAGTGTAGCTAATGCACAATAGGATACCAACTACATAATTGTTATAGTAATGATATACTTATTAACATTACTAGTTGAATGTATAAATAGCTCAGCATGTGTGTTAGGTAATGAAGTTTTAAATGACTCTTCCAAAGGTCCTGGTATCAATTCTCGGTAGAGCTAACCAAAGAGTAAAATCTCGAAGTTCACTGGACTGGTAAAACGGATAATTGACTAACCTGCCTAATGTGATAAGTAAAATTGCTAGATATCGTCGCTGATGATAGCTTGACTATAATGCTTTTAACTTTAACAATTAACATTATTTACCGATCATCAGTATACACATGATTATGAATCAGTTGATACTGCAGTCAAATTGTTGCATTAAAATGATCTATCAGTCAAATTGTTGCATTAAAATGATCAATCCAAGATGATGTCATAGTTAAATCCTGATTCAAAGGCAACCTTAGACACATCTCGAACAGAATACACTACTACAGGCGATTTCATACACATGTTGAAGTTTAATGCATTCTCTTGCTCAAGATGTTAAATTGTTCAATATGCATAAAGTAGACCCGCTGCTAAATGCAGCAAATAAAGTAGCAGAATTATCTCTGACTATTCAACAGAGTATTTCTAAATGCATTGTTCACAGAATTAATCTTGACATACTTTACAGTTTTAAGAAGTTACACATTTATGCACAATATACCCATAACTCACAGAAAATACACAGATTTAATTTTCGCCATCATGACAGATTTTTTTTAGCACAGTATATATACATATGCATATACATAATTACTGCATAACATAATAAATGTTTACACTACCACATATAAACGTAGGACGCATATACTAGAATCTAGACGACACAAATGTACATAGAGAGAGAGTAAATAAAAAGGTGTTTTATAAAGCATTCCGTAAAAATGAAGCGAAACTCGTCGAGACGAAGCACCGTATTTACAGCTGGGCGAGACGCATGGAAAAAATAAACACCACACTTTAGTCTAGAAATCTATGATCAATAAGTCATCTACAGCAGTGCTTGTTTTAAACTGAGATTATAGAAAAACCGAGACATATTTCTATCAGATTCCAATGGTCCGCTATAAAATCAAAGAGCTTTTTAGCGTTGCGCTTTCGATCGTTTCATCAGAGGCAAACAATTTAGAAATGAATAAGTCTCAGATTATAAAACACTTTACTCCTGCAAGGTTTCAGTATAAAACGAACACTGATTACTAAGCGTAGTAATAGTAGTAAAATATCTCCACATCAAATAAATTATATTTACATTATTGAACATAATCACGGAATTTATCTAAAAATCAATTCAACAGTCAACTCTCATCAACACACTCACCCAGTCATTAAATCGATCCAGACTTAAAAATCTATTTCCTTGGCTGAGTTACGTTACACTCACAGACTCTCTTTCTCTTTCTTACTGCACTGCCTACTGGCAGGTCCATGGTATATAACGCCTTCACTCTTGTCTGTCTTCTGCCTTCCTCTTCATTTCCACATATGAGTGGGTCTTCAAATCATCCAACATACCCAATCTCGGCCTGCCCCTGCCTCTTCAGACATCAGTGGATAATAGATACTTATAATCCACAGAGAGATGCCGAAACGGACGTTAAACCTTTCTTTCTTCTTATTACAGCAAAGCGCATATTGATTCCCAGGGCTTAGTAAGGGGTACAGACGCTGCAATGACGATGTTCTAGACAGGTGATCTTTATCATGCACAACTTGCAGAAGTCAAACTTACAGAAGTCCTAACAGCTATTGCACAGTATGTGGCCTGCCATCAATACAAGTTGCTTTCCTTTCCCTAATCACATCGAACAATCGTTATTACTAGCTACTGCAACATTGTCTCAATGCATTTAGAGAAGGATTAATACCAACACAGAAAGAGAGATAGAGGGAGATACTTAACCATACATACACTCTTCTAAACGAATAAACATATCAAAATACATCATTCTTAAATCTTGAAACACCTTTCCTCACTCTTACAGCCAATGCTTATATTAAAAACTGCATTTACGTCAATTTCTTATACGAAGGCACCATCATAGACACATAATATACTGCAATTGAACTTAGAGCGTTTAGAAGAAATCCAAGCAGTCTAATCACTTCACCACACACCCCCGCTAAATCATACTAAGAGCTACCATCAATAGGCCTATTAACAAGCTATGACACACGACAATATGAAGAATACAACATAACGACGCAACGTTACAACAAAACACAGTAGCATAATTCTGCATACAACAATACTAAAATACTTAACACGTATTAACATGAGTATGTACCAAGAACGCAATCTATGATGCAAACTAACAGTTATTGGTAAATTCCAGATATGTTTTTGCCACCAACTACATTTAGTAGATTTTAAACTATTTTACACGCTATTCATAAATCTAAAGAACGCAACTGATCCAATTAGAATAAAATCATTCAAATGTGTTGATAAATTTCAATTCTTCTTCTATAGGTCTATAAAATAAATGTCTTTTCATTGATGATTAGGAGCATTTGACGCCAAAGTATTAATTGCAAGAACAGGTTCCTGAGGAAAGCAAACAGTCTACCGGGAATAAATAGAACAGCTACACGATATTTAAAACTAGCAACAAGACACACCGCAACCTAATTACAGACACAGTTTAAAATGTGGAGTGGGAAAAGCTGGTAATTGGACAAGAGTCACCCCAAAAGAGATATTATATTAAAATACTGTAATTGGAATTTTTATTGTTTAGTTACACATGGCACAAAAGTTTTACAGTTTTCTTGTTTAATTTCTGTATTGTAGTTCCATTATTTCCTCCTCTCCATGATTGTTAGTAATCATTAATTTTTGATGGCACAGAGGGCAGCTAGCGCGGATTTAAGAATAACCTTCAGTTATTCTGGGATTTTTGTTCAAACTTTTGTTCAGACCTATCAGCACTCGGTCTTCTTAAGTTGGTCGCCCATCCATGAACTAATCAAACCTGATAAAGCTTAACTTTGTCTAGGATACGCATGCTCACCAAAGCCCTAAACAATGCACCAAATGAAGTTAAAAGAAAAACGAAAGCTTCCAACGTAATATTTGATGTGATATCGCAATTGTCATTATTGTCATTATCGCAGAGGTCATTCTATTGATGAAGAGAAACTTTTAGTTAGAGCCCGAGTTAATTATCAGAAATAATATAGAAGTTCCACTTAAATTTAAAATTAGAATTGTAAATCATAAGCAAAATACTGGAAGATAATAATAAAAAAAGCAAATATTGACAGGATACTATTCAATGATGACGTTAGCAAAGATGAAATCTTCCTCAGCAAATATCGCTGAAGAAAATTCACCCAAAATAAATGGCAAAAACATGGAGAGAAATAAGATCCTATCTTTTTCAGCTCCAGTCTGAGGAGAACATAAACAAGCATTCTATTCGTTTAGACTCTGCTTTCAGTCAATTGGCCTCTCGACAATTTCATGATAGTCATAAATCAAAGAATTTAGCATCAATTTGTATCACACACCGTTAGACGAGACAAAGCTAACGAGAAAACAAAATGTGCCTAATTTTGAAGGAACAAAGTTTTAGATAACAGCATTTGGCAGTGAACAGCAGAAGCTCAAAATGTATAGCATATGAGAATTTAACATGATGCTAGTATAAATACTATGCAAACGTTTACTAGTAGTTTATACAACCCAAGATATTTATCCAACTCTAGCACATCTTGAAAAGACATAAAATTACATGAAAGTAAAAATACAATAAGAGATATAATTAAACAAACAGTTAATCAATAGACTTCAATCGTATTCAGTCTAAACGTGTCTATAAAAGAATTCAGAGTAAAAACATCTAGAATATTACAACTCATCGCTATTACATGATCTATGCATAAAACGGCTTCGAAGTCAACATACAAATAAAACACTTCTACATGTTTAGAATAAATTAACATCGGTACAATACAGATATACGTTGGACAGGGTAAACTAATTCTACACTTCAGTGGCAATAAAACTTTCGCTGGACTAGTCAATTGAAACTGATCTTCGGCTATTTTCTCTATCACAAACAGCATGGTATAAAAGAATGACGAGCTATCCATGCACGCCCAAGCTTGATCAACTTCTCTACCGTCATTTATCCACACAAGTTATCCGCTGATCTGTAAAATCGCTGATCTTTACGATTTTACGCTTATTTCTTCAACCAAGAATGAAGTCAGTGAAGAACAGAGAGAACAAGAGAGAGAGAGAGAGTTATGTTTATTAATTGCTACCGAAGCAACGTATATTCAGAGCATATAAATCAAGACAGATCACAAAATAAACGGCCGTCAGAAAGCTCACAAACTCATTTGAATGGCACAGGAAGCCTGCAAATGAGAAAGTATGCAATTAAAACTGTCATAATCGAGTCCTATAAGATTATGCACATGGAGAATGTATATGCATTGTGAACACTGCCAAAGAATGCAAAAGCGAAACTGCCTGAACAAGATTGCGCTGGACATGACTAAATGGAAAAGTTTAAAATAACTCAGGTCATCACATTGGTAAATATCATTAAGATATCGTCTGAATACGTTATACAGCAGCGTCTTCTAAGCATATTTACTACATCAAAGCAATAAAAACAGTAAGAATGCAAGGATCTAGAACGGAATAATACTCGAGATGGTAATTAATGGAAAAACTGTCGTTTAATCCGAGGTCACATCAGTTTTAAGAGCTTATGACATATAACATTACAATCTCTAATGACAGAAATAGACCTTTAAAGTCATAGTTCATTTATAGTTAATTATAAATCACTGATATCTTTAAACGCGTATAAAATACAACTGCAGCAGCACCAGATTAGTTATTAAACTAGAAGTTAATTACACTAGAATTAGCATACAATGGTCTAGCAGATGAGCTAGCACTCTAAGGCATCAGCAGCAATGGAATGAGCTGCAATTTGAACTAGTGCTCTCTGAGATGCGGCAGGACACTTTCACAACAGGTCCATCCTGACAGCTCGATAGCACCAGCGCTGGAAGAAGACGAAGATGTTGTAACGTAAAAATGATATTGATATAAAACACAAACTTCTCTCAAGAATTGGCTCGATTGAGCCTAAATACCAGGTGTCGAGTTTTAGACTGCGTCATGCTATCAATTAAGTCACAAAAATAAAGCAAGAAAACTTCGAGTTGAAAAATTCTATAACAGGAATTTTGAGAAGAGAAGTAGCAGTGGAGACATCAGGTCAATGTTCAGCTTCGTGCAATGTATACATAAAACCAGGATTTAACCACTGACTGTAATCCAAAGACACAATAACTTTAAAACCAATCAAATACAATTGTAGATACTATAATAATCTATCTATCCACGTTTCACAGATAAATTGATTAATTGACTTAAAATACAACAGAACAGATCTTTCTGAAGTAGATACCTCAATACTTTAAAATGAGATAGATTCTAATTGTAAATATCTTACGACACAGACTTGCTGCACAGCAGGTTTAAAATATTTAATTTCGAACCTGTTTTAATTTTTATGTTTAATAATTGATTTATTTACCCATTTAAAATATTTCATTTTTTATTGCAAGACACTGTTACTTTGCCCTTCACACTTAGTTGACAGAAGTATAAATGGAGACAGTCTATATTACTGCGACAATTAAATAAAATTAAATTTTGCAGTTCTTCATTAAATGTTTAACCCTTTTATTCATCATTTAGGGACGACATGATTTAAATATATTACTAGTTCTACAAGATTTTTTATAGATCAATCCAATATAAACAAAACAAGGTACACAGTGAGCAGCAAATGGTAACATTATACTTCAGGGATTGACAAGACAGTAAGAAAGTAGAGCCTCGCAAGCTTTCTTCTTATTTACAATTCAGTCAACTATTCGACATCCTCAGGTTTCAGGATATGAACTTAATTCCGTAGGACATCATTTCAACTGGATGCAAGATGCTCTTAGCCAGAGCTTCATCTTAAGTTGACACGAGTGGAATATATTCCAAAGTGGCTGCTTCTGTTTTCGTGTACCGCACATTCTCTAAGGTTATTGGTATTCTACAATTTCTAGGCACTATAGAGAAAGATAAATTCTGCATAGAATATTCTAGATTGCGATAGAGAGTAGTATAAATCATAGCTTACTAATTTATGATATCAACAACTGATTCTGATTGGTCAATATGACATCCGGCTAGATGTTGTAGTACTTCACAAGAATAATTACACAAGAAATTGCTCAGAAATATAACGTGTGATGAACGATGATTGGATGATAACTGACATAGATTATTATATATAAATATTTACATAGATATTGAAATAGATTTTATATATCTTTACTAATCTTGCATACACTAGCACGCTAGCTGCAGATTTGATGAAAGGTGATCTTGATTTTTAATGAAGCCATCGACAAGCGTATCTCCGCTGCTGATTGGCTGAAAGTTGACCTTGGCTAGTAATGAAGCCATCAACAACACTATCTCTGCTGCTGATTGGCTGAGAGTTGACCTAGAAAGTAACAGGCTACGCCCACACATGAGGAGAGGGGGGCAGCTCTGAAGGCTGGGCACACTGAGATCTACAATCATACACAGAATTCTCAGATAGAGGCATTTAACTACTTTTAATCATATACAGAATTCTCAGATAGAGGCATTAACTACTTTTAATCGTACACAGGATTCTCAGACAGAGGCATATAACTACTTTTAATCATATACAGAATTCTCAGATAGAGGCATTTAACTACATTTAAAGCTCAAGTTCTTCATAAGCGAAAAATGTAGGAAAAATTATTACATAGATTAATGGCCAACAACTGAATTACGACGAAGACGAATGCTCGATTTAGTTTTGCTCAAGTTAATCTTTTTGTTTAGTATTGTTTGCATCAAACACAGTCTCTAGACTGAATTAGAATGCAGGATAACTTCAAGCATGACAATGAAAGTTTATGCTTCTCTGTTTACACATTTTGTAAGAACAAGTACCTGACTTTGTAATCCAATGATCCAAAAAACTTGATTACAAATAAAACAATGAACAAATAATTCATTAAAATATTAGATTACAAATAAATCATTACAGGATACTGTTTTATTGCAAGATGTGAATTTTTAACAGATACTAAAAATAGTATCAAATGCTATTAATAAAAATAACATTAAATGATCTAAGGCTTTAAAACAGACACTCTAAAAATCGAAATCAAAACTCTAGCTGTAGACGAGAGCGACGTACTTGACAAATCGTTTGTAGATGGGAGAGTTAACGTTGAGCTGAAGCGTCTCTACCTGTCTCGACTGAACGTCCCGATAGAGTCTGTTCAGTTTATCTACGTCACAACAACTCAAGGGTTTAAACTCTGTTCAGTTTATCTATGTCACAACAGCTCAAGGGTTTAAACTCTGTTCAGTTTATCTACGTCACAAGAGCACAAGGGTTTAAACTCTGTTCAGTTTATCTACGTCACAACAGCTCAAGGGTTTAAACTCGGCTCAGTTTATCTACATCACAACAACTCAAGGGTTTAAACTCTGTTCAGTTTATCTACGTCACAACAGCTCAAGGGTTTAAACTCTGTTCAGTTTATCTACATCACAACAACTCAAGATTTTATATCTACGTCACAATAACTCAAGAGTTTAAACTCTTCAATCTACAACGTCCCGATAGAGTCTGTTCAGTTTATGTAAGTCACAACAACTCAAGAGTTTAAACTCTCCTATCTACGGCAAGTGAAAATATCATAAAATCAACTTTGCTTAAACATTAACCTTGTAACTACATCTGATAACTCAATCTGATGTCTATGGCAGCACGTGAAAATCAATTACTATTCATTTTATCTGTTGCTAACGTCACAACACACACATACACGCACACATCACAAAATATAAGCACACACGCATAAAAAGCCCACACAAATATAAACACGCACATAAAACAAGGACCCGTATAAATGTAAAGTAATCACACATTTTAGTGAAATATCAACTATGTTAATATCTATCACTTTTTAATACCACATGTTTAAACCGTTAGGCAATTTATTCCATTTTCCGTGTAACCAGTCCAGTGAATGTTCGAGATTTTACTCTCAGGTCAGCGCGGCCGGGATTCGAACCCACGAGGATTCAATTCACCTCAGGGTCTGTCATTTAAAACTTCATGACGTTACCCCTACGCTATTTAGACATTCAACAGAATGTACAGAGAGACCACTAGAGCTCACCTCTAATAAGTGGCACGGTGGTTAGCTCGTCTTCGAATGTGAAATGGAAGGGCGTGGGACAGTTGGGCTCCATGCAATCTGTGTAGCGCCTGCCTTCACGAGTGGGGCAGCAGGTACACATACACGTGTGGAATCTCAGTCTACCGTCTTCTACGAATTGAAGAGATAGACCTCCTTCTGCTGTAATACGCTTTTCCTACGTTCAATCAATCAATAAATCAGTTAATCAACCAATCCAGCAGCCAATCAATCAATAAATCAGTTAATAAACCAATCCAGCAGCCAATCAATCAATAAAACAATCAGTTAACCAACCAATCCAGTAGCCAGTCAATCAATCATTGTATATCAAGCAAGAAAACGACAAAGTCAGACATGAAGCTCATTCGCCACCGCTGTAAACGTTCAGCAAACTTGTTTAAAAGAGATAACAGAATATCAGTTGGCAGGCAGTTAACTGCTATATTGCTCATCCCGGCACGAGCCCACACTGTAATCAAATGAGAGATACTCCCGAAGTAATAGAGCAGACATAAAGAGATAAGTGAAGCTGTAAAAGAGCAGGTTAGATTAAAGATAAATGACAACAGACTTAGGGCTATGTCGATATGAACACAAATCAGAGTCCTATAGAGATTAAGAGGTATATGGATATCAACGAAATTTCATATATATAGAGAAGTAGGCAATGGTATATTATACATTAAAAGTAGATGATAGAGATAGCCAAATATTTAGAATAGCCTCAGCATATTAAGCCGTAAAAATAGTGAAAGATAAAGATAGTGAAAACTTTGGTGTGGACAACGCTATTGTATGGATGTGAAATATGGACCTTAAGGAAGGGAGGTAATAGGAAACTGGAGGTATTGGAAAGGCGTTATATACCATGGACCTGTCAGTAGGCAGTGCATTAAGAGAGATTAAGCCAAAATCAGCGGCAACTGATAGCAAGTCATATAACAACAATTCAGTGACAACATCGAACACCCAAACAACTACAACAACAATACTGTTATAAATCATAAAATAAGCACATCAATATCACAATCACAAAATAACAGCACAAGCACAACAGGAAGCACAAGCACAACAGAAGGCACAAGCACAACATGAAGCACAAACACACCAGGAAGCACAAGCACAACATGAAGCACAAACACACCAGGAAGCACAAGCACAACAGGAAGTACCAGCATGCCAGGAAGCACAAGCACAACAGGAAGCACAAGCACAAAAAGGAAGCACCGGCGCACCAGAACATCAGAAAGCACAAAGCATGCTAGAAAGCACAAGCACAACAGAAAGCACAAGCATAACAGGAAGCACAAGCACAACAGAAAGCACAAGCATAACAGAAAGCACAAGCACAACAGAAAGCACAAGCACATCAGGAAGAACTAGCACACCAGGAAGCACAAGCATGACAAGAAGCACAAGCACGCCAGAAAACACAAACACAACAGGAAGCACAAGCACACCAGGAAGCACAAGCACAACAGAAAGCACAAGCACAACCGAAAGCACAAGCACAACAGAAGGCACAAGCACAACAGAAAGCTCAAGCACGCCAGAAAGCACAAACGCAACAGGAAGCACATACCGGATTGAAGACAAATATGGAAGCGAGGAGAGTGAGGACTTCCTGATCACATTCGGTGGAGAGACTGCGGAGCATGCTCATCTTTGAGGGTTTCTTGCCATGGCGCAGCACGTGCAGCTTGGCTGGTTCACATGCAGACTTGATGTCCTCAGGTGCCGGCGTGCCCAACAGATTTATGATCATGTCCAACTGCACAATATCAAAGCAATCGTTACAGGCAATGTGCTACAGTGGAATAAGTATGCAACTGGGTTACAATGGAGTAAAGTGTCATTTGTTGTAACTGTGTTACAATGCAACAAGTGTTACCGGTTGTAACAATGCAACAAGTGTACACCTTTTGTAACAATGCAACAAGTGTTACCTGTTGTAACAATGCAACACAAAGTCTTATCTGTTGTAACTGTGTTACAATGCAACTAGTGTTACCTGTTGTAACTGTGTAACAATGGAACAAGTGTTACCAGTTGTAACTGTGTTGCAATGCAACATGTGTTACCTGTTGTAACAATGAACAAGTGTAACCTGTTCTAACAAAGCAACAAGTGTTACTTGTTGTAACAATGCACCAAGTGTTACCTATTTTACCTGTTGTAGCAATGCAACAATTGTAACCTGCTGTAACAAAGCAACAAGTCTAACCTGTTGCAACTGTGTTAACAAAGCAACAAGTGTTACCAGTTGTAACAACACAACAAGTGTTACCTGTTGTAACAACACAACAAATGTAACCTGTTGTAGAGGGCTCTGGGACTGGAAGAGGATTCTTCTGCTGAGCAGCTCTGCTAGGATGCAGCCTACAGACCAGATGTCCACGGCCCCCGTGTAGTGCCGGGCTCCCATCAGCAGCTCAGGGGCGCGGTAGTACTGCGTGACCACCTCCTGGGTCAGGTGGGCCGTGGGGTCAGGGTCACCCACCCGCGCTAGGCCAAAGTCACAAATCTATACAGACACGAAGTTAAAGTATATGCAATATTGTTCACTGCGGTTGTCAGCTCGATAGGGTACTTCCGTGCCCTCTCTGATGGCTGTAGTGAGCAAATTTTATTTTCTGTTTGATGCTACATATGTTGATCACACTTTGAACTATTAATTTGTCTGCTATCACAATTGTTTGTCCGTGTTTGAAGACTTTTAAATAAACATATGTACTATGTGGTGTACACATTACACATTAATATTTAGTATTATTAGTATTATTACTATTGTTATATTTACTGTCATTTTATTTGCTCAAAGATTATACTGAATTCCTATACAAATATATTACAGTCAATAAGGACACTATAACTTACATTCAATGTAAGGACATTATAACTTACATTCAATGTAAGGACATTATAACTTACATTCAATGTAAGGACATTATAACTTAAATTTAATGTAAGGACATTATAACTTAAATTTAATGTAAGGACTTTATAACTTTCAAATGGTTATCTCAGGTTATCATGAGTACAAGAGTCTTCAATTGCTATTGTAACATTTAGGATTCAAGGAATCGCATAAGAGCACCTAAATTAATTTCAGTATCCTTCTTAGTGCACTGCCTACTGGCAGGTCCATGGCTTACAACCCCTCCACGCTCTCTGTCTTCCACTTTCCTCTTCAAGTCTGCATATGAGTGGATCTTTAAATCAACTAACATACCTAATCTCGGCCTGCCTCTACCTCTATTTCCTTCAATTCTGCCTTCATGACCTATTTTAGTACATTTTCTCCCCTTAGAATGTGTCCTATCCAACTCTTCTTCCTATTTCTTAATGTTTTTTGCATTTAACTGTCTATCTGTACCAACTCTCTTCAGAACTTCCTCATTTGTAACCTTTTCAGTCCATCTAATCCTTTCCATTCAAATCCATATCCAAATTTCCAAGGCGTCTAGTTTCCTTCCTTAAGGTCCATGTTTCACATCCATATATTAGCGGGGTCCATACCAAGGTTAATAAGTAAGGTCATCTTTATTAATTTCACTATCAAAAGATAAATTATATTATAGACAGTGTTCTACATTGCATTCTACGCATCGCCTTATATTCACTATATTCACAACTTTATAAAGAAAAGTATAAGAGTATGTAATTTTAAAATTTTTTGTTCATCGAATTACCTATTAAATTATTTAGAATTGAATTGTACCGCAAATATTCTGCTGTGAATACATGAGAGGCGACTAAGATTAGAGCTGAGGATAGCAAGAGGGGACCCACCTCACCATGAAATATTTTGCCTTTGAATTAAATGGTAAAATAATTAATCAATCTAACTGAGAAAGGCAATGGGAAACCACCTCAGAAACCATATATTTCCCAATCTATAGGCTACATATGGTATGAATAAGGCATAGACTTTGTGAAGGGATTAACTTGTTGATCTAAGGAGTGCTCTTATGGATTGAGAAAGCGAACTTTGAGTATGAATATTTACCTTGAACCTGCCACTTGGCAGTGCACGGAGCAGAAGGGGGAGAGAGAATTTAATTATAAATTATGACAACCTAACAACAGATACGCAATCAAACCTTAAGCAGACAGTTAGCATTGATGAGAAGATTCCCTGGCTTGATATCTCTGTGCAGGATATTAGCCGAGTGTAAATATTGTAATCCTGCACACAACATCAACCAGTGTAGCAAAAGTTAACTAAATAGCTCTACTATCTCTATGTAATAAAGTCATTAGTGACATTACATAATATTTAACAGCACTAAACAGATGTGTGATCTTCATAAACAAGCTTAATTTGAGAAATATCTAAGTGCTCAAATTATGCCAGGCCTTTTCTATCTTTAGTTTTAAACTTCACGTTCAAAGCACATATTTCTACTCCATAACTTTCTTCGTACTCTAATACATTTTTTAAAGTAAAAAAGTGGCAGGCTACCCTCCTTTAACGAAAAAAGAACTTTATTGTAGCACCACCCCAATTAAACACGAAGTCAAGATGAAGATGTTGTATGGATAACAAATAATAATTTTTTTATTTTTAAATAATAAATAATAATAATAAAGGTTTAACGTCCATTTCCTCATACAAGGATGATGTCAGGGACGTCATAGGACCATCATTTAAGTGATTTATTGAGAAGTTAAGTAATAAATACACACCTCTCAGTATTTGATAGATGAAGACTTTGATATGATCAATAGATAAAGGTTGAGGTGAGACTATGATCCTGTGTAGGTCACTCTGCATGTACTCTGTGGCTATGTATCTGTACGTGTCAGTGTGTCATAGTGTGCATAGCAGAATGTTTATCAATATTAACAGGGTTAAGAGAAATACGATGTTAAGTAGAGTTTGTAGAAATTAACAAAAAGCACTATGTAACAGTATTACAATGACAAAGCAGGCATATGTACTGAAATTTTATTAATAAACCAATATTCCACTACATATAAATTTTATATTTAGCAGTATATGCACTTTTAACACATTACAACATATAGCAGTGTATCATTCCAGGCATAGTTATTATATAAAGAAAACCGCAACCTATACTTAATGGTAGAGGGAATGACATAAATGACATACAAAAAATAATAATGACATGCAACCTTTATAATAAATCAGATTCTGAATATATCGTAACCAGATTGTCCAATCAGCCATGGCAATCTTTTGATGAATGTCAAATCAATGTTAGTAATTAAACAGCTCTTTAAAATCCTAAAAGGAAAGTAAACGTTTGTTTTTCATAGGTCTATATAAAATTATGTAAATATAACCTGCATATAACACTATTAACTTTTATTATGCATTCTACTATGTATATAACTCTATATACAGAGTAGTATCAATAATAAAAGAATTCACTAAAACACATATCTTCAATCCTAATATTAACAAATGAAGAGAATGAATTGAGAAAGGGATACATTTCGGTAAACCCCTGAGATTCTGGTGGCTTCAGTATGTCAACGGCTGACAGCACCTGTGTTCATAGAGAGCACAACAACAACAACAATTACAGTGAAATCAATATAGTATACATAATGTAGCATATCAATGCAGTATAAATAAAGTGTTACCATGGTAACATCCAGCACTTTTGAACCAAAGTCATGCCAGCAAGCTGAAACTACAAAGACCTATTAATGGTGCACATTCAACATCCAAAAAACCATTCCAATGTCAGAATGTGCACACAGCTACATATTATACATTATACAAAATAGACTACAAGGCATGACATTACGTTTTGCATACTATGCAGATGTATAACCATTCACGCGACTAGAGCATACAAATATGCATTCATATGCTCCGCATATGCAGTTATGAACATTGCCCTGTGTACCCGTAAACTAGGACCTATAAAATAGAAAATTAATTATATGACACAGAATTTAACAAGCACATAAAATACATAAAATATTATATATATATATATATATATATATATATATATATATATATATATATATATATATATATATATACATATATATATATATATATATATTATATATACTTTTATCGGTTAACCTTAGCTTTACCAGCTTTTACACATATTTTCATTGCCTTCACTCTCTTATTACTGCACGTTATCTTTCTTTAGGATACAGGCTAATGTACCAGACAGAAACAGTAAAATTCTCCATCTGCTGCAAGAAAATTAAAACATGAGCCCTTAGCCCACACTAGAAATGTAAAGCCTAAGTGCACACAACAAAATAATACATAAAAAATACACAGAGAACAGGCCACTGGCACATTAAGTGAAGGCAGGTACAACATTATACACAGATAGCTACGGCCGCCTATATGTTACAGAACTTTCAAAATATTAAACTGGACACATACAGAAACATAGAGCAGTTTGCGGTTCTAAACTCAGCACAAGATGAAGGCATACGCGAGCATAACTATCTTATTTGATGGCACATGAGTTGCCATCAGAAAGAATGCTGTAGCAGATAAGACTGCAAGCAAGACTATAGCCTGAGGACATAGCAGAAGACACACTGGTCAGCTGCTAGTCATGATAATTACCAAAACTAATTTAGCTCTATACACGATCCACCTATGAGCAGGGTAGATCAGTACAGTCACACCATAACTACACACACGTTTATACTATTTCCTAATAGTTAAATTCAAGTTTATTATGTTAATTTTAAAAGAAATATTTATAAGGGTTTTATAATCCTAATCTTATTAACTAGTAACATGTAAGATATATGTGAGCTGAATTAATTAGTGTTTAGAATGTTGCATTATATCAGAGTTGTGTTCAGGTCACTGTAGAATAGAAAAATGGACATGGCATATGAGGTGACTAAGCTAAACAATTACTGAGGAAGGCAACCAGCAACCAACTCAGAAACCATATTTGCACAAACTAATGGCTAAATTAAGGTTAAGGTAAGGCATTGCTTTTGTGATGGGATCAACTTTTTGATCAATGGAGTGCTCTCTCTAGAACTAAGACAGACTGTAAGAATATGTGCCTTGAATCTTACATTTGTCAAAACACCAGAGAGGGGAGATATTAATGCTCAATAGATTATATCATGCAAATGCATCTCAATACATTACCACAATTACAGTAAAACAATAAATGTGAAATAGAATACACAAAATAACAAGCATCACCAAAATGCTGTCATCATCATATAGATAAAATACCAGAATCCGTGAAGAAATTAAAACATAGCATAAATAAAAGCAATAAACAAATTCATTTCCATAATTAGCACAGCTTGCAATCCTATGTCATATGCAGAGCCTTACAAGAGAGGTAATGTATTATTATTGAGATTTCTTCATAGCCAGACTATATGTGATAAAATTTATGAGAAAATAATGAGGTAAAATTCATTAATAAAGGCAGTACCAATCAACAGGACTTCAATCTGTTTTGCTCTCCATATTTCAGTGCACATAGTGGCTATTAATATACGGCATTTGTGGCTTCGTGAGAAAACAGTCCATTTTAAATCTCATAATATTTTTCAATCGACTTAACAGCAAAGGAGGCTGAAACAAATCATTTATATTGTAAATATTTGTTCGTAACATTTTTTCTAATAATAAGATGTTCAGCTCGACGGTCCTAATGTACCTCAAGAGTTTACCTCAAAACCACTTCATTAGGTTTTTAATAGGATCAATGTGCACAGTAAGTATGATTATTTGAAGAATTGAATATTGATTTTTAAGCGGATATCTGTAAATAGCCAGTCTAAGCACACGTTTGATGCAGCTTTTAAATAGGAAGCCTAAACTAACCAACTAAACTATATGTACTCACGTTGTCATGATTAAAGGTGCAGAGCATTTTAAGTTCTCTGTAAACTCTGCGACACGACGTTACACTCTGAAAGACATTCGGCAACTTCTTGATTGCTATCCTACGTCCATTTCTAGGATCAGTGACTGCCCTGCAAAATCAATCAATCAATCAGTAAGATATCAGATGGCCCCATGTATCATTCACATTTTTCTTCTTTAGACATTTACTTATTTCTTCAAGACAAAATTTTCCTACTTATTTATTTTGGCATGACAAAATCTTATTTATTTGGTTACTTCTTCATGGTTCAATTGGTCTTACTGCATAAGCATTGACCCTAGCACCGATGATGCCCAACTGCTCGAAGATACTGTGATATTACGGTTCATATATCCTTGCAGTCACCTTCAGATTAGAAATCAGACATTAGATCTTCATGGCATGAATTTTATTTCTTTCCTCTTTTTACAGCTGATATCAGCAACTGTTATTTCAAATTCCGTGACTTAAATATAAACAAATATAAAACTAGGTGTCATGGCCGGTCACCCGCCATGTCAAGTCTGACAGGGCTGGTGATTTATTCTTTAAGTAACAGAGGATGATCTGTACAGAATTATAACATTTCTTCAGCATATATTTAAAATTTTTGAAACAATTTTCGTAGAGATTCTAATACAATCTCCTTTCTTTATTTGAGAACTTCATATGACTCTTTTAGGTATGTTTACAAAATTAGTAATTGGAACATAACTGCAGCCACATCTTAGTCCTGATAAAATTTAACTGTTAATTAACTTAGATTAGAAAACTACAGTAGAGAACCTTCAGTTACTATGCACCCGTATAGGCGAAACCCATTTAGCATTTCGGCATAGGTCTGTCTGTTTCGAGATTTTAAATAATAAATAACATTCCTTCAAGGACTTAGGCTCATTTCCTCAACATAGTATGAAGACGGGATGAACCAAGAATGATACATCAAGCAAATTCATGTAAATTCATTACGTGAATTTGATTTAATTATGAGATAAACACAGTAAAGAAAGGAAAAATACACTTACCACACAACTCCGAAGGCCCCATATCCTATTGGCTTCTCTACATCACCACTCTGCCCAGAAGATGAGGGTGGTGGAGGCGGTGCAGGGGGCAAGGAAGCAGACTGATGAATAGAGGACACAGAGTAACCTGAGCCAAGTTGGGCAGGACCCGCCCCAGTGTAATAGGACCCCGACGAACCCATCTGCCCTGCTATTGCCATAGCATGTGCTGGTCCTGAGCCATGACCATTTAATAAATCAACTCCATTTACTGCTGCACCCCTATAAGCTCCTGAATATCTCTGATGACTTGAGGATCCATTGGAATGATCGTCCATAATGGGTCCTGCAATGTATCCTGAGGGCTGAGGCCCAGAAAATCCGTGTACGGAGTAGGGTACGTGTAGATGTCTTTGTCTCGTTGCGGCCGCCATGGGGTTGAGGGCTCTATTGCGTTCAGCCACTTTAAAATCACTAAATTAGAACCACCGGCGCACCACAATTAACCTACAAGAAGATTTGAGGCAGTCTATCCTCAATATTCCTCCAAATTTCTTCTTCGATTCCCCTTCTTTTATCCCGCCAGCATATACTAGCATTTCAGACTGACCTCGCTGCCTAATCGATTGTTGTGTTCTTTGTTATGAATGTTGGTTCATTCTGCGACTAGAAAGACTTGTTTAATACGGAAATGCAAGCGTGCGTAGACGAATGTAGACGAATAGGCGTAAAATACATTCATGCGCACAGGCAGACGGTAAAATAGATGAATTTAGAAGGACAAACACACACAGTCACACACACATTCATTCGGCGCAGCTACAGAGTGAATAACACAAAGAACAGCTGAGTCCCTTTAACTTAATCCTAGCTACACGCTAGACTCTTCTGCGATACACACACAAGCAAGCGTATTTCTCAAACTACTGCTTAAAATTTCTCGTCATTCGCATTTAACTAGCTTAGAAAGAGTTTTCACTAAGCCATATAGGCCTATATATAGACTTCTTTGCAAAAGCTTTACAGAGAATGCCGAATGATCGGATATTTCTGGCGTACGGATTTTATCTACTTCAGGATTGTAAACAAGCGCTAAGGTTCACTGTCCCTTTAACTATTACCAGCACAAAGGCGTCACGTGACGCGCTTCATTTTTGATAAAATGGACTTTCAAACGGGAATTTTGTCTTACATAAATACTTATTATATTGAATATAATGAAAGCCTTTGAATTCATGTTAACTGAATTCCATTTTTAAGGATTTTCAATTTACTCAAAAATTAAACTATAGTCGGAAGAAACAATCAAAGCGGAAATACCTATTAATTACGATTTATTATATTCTGAAAAACCTACGAATGGCTTGTAGTTCTTAGAAATGAAGCAATTTCATCTACGCAATGAACGGGCCTAAATAAACAAAAATTCGTATGACGCTAGCCATATATATGTTAGAAATTCAAAAATGAATCGATTTTGATAATAATAACCCAGGAGCATATTGCATGCTGCAATTCGATGTAGTCACGTAGAAAAGTTGTTAAATATCTTAGAAGAATTTTCGTAGTAATTGATTAAATAAATGTAATTCTAAGCTGTGATATCATATTAAATAATTTTAAGATATTAGATATTGGTTTGTAATGTATTTTCGCCTATGCGTCGAGGATTTTATAAAGACCGTGTAGCGTTAAATAAAATAAAATTCAATATAATGTTTTGATCGAGCTTTAGCATTAAATTTATTTGTTGAAATTTTCAGCACATTCCGTCATCTTTTCAATTTCTATTACATTGCTCATTTTACTATTCAATAAGTAAACCAAGGAGCTAATACTGACCCGCCTTCCAGTAATATAGCGTCATTTAGATAGAAAAAGTGTGCCTAATCTACATAAATAGGCCTACATCAAATTATTTCTTGACTTTTTCAAATTTCTATATTAAAATATATGTAATGAAGAATTTAATTTAGATCTCGATTCTAAGACTACTGTAATATTTATTTTTTGATACAAGCGGGTATCAAAGATCATTTGAAAGATAACAATCAATCATTTTAGTAAAGATCGAAAGGCTAAAATGAAAACACGGAATTCACAAGTGTCATCTGGCGAGTAAATAAAATAAAACATAACTATTGCACTTTGTCACAGTTTCTTGGAATGTGTGATGATGCAGATTCGAGGCAGTGGCCAATAGATTGTCACGATTACTTTAGTCGGAAAGAACCAACATATTGATGACCTTACAGTATTTCTGTGTAAACTAAACAGCTGTATTTGGAAGAACTTAACTTTAGAAAGTACGTAATATTAAGGCTGTGGTTAGCTAAATGCTTTAGGATTTTTATAGGTCTATATTACAAGCAGTACGTCATTCTTTAAGTATTAATGACAAAGTTCATTTTACTACTGAATTTAATGTCCCTACAATCGACTCGGCATACAGTTTTCATACTATTACTAATAATACCAGATAAAAAGACATTTTAAGTACTAACTACATATAGGCCAAGCCTTTATACGGGTATTTTACTCTAGTCGGTACAGTTTATTGTTACTAAAGAGTTATCTATGTAGATCCACCGTTAGAGTTAGAGCCAAAGAGACACTGCAAAAAAGACAAACCGCTTAGTTGCAACTTTTGAATGTGGTGACTAAGCAAATAGCTCAGGAAAGCGAAGGGAAATCATACCGCAGCTATACCTTTTGCCAGCTCTCTCTCTCCTCTCTCTTTCTCTCTCTCTCTCTCTCTCTCTCTCTCTCTAAGTCCACTGCCTACTGGCAGGTCTATGGTATTTAACGGCTCCACTCTTCTCTGTCTTACACCTTCTTCTTCATTTCCACATGAAGAGAAAGGCGGAAGACAGAGTGGAGCCGTTATATATGTGTGATGCCAGCTAAGAGCTAGGCCTATATGTCAGATTGACAGGTTAGTGGCAGTTCATTCAGAATTCCCTTACACATGCAGTCTTTTCGTAGCTCCAAATACTCTCATGTTACTCCAGTCCTCAAGTTCCTGCACTGGCTCTAAGTCAGAAAACGTATTCTGCACAAGACAATATCTTTTATATGCAAGTTTATCACCACATCTGGAAATGGTTATACATGTATCACTTACTACACTTGATGAAACAATACAACTGTAGAACAATTGATCAAGCAAGATCCAGAAACATTTAATTAATATCAAGGATCTCGTATTTTGTACAAAACCTAATGGAGAAAGAGAGAAAGAGAGAGAGAGAGAGAGAGAGGATGTGATTGAGTGAACAAATTAGTGAGTGAGTGAATGAGTCAGAAATAAGGAAAGCAAGAGGTACACATGACATTAAAGAATAAAAGAAAGTAGTTTAAAAAAGACCTGACGCTAAATGAACCTGTGCGCAGGTGTGCAAGACATTATGTACACCTGTGCACCAAGTCGAGTGTCTTGAGGAACAAGCGTATGAGTCACTGATGCGCTGCAAGCCTAGTACGCTGAGGCTAAGACTGTGTCACTGAGACTGAGACACTACACTGAGACACTGAGACTAAGACACTGAGACTGAGACACTAAGACATACAGACTGAGACACTGAGACTAAGACACTGAGACTGAGACACTGAGACTGAGACTAAGACACTGAGACTAAGACACTACACTGAGACACTGAGACTGAGACTGAGACACTAAGACATATAGACTGAGACACTGACACTAAGACACTGAGACTGAGACTAAGACACTGAGACTGAGACACTACACTGAGACACTGAGACTGAGACACTGAGACTGAGACACTGAGACTGAGACACGTACTGAGACTGAGACACTGAGACGGAGACACTGAGACTGAGGCACTGAGACTGAGACACTGAGACTGAGAGACTGATACACTGAGACTGAGACACTGAGACACTGAGACTGAGACTGAGACTGAGACACTGAGACTGAGACACTGAGACACGTACTGAGACTGAGACACTGAGACGGAGACACTGAGACTGAGGCACTGAGACTGAGACACTGAGACTGAAACTGAGACTGAGACACTGAGACTGAGAGTGAGACACTGAGAGACTGAGACACTGAGACACTGAGACACTATACTGAGACCAAGACTGCCACTTTGCTTGCTTTCTAGTAAAATGACTAGTTATCATCCATGATGATAACTATAACTTTAATTCAACACGATTTCTAATCTTTAGAAAGATTCCAGATTCTATACACCGGTCCAGTACATGCCTTTATGACTCTGCTTTGACTCTACGAGCAACTCGTCCATGATGCCATCGCACAAGTTCTTGTTGATAACACTTGCCGATATTGCAAGGCAATTGATCATTGAAACAAAATATCGCAACTTCACCTACTTACTTTTTAAATCAGATCAATTTTGACCCGTTAGCTTTTTCTACATAAAGTTTGTCTCATGGTAGTCTCAGGTTAAAATGAGTAATTTCGAGATATTAATTTTTGGATTAACCGTTGTGTGTGTGTGGGGGGGGGGGGGTCAATCTATCATTTTAAATTATCATTTGGCTTCCACTTTTCAGGATGTCAGTTGACCTATTTAAAGTTTCGACTTGCCATTTCTTGCACACTGTTTAGATAAAATTTACCTCACGGGTCAGTTTACGATACAGCCGACGTGTGTTAATAAGTGCGTACAATCGGTTGATAGGCAATTAAAAGAAATATTCAAGATAAGTCTGATTGTTATTTGTCTATTGTACGATAATACGGCACTTGATATATACATTTGAATTTACGACGCAATCTTACGTCTAATATACGGAATATTTAGACAACAATTGCATTAGCTCACTTGTAGTACAGTATAGATTTACTTCATTAATCTCCATGATTCATTTCCTCTTATTTCACTATTAAGATATTTAGTGAAAGAATTATATCCAAATTTAAGATTAAAAGTTAGATATAGGCAATTGAAATAAAAAATAAAGGATAATTTCAAAATTACAGTGAGCATGCGTACTGAAGTTATTTTGTTATGAGACTAATTAAAATGTGATAAATTAAAAATGAATATTTTGCGAGAAAATGTTTGCAAATTTAACTGTCTTGAATAACAGCTGAACATGATTTTTTTTATAACATATTGTTGCTAATTTTTGCAGGAAATTTGAATTAAAATCGAATTTTATATTATTTTATGATACGAAAAATAAAGTTTACTGCGTTGGATTTTCTACATTTGATGTCATTTACAGGGAACAAGCAAGGGTAGCGATGAAATTTGTCCATATGACAGCCTAGGATAGCATTCGATCATGACACAAAACGTGTTTCAGGATCAAAGGAGGTCTAACTACTGTTGTCCACCTTCCACACCGCATTGTCTGGACTCAAGTTCCGCTCATAAGGATCCCGAAGATCCTGACGGGATCATCTCTAGTGTCACGTGCGTGAAGGACTTCCGCATTAATCCTTGCAATCATACTATTCCAGGTACGATGAAGAGCATTGAAAGATCATCCGCTTCATCGAGAGTTACATTCAAAGACATTAATAGAAATAATGAAGTAGACTACGATGTAATCAATCAATTACTTCATAAGAATATCAGTTCTGCATCCACAAGTAAGGACAACTCTTCTTTAAACGGAACGATTCAGGATAATATGAACAGTTCCTTACAGCAAATAAATAATGGAAACCAGGATAACTTCTATAAGTATCAGAATGTATTAAATTATCAAAACTACGGGCTTGACACGAAACCAATTGCATGTAGGTCAAGCACTATGCGAGGAAATCCGACGTTAAACTCAATCTCTGCAACATCACACCTCAGCAGTAGCAGCGGATATGAATCTAGGAGTCGATTTACTCCAGCCAATAGCGGCTCTCTCCACAACACTTCCTCCTCGTCACGTCCTACTAGTGTCTTCCCTCCAGATAGTACGACTCCTAGGACAATTCACGAACCGAAATATAGGACACCTTTGAACCAGAAGACTGGAAAACCTTTCCAGCAGAAGTTTGGTTCGGAGATTAGGTTTATGGATCGTCGTCACGCCGGCTGCTTTGATTTACACGCAGAGAATGTAGCGTGCGGTGGCGCTAGATGGGATGAAGGTGGAGAGTATGGGAGAGGTTTGTTTGTTCACAATGGAATGAAGCGAGAGAGGGAGAGAGAGAGAGCATGGAAGAGGTTTGTGAGTTTGTTCACAATGGAATGAAATGCGTGAGCATGGAAGAGATTTTTTTGTTTGTTCTCAATGGAATGAAGCGAGATAGTATGGAGGAGGTTTGATCGAGAGAGAGAGAGAGAGAGAGAGAGAGAGAGAAAGAGAAATCTAACCAGACTTGTAGTCAACACTGAAACTCCGAGACCAAGACCAAGACCAAGAACCTTCGAGACCATGACCATGACCAAAACTAAGAAAGGCACCAAGGTTCCAAACTGTGATTAATTAGTTTGTCCGGTCACCTCAAATGGGACATACATGTAGGTTGTACTGTGCTTCAACGTCAAGCGTGATTCTAGGAGGGATGGTCAAATATTTTCCTTTAATTATATTTTTCATTCGTTCTTGTAAATTGTCCTTTCCCAACTTATTGAAAATAGTCAAAATTTGTACATAGTGGTCTCAAAGATGTTCGAGACCAATCGCTTAAGACCAAGACCGGAAAGTTCAAGACCAATATCGGTAAAACCCGGTCTCAAGCGATATTGAGACCAAGATCAGGTCACTAGAACTACAAGTCTGGATCTAACTAGTGTACATGATCGTACTAGTCGTCTACTGTCGTACCGAAATGGTCAACAAGTTGATCTTTCGACATTGTCAGTGCCTCTGCAAAATCTTTGCTACCCTTTGACATGACAACTGACAAATATGATTCTGAAGTGGGTTTTCCTTTACTTCAGCATATATCTAATTTGGATCTTTACGTATTTGTATACTTTTTAAAATTCTCGAGAAATACACATGATATTTATTGTATTTAATTGTTTATTCGTGTATTTGTATTTAGTATCGGCGTGTTATATTTAGTATCAGTGATCTTATAATACAAAATCTGTTAAAATTCGAAAATGAATATTAAGCATATTTTGAATTATTTCAGACATGTGTGGAGATTGTGGAAAGAGACATTGTTGGAAGAGACGACAGGAAAGCTGTTCTCATAGAAGGGCTGGATCGGTGAATTGGTGGAATGGACCTCCAAGCAGAAATTCAAAATACCTTTTCGTGTCAAAGGTAGTGGTAAGTGAAAATGAAAAACTTTATAGCAATTTTGAAGTTAAATTTATCAAAAACCAACATTTATATATACTGTAGATAGTACACAAGTACAGTAACTGATGATAGATCGCTCTTTACTGAGGAAGGCAGCGGAAAACCACCTCAGAAGCCATACTTTTCCTAAGCTATAGGCTACGTAATGTATAGATAAGGCATAGACTTTGTGAACTGATTAAGTTGTTGATCTAAGGAGTGCTCTTGTGGAGCGAGAAAACAGACTTTGAGTATGAATATGCCTTGAATCTGCCATTTGGTAGTGCACTGAAGAAGAAGAAGAAGTATACAAGTACAGTAACTGATGAGAGATCTCTCTATACTAGAATTGTGGGAAGTATACCAGTTATCGAATCACTCCAAGCATTAAAGTATCGATCATATTCTAGATTAGAGTCTTCAGATATTGCTGATAAGCCATTAAATCTATGTCTCAGTGACGCGAGTTCAGGTTTAGAGATAGGTCATGATATGCGCCCAGATTTCATGGATATTCATCGGAATTTAGTTGACAAAATCCACATATATCCAATCAGTCAATATCTGCCACACAATCAGAACTGGTAGATTGGATGTTAAGACTTTTAAATTTCGGTTTAACTCTTTACTTGCGAGAGAAATAAGAAATTATGGGACTATAAATAATTGGACAAGCGGAATATCTAATCAATCAATCAATCAATCCATCGATTAATCAATCAATCAATCCATCGATTAATCAATCAATCAACCAGCCAATCAATCAATGATCTGATGACTGATCGGATGACAATCATCTGATGACTGTAATGATGACACAATTGATGACTCATCTGATGACTCTAATGATGACTCAATTGATGACAAACTAACTTGTTCAACTGATTTCCGTTTGATAGGTGACTAGTTGTCTACTTCGCTCATTCAAGGTTTAAAACCACTACTGATGAAATTTGTTACTGAATTTAGCAGAATTCTGAGACGAAGATGACCGCTCATCATCCCAGGTTTGAAGCATTTGTGTGGAAGAAGGATCTTAGCAGAAGACACACATCTCCGCAAGCAACATTCTCGACCTTGAACTTAGAAAATAATGTCAGGGAAGACGTCACAGAAAAAGTATGAAGTCCTTACAGTAAATGTATAAGTTTCACTGCATAAAAGTTCTTGCTAATATCACAACCTTTTAAATTGTGATCTTTAGTATTATCTATTAAAACCATGGACATTTTTGCGGATTGTTTCACGAAGTCTTAACAACGGCTTCTTCTTATCTTATATCATATCAATCTTGCGTTCTTCTCATATGTTTTAACAAAAGTTTTCTTTTCAGAAATACTACCAACATTTCGTTATTGTGTGTCATAGATATGTTCCTGTCAGTTCATTGGTATAGGCACTCTCTTGTTATAAGTTTGTCACTGATGCCTTCTCACAAGACGTGCCTAACTGGATTAGTAATTCTTCTTCTTATCGTGTATTCTTATACAGCATTAATCCAGCGTCTGACACAATTTCTCGCCCGATCATTAAACTCTCTGAGATCCTCACGCGTGACCCCATCACCGGTCAAGTTGCAGTTCATCAAATGGTCCATGTCTTCCTCCTCCAGGCCGCATTCACATACTGTAGAACCATTATAATAACCCCATCGGCTCATTGAAACAACCTTTGTCCGACCGACACCTGTCCTAGATCTATTTAAGCATAACCAGGTTCGTCGATCCTCATCGCACCCACACGGAAGACTTGACTTTCTGAATTAGTTTCTGGATTAGTAATGTGATAGTGAGATTCGGCATTGAGAAGCTTCATTAGTCATCTTTGCAGAAACCTTCAGTACAATACACTCTAATTCATGTTTACAGTTAATTCTTAACATTTGCCAAACTCCGAATATCGATCTAATTAGAAACTACCCTTCAAAAGTCATTAGTTTGGCATTAATGTTCACCTTTCTGATATAAGGAAAGGGAAGCTGCATCGGAAGCTTATTTTCTCAAGATAAGAATAAAGAGGGATTTGAAAGAGCTTAGCCATTGTGACGAGATCAGCTTATGGTTCAGTGGAGTGTTGTTACTGAGAGCACCAGATGACTTTGAGTAAGAATTTGTATCTTGGACATACGATTATATTTGACTCTGAATAAGAATTTTTATCGCAGCCTTATTTAGAAATACCTGATCTTATATGAAATGAAAAAGAAAGTAATTAATTTCAACTGCAGAAATTAACACGTGTCGCCTCTTACCAGACGTGCAGTTTACGGTTTGTCTATTCTTCAGTGTCCCGGACACCACACGGGAAATTACACATAAATCAATGCATTTATAGGCACTTAGTAATTTATATATTATTTATTTTATTTGAATAAATAATATTTATATCTTTTTGAAGGTGGAACGCTTTCCGTGTTCCACTCCATTCAGATCTTCTTCCGGGTTCCACTCAAATGAAACGGACGTCCTGGATGAGTCCTCACACGAACAGAGCGAATCCAGAATTAGAGGCGCTTCTACTCCGTGGACAAACCACAATCCGGAGGAGTTGAGCAACCAATATATCAGCGAAGAACTAAATGAGCTGCCAGGAAAAATATGGGTTGAAATTAGAACTGGGCATTCCATCGTCAGTTTGAGGGGAAATATAAGCAATGAAAGTTTGGAAAGAAGCCAGGAAGAAAAACTAAGCAGCGAACAAGTTGATGGAAGCATTCGAAGGTCCAGTTCTTGTGATGATGCAACAGGAGAAGATATTCTTGGTATTATTCGAGTATTTCGTGGGGTTCATCCTCCGAGAAGGTTCGATGAACACACAGAGTATGAAGGCGGAGCAGTGGGCAGGAGATCTATGGAAGATCAAGGTCACGGGCAGAAAACATTTGAAACCGAAGAGAATACGCACAGTCCAGAGTGGGAATGGAATTTCAAGAAGCAGCATTGGCAGCAGCAGCAGTATGACCTACAGCAGAGAGTGCAGCTAAGCAAGCAGCAGGAGGAAAAGCAGCAGTCTCACCAGCAGCTGCGTCAGCAGCAGCGGCAGGCAGCTAAACCGAACAAGCTTCAGCAGCTGAATGAGAAAGAGCTGAATAGACATGCAAGTATAAAGCATGAGCTGCTGGTAAAAGATAAAATAACCAATAAATATGATAGAAATGACTCAAGTAAAAATAGCAAATTTGAAAAAGGCAAATTGAAGACTGATTCTAACAGAAAAACTAGCCACAAAACGGGCGTTAATATCTCGGCAAACACCGTGATCAACAAAACCAGTAAGAAGAATCTAGAAGTGGGTCAAAGCGAAGAAGGAAGTAAAGTAAGCCAACGAATACTGAAATCAAAAGACAGAGAGATAGAGACATATCAACGAGGACCAGCAAGGAAACGAGAGGTGAGACAAGAAAGCGCACAGATGATGTCATCAGCAGCAGAATTCAGGTTAAAAGATATTTATGAATTATATTACCTAGTTGAACACATATTCTTATTGTGTAGATATCTGTGGCAGCTAAGAAATAACTCTCTACTAGTGCACTGCCTACTGGCAGGTCCATGGATAGATAACGCCTCCAATCTACTCTGTCTTCCGCTTTTCTCTTCATGTCCACATATGAGTTGATCTCTAAATCATCAAACATTTTTAATCTCGGCCTGCCTCTGCCCTTATTTGCTTAAATTCTGCCTTATACGACCTCTTTTAGCAAGAAATAGCTATATTTAATAAATTTAAAGATAACTATATGTTATAAATTTGAGGGTAGTTCATTTACATTCATTTAACATTCATTTGAATTCATTTACAGATTATACTTGCATTTTTTTGGGTCATTTTATAGGCTTTAATGTCAGAGATGTCCCCGTGTTGTGGTCGGGTGTGGTTTGACCACTGCAGAATAGGGCAACCACAAACAATCTGCGTGCGTAAGAGGCGACTAAAGCAGGAGCTGAGGAAGGCGGAGGGGACCCACCTCATCGTAAAAATTGTCCCCAGTATTATTCCCCAGTATTAAATGACAGTTAATCCATTATAGAAATTAGAAAGCAATGGGAAACCACCTCGGAAGCCATATAATTCCCAAGCTATAGGCTACTTTAAGGTTTAAGGCGTAGCCATTTTTGAAGGATCAACTCGTTAATCGATGGCGTGCTCTTTGTGGAGCGTGAAAAATAGCAAAGCAAGCGATTAGGAACTTAAACTTTGGACCTACCGCTTGGCGGAACACTAGAGAGAGATGTCTTAGATAACGAATAAAGAAAAATTACAAATAATCATTAATCAAACTAAGTTTTATCGTCGATTTCCTCATCTAAGGTTGACACGAAGAACTTCATCCCTTGAGAAAGATTTGTTATGATTGAGTACCGCACATTTAGACGGAATAAAAGCCTTATGACTTTTAGATTGATTTAATTTGTCAAACTATTGATTTATTGATTAGCTATAGTTGATAGATTGCTTGGTCGATTCTGCCTGGATATAATGTTAGGCGTGTGAGTTCTGGTTTGAAAGCCTACGAATATAAAGTTTTATTAAGTGAGCCAGAGCTTAAAGGTTCACATGAATTCATGTGATCGGCAGTTGTCAGGCCTTCACTTAAGTAGCATTAATATTGTATGTACGTGTGGTAGCCCAGTTTAAGTATTATAATATGTTGGAAATTCTTCTGTTTTAAGCCACTTATAAACGCACTCCAAAGTTATTGCTCGTCCTGCGGACTTTCCTGCTTAATACAAACCTTTTGATGAGATTTTAATACTTGTGAGATTTTTAATATATTTAAAAATTTTAATCCGGTATTAAGTGAACAGGGAATAGCAGGTTTGTCAAATATTTAGCATTTTCGGATTTGGTTGGTTCAAGTAGATTAGGCCTACCTAAAACTGTACTTAATAGCCATTTGATATATTGTTGCGAATGTGACAGAGCTCCTATATGAGTGTCACACATTGTAGTCGATGCTCTAATAACATCAGGTTATCGTTGAGTGGCTGGTTATATAACACAATTAATGCTTTTATTTCATAATATTATTTGAAACACTGTAAGTTGTCAAATGATGGAGCTTTCAAATACTTAAAAATGCTAATCAAATGTTAATTAAAATATTAGATATTTAAAAATAGTCAAATGTATATAAATAAAATCATTTTATTGGTACATTCACTGGCTGAAGCCAGTGACGATGTCGGTAAGATATTCGATCGCGGATCAGTATGTGCGAGGTTCAAATCCTGGACTCAACCGTCACTGACATCACTTTCGAGTGAGGAAACTGACGTTAACATTAGCTTTAAACTGATTACATGGCACATAATCATTTATAATTAAACTGCGCAGGCCGCGTCGGTTCCTTTCTGACTCAGATTACAGCGAAGACATAGAATTGGAAAAGGAAGCAGAAATAGTTTTACGTCATCAACTGCAATTTGATAGGTTAGTGTTTAAACATTTTGTCGTACTCGATATGGAGGAAAAGGTAGTGGAAGCTGGACTTCAACTAGGCAATATAAAACAACATAACAATTGCCTTTAACCCAACGGCGGGGTCGCCATTCTTTCTAGTAATTAGTATTAGGAAGGAAATTCTTACCGTTTGAGATTAGATTCGTCTAGTTTGCTCTCATTCTGTCATCGAGGGGCTGGTTCCTTTGTTCAGTAATTATGAACTTAGTGGACTAATAATTTGCGGAACCGTTGCAGTAATTGACGAATACTACCGTTTATGTGAATCTTAGAAAATCCTATAAGTTAAAAAAAATCTTTGCAAATCCTATCTACATGTGACCTTACTCGATGTTAAATTGTATTAGTATTTAGTTATTAACACACTTTCATACATGTAATTTCTTTTATATGGATTTAGTTTACTAACTTTAGATTTAATTAAGATAATATCTACAGGTAATGGAAGTCTGATTGAATTTTCCTCGAGGATAAAATCAATTATTTTTCATGTGTTGTTTGCCGTTATAGCCTGGAAAGTCTGCTGAACCTGCGCTGTTAATATCTGTCACTTATTTAGAGTACTTCAATAGAACTTCAGTAGCAGTTGCCCAGTCCATCAGTAGCAGTTGTTCAGTCTATAGTAGCAGTTGTTCAGTCTATAGTAGCAGTTGTTCAGTCTATAGTAGCAGTTGCCCAGTCCATCAGTAGCAGTTGTTCAGTCTATAGTACCAGTTGTTTAGTCTTTAGTAGCAGTTGTCTAGTCTATAGTAGCAGTTGTCTAGTCTATAGTAGCAATTGTCTAGTCTATAGTAGCAGTTGCCCAGTCCATCAGTAGCAGTTGTTCAGTCTATAGTAGCAGTTGTTCAGTCTATAGTAGCAGTTGTCTAGTCTTTAGTAGCAGTTGTCTAGTCTATAGTAGCAGTTGTAAAGTCTATAGTAGCAATTGTCTAGTCTATAGTAGCAACTGTCTAGTCTATAGTAGCAACTGTCTAGTCTATAGTAGCAACTGTCTAGTCTATAGTAGCAATTGTCTATTCTATCAGTTGAAGTTGCAGAATAAACTGAATAGACGACAATTGCCAAATAGGTTTCTTTCGTTTTATTTATTTTCAAGATAAAAATAATTAAATGTGCGTAAGTAGACAAAACTTTGATTAGATTAAATTTTTGCACTGTTTTGATCTCGCTTTCTCTTGTGGTCTCTGTGTACTCAGTCGTCATCGTGTGTTGCTTAGGCGCCTGTTTGTGTAGAGTCTTTAAGAGACGTCCCTGACATTACCTTATGGCGAGGAACCGGACGTTAAATTCTTATTGCTTGATTGATTGATTTATAAATAATTTTCAGTTCGGTCAAACCATCTAGAAGACATTCTGTGATAGGACCACCGTACTGCAGTAGCTCTGTTGTAGCTTGGAAGCGATCACGTGACCACAGGCGTCCCTCTTGTCAACTGAGCCTATCCAGATACGTCTCTCAGACTGGTCCACAGTCACCTAGAGATCCATTGTCTAAGGGCAAGGGCGAGTCTGAGTCTACAGAGGTTTGTCGATGACGATTAGATTCCGATTTTATATCAAATTTAGATTTTTTTAATGGAGTTTTGCGCTTATGGTGGAGTTTTGCATTTACGATGAAATTTTGTGCTTTTATGATCGGATTTGTTTTTCATAATGGTAAAGCTGGTAAGGCTGGTAAAGCTAATGTTAACGTCAGTTTCCTCACTCGAAAGCGATGTCAGTGATGGGCGAACTCAGGATTTGAACTTCACACATACTGATCCGTGGTCTAGTACCTTACAGACATCGCCACTGGCTCCAGCCAATATGATGAAGTTTTTGCTTGGATGAAGATAATGATAAATTGTGGTATATATATATATATATATATATATATATATATATATATTATCACTATTAAAGGTTTATCGACCGTTTTCTCATCCATGATGACGTCTAGATGATGACGTCTTATTTAGCATCAACCATAAATTCACTCAAGGGTCTTATATAAGGCATTGCCTGTTCCAAGCCTGGGCTCTTAGTCACGTTTGGTCATAGGTCTCTGTTCAAAGTTGCTCTGATCATTTCTGTTTCCGATAAATGCATCCATTTGCTTAGATTCTTAACGAAAGTTGTCCACTACCGAATCCTTGCTTACTTAGACTTAACTTTTTCTGTCTTTATGGTTTTTTCATTGATTTTATTTCCTCGTAAAATGTCAGAAAAACTCCCTCGACTGGCGCTATATTCGGTTCAATATATCACGACATCACGACTGGCTGATATTCTCTGTAAAACTTCATCAATGATAAAGTAACAATTTACCACCTTACGTTAACAGTAAGTTAAAAAAGTTTTAACTGACGTGAATAATTTTCAGCAGTACTTGTGATTACACTAACTCATCTACTAATAGGATTCACCTCTCCATCTGACGGAAGATCCTGAGATAGGGCAGCACTCAGGACCAGTTGAGAAACAACTGACGGAAGAGAGCTTGGAGCAACAGGAGCCACTGGAGCCACAGGAGCGAGAGCATCAGAGACATCAGATTGTGCTCACACTGTGGGAGAGTCTGAGCGAGAGGTGGAAGAACAGCTCCGCTCAGAGACCTGAGGGTCCGAGGCGTAAATTAGACGATAGCGAGAGAGAGGAAGAGAGAGAGGAAGAGAGGTACAGACGAGCCCTTCTGTCTCTGGAAGAAAATATAAGAGAACCGGGAACAATAACCGATCAGGTCTATTCCACCAAATTATCTGTCCCTCGATTAGAAATTGAAGCTAAAAAGCTAACGCTAAGTTAACGTCAATTTCCTCACTCGAAAGGGATGTCAGTGACGGGAGAGCCTAGGATTTGAACCCTCACATACTGATTCGCTGAAGAATATCTTACCGACTTCGCCACTGAAATAATTTAGGCAATTAGAAATAATTTCAGCTCATTTATGAATTAAAATAAAATAGTCATCACCTTCCCTTGAATCCCAGTTTAATAAGGGACGGGGTGAGTATTTTTCATTCATTAAAAAAACATTCTGCAATTTCTGGAGCCTAGGCGCTCACCAACGGAATGCCTTTCTAACGTTGGTTTGAATCTTAGTACTTTGTCGCTTTTTACGACACTTGCAGTCCATGGTTGGTCTATTCTTCATCAAAACGGACAAAACACGGGTAAAAGCAAGAGATATTTTCCCTCATATTTTCTGTTATGAACATAGAATCAAGATGGCGGATGAACTATCTCCTGACTTTAATTGTTGCTGTTGTTGTTATTGCATACTCTGCGTTAACTACAGCGTCAATTTAATCATGTCATAACATCGTGTACTGTCATAAATGACTGTCATAAATGACTGCACCTGAAATATTTCAATCTAGTTTTAGGACCAGTGCTTGATGTTGTTATGTTGCAGATGAACTACAAAAGCGAGAAATCTAGGACGGAGGAGTTGACACAAATAGCGAGTTATAACGAGCAAACAGTATGTCATTCGATCTCTCTCTCTCTCTCTCTCTCTCTCTTTCTCTCTCTCTCTCTCGCTCTCTAGCTATCTCTTACTCGCTCTTTATTGTTGAGCCCAGTGTGTCAGGTCCCAGGTATATAACCCTAAAAAAGTTAAAAGCTAATCTTAACGTCAGTTTTCTCACTCGAAAACGATGTCAGTAACGGGCGCGCCCAGGATTTGAACCCCACACATACTGATCCGCGGTCGAATATCTTACCGACATCGCCACTGGCTCCAGCCAACGCAAATGATACTTTCTAGCTCAGCACTCTACATGTAAGAGCTCTTAAATTTTCAACAAATTGATCACATTAAACAGCTTGAGCCTTTACTAAGCCGTATTGCAGCCATTAACTTGTGAAAAATTCTGAGGTGATTTATCATTGCATTCTTTTGCTCTGCTTATCACTGCACACAATATGAACAGTTTACGGTTGATCCATTCTGGAGTTGTTAAAGCCATTTCTCGAATATGTCCATATACATCGCGAGGAATCCCAAACTGTACAGTAAAATATTTCAATTGTAAATATGATCAGCTATCCCGACCTCTAAAATATGATCAGTTAATTATTGGCTGGAGACGGTGGCGATGTCGGTAAGTTACTCGACTGCGGATTAGTATGTGCGGGGTTTAAATCCTGGGCTCGTCCGTCACTGACCTCGCTTTCGAGTGAGGAAACTGACGTTAGCCTCCGCTTTAGCTTTCAATGAGTCCGTAGTATCCAACAATCCACAGACACTAAAGTATTATTTCTTCTTTATAATTTAATCAGTAATAAATAATATCGGCACTTATTATCATCTTTATTTATTTTTCTTATTATCATTTTTTATTATTATTTTATTGGATGTCTCAATAGTGCAATGGTTAGAGATGTAGATAACGTCATGAAGTTTTAAATGACAGACGCTGAGGTGAATTGAACCCTCGTGGGTTCGAATCCTAGCCGCGCTGATCTGAGAGTAAAATCGCGGACATTCACTGGACTGATTACACGGAAAATGGACAAAATTGCTTAACGGATTTAACATGTGGTATTAAAAGTGATAGATATCAACATAGTTGATCATTTCACTATAATGAAAGTTATTATTATTATTATTATTATTTCATTATTAATTATTAATAATTAAATGAAAGAATATTAGTGAAAGGGTATTAATTTTGTAATTCACAAGCATGGTAATTTTTTGTTAATTTTTCGATTATCTCGCTATTTTTCAATTTGGACTTTATTATACTTTGCGCATTGCAGATGGCTCCTCCCACAAGAGCGAGAAGCCACACCCCCGTGGCCCCAGTTAGAGCCCGTTTCGCCTGCTCACAGAGATCTTGTCGATTGGATTTACCGGTCGATATGAAACAATTGGAAAGTATGACTCTCTCTCTCTCTCTCTCTCTCTCTCCTCTCTCTCTCTCTTTCTCGCTCTCTCTCTCTCTGTTTTTGATACTATCCAGCCATGAAACCATCGTGCTGACATCTTTTAATCTCTCTCTCTCTCGCTCGCTTTCTCTCTCTCTCTCTCTCTCTCCGTCTCTATTACTCCTTGTCTATTTGTCGTCTCTCTGTCTCGTTTACCTTCTTTAACTCTTTCTCTCTTTCTCTCTCTCTCTCTCTCTCTCTCTCTCTCTCTCTCTCTCTCTCTCTCTCTCTACCGCTTTCATTCTCTTTAGGTTTAGAATATAAGCAAAACTTTCATGATTACCTCTGTTGCTCTGTGATTCTAAATCCTAATGTAAAAATTAAATTAAATTAAAAGGCTACTGTTACAGTCGATATTGACTAATGCCAGTGTTGAATAGACCTTCTCTGACAATACCCCTGGTAAGCGAACACAGACGTTAAACACAATGACCTATCTTTTGTAAATTAACTATATTATGTTTAATAGCTTTTCTAAAATTATATTTCAGATTTAACACCAATGGAGTATTTAAAGACACACTGTGAGATCTCTGGTAGAAGAAAGAACTTGTACAAGAAGTTGTTCAGTCGGCATTCCAACATTAAAACCAACCAGGTTCCAATGCAGGTCAAGAGAGTTAGACTCTAAATAGTTATTTTAAATAGTAATTTCCAGTAGGTGAAGTTCTTGCATTTGACATTATATCAATCTGATATTTGTCACTATGAAGTACGTTAAAGAATACGAACGAGTAAAGTGTAAGTTAAAGTTGCCACATGCTAGCTACTATGTCGTGAGAGGTTATGGTGGGATTTAGGCACTTGGTTTATGTGCGCCTCGATAATTATCGAAGTTAAGCTACATCGGTCTCCGTTAGTACTTTGTGGGTGATCACCTTGGAAGACCGAGTGTTGACAGCTATGAAGGAATAAATCCCAGGGTGATGGAAGGTTATTCTTAAATCCGCGCCGGCTGCAATTGATGCGCCATCAAAAGGCAACGATTTCTAGTAACCATGGAGAGGAAGGAGGAAATGGGCATGGAGAGGAAGGAGGAAATGGGCCTTAAACAAGCAGCTGTGCTTCCTGATCATGTGTGCCGCTATGCTATGTTATCTTTTGTTACGTTATGTTTGCTACATTTAGGATCTACACAAGACTTTGTCAGACATTTTCTATGGAGCGGTAACTACTGATGACGTCACTACTTTGTGTGCGTTATTGCTGTTTGACGAAACAACGTCATTAGATTTTGAGCAGTTTTGTATATCTGCTGCGATCATTGAGAGAATACTCTACCCGAAATACAGGTCAGCTATACCTTATAGCTCGCTATAATTTCTGTTTACTATGTTGTCATTGACAGTTAATTATGCTTCCCAATGTTTACCCTCATAATATTAAATTTAATGTTTTGTTTTAACCAATGCTCTACCCGAATTAGAGGTCAGCCATACAATATACATGTAGCTCGCTATAATTTCTATTTCCTATATTGTCATTGACAATTAATTATGCTTCCCAATATTTACCCTTATAATATTAAATTAAAAGTTTTGTTTTGAACAGATTTGACTCTGGAAGTAAGGACAGAAAGGAAATTTCCATGACAGCCGGATCCCACACTGTTCCGGAGCCGGAGTACCGCTCTACCGCAAGGGATAAACTGGAAGTATCGGACTTTTCGTGCCTCCAGAAACTGTTAAACGGTGTCTCCATGAATGCTGATATACGCCGCTTGCTTGAAACTCTGGTCGCATCCTAAAGAGCTACAGTCACTCTACAATTAATATCTATATCAATCGTTCCCACAATTTAAGATTTCGTTAACTAATGTGCCTTTCTAGTTTTCTAGCAGGCTGGAGCTAGTGGCGATGTCGGTAAGATATTCCAACGCGGATAAGTATGTGTGGGGTTCAAATCATGGACTCGCCCGTCACTGACATCGCTTTCGAGTGAGGAAACTGACGTTAATATTAGCTTTATCAGCTTTTTAACAGTGATTTTAACTCGATTCGATGAACCAAAGATGACAATATTTCTAAAAATAGTGTTGTAAAACTTTTTATGCAACAAAACATTTATTTATATTTTTAGTTATATATGTTGATAGTTAGCACATGCCCATCACGCAGAAGACATAAATACTTAAATACATCCGATAGATAGTGGTAAATTTGGGCTAACTGAATTAAGATATTTGTAAGTCTTTGTGTCTTTTGGACAAGTTTTCTGGATTTTGGAATTTGCACCGCTTTGGACTTTGTTTTTGTTCAACGGCTTAGATTCGTCTCAATAGTGCTCGCTGTTGTCCTGGACCACAGTGACACTCTAATTGTTGATGTAGATGGCCATTCTATACATGTTACATTGCATGAAAATACTTTTAATGCCACATATTTAAACCGTTAAGTAGATTACAATCAATTGTCCATAAATCCTGTGAATATCCAAGATTTTACTCCATAGGGAATAGATCCTAATAGTTTAGATTGAGCCATGTTTATGGTATGAGATATATGAAATAAACGAAAGAAATCACATCATATGCAGACATATTATGCAAACATTATATCAATGAATATAAATGCATCAAATACTTAAATCACATCAATCATTTAAATCAAAACCCTTCTTCATGTGTCGACGTCAGTAGGCTACATGTGTCTGACTATGAGGTTCTGCGCGTCCTTCTGAATATTCTGAATATGCTTACTCAAGATTATCACCTTCAACTGGACGATTAGCTAGACTGGGAATCAGGAGTAACTTTAATCAATTCAGAGTTAGCCGTCATTTAACTACGAGTGTCTGGAAATTACCTGATATTTCTCTTTCTTGTCCTCAGTTTGGTCATCCTTAACTCTATTGAATACACATGTATATTGAAATACAAATAGTGCTCGATGTTTGTTGTTATTATTATTAATACTAATTAATATTCTGAACAAAAATTAAAACGTCTTAAAATGCATCAGGTACCGCTTCAAGCAAGCTAGCAAAATGTTCAGAAACGGTTCAAATTTCAAAACCAGAAATCCAGTTCTAAGATATGACATTAAATAAATTAGAAAAAATCGATTCCAATCACTTTTGAAATGATGCTTATATTTGGTATGAGTGGTTTTCTTGCGTTTAGGATATCTTATGTTGTAAATGAAGACGTAAAGCAGATTCCACAGATGGCGATTCCTATTGGAAAGAAAAGTACAAAGTGAATTTTGTCAAATAAACAAATATCGGTCAGCATCTTGGTATGCGCAGTGTTTGCCAGTTGGGGGTTTCACGCTTATTTGGGCTAGTTTTGTAACGTTTTGTCTAGAAAAAACTGACTTATGTTGGCGTGTCGTATCTATTTAGTATTTCCTTGTAATCAGTCCTATGAATGTCCGAGATTTTACTCTCAGTTCAGCGCGACTTGAATTCGAACCACGAGAGGTCAATTCACCTCAGGATCTGGTATTTAAAATTTCATTACGGTACCACTACGCAATTTTGACATTCAAAGTAAGTTGCTGGCATTTACACTGTATTCGGATTTTTAAACATTATATTACTATTTAGCAAGAACAAGGTTGAAAGAGCATTTAGTAACAAGTTATTAGAACTAAATTCCCATTAAATAGGTGGTATTTTACTATTTTTAAAAACAAAATGATTGATTTATTCATTATATTAATTGAGCTACTCTTGGGCTAGTTTCTTTAAGGCGTTGGCTATTGAAGTTTTATAAGTCTGGCAACACTGCCTGGACTACTAACGACTTGCGGTTAGATGGACACTTATTTGGACAGAATTATTTGCATAATCGCGGGCTTTTGCTAACATCATCGCGGGAATGTGTAATTTTAATGTAATTTTTTAAATTATCCCTAACTATAACCCCTATCCTTTACCCCAACGTTAAAAATATTCCTAAGAAACTAATAAAATTTAGTAAAACTTCAAAGAAAATACAATTCCTCAAACAAGAGCCCGCGCTGATGTAAATAATTCTGTCCATATAAGTGACCATCTAGTCGCTACTCGACTAACGAGCGGACGCCATTTCTGTTTACAGTGTAATCTGTAGCTAAGGTTATTACTAACAAGGCTTTTCTATTGATCCTATTGATCGGGTGTTTTGTAATACTGACTACCAGTGACGAATGTCTAAAATATATAGGGATTATGGTACCCTTTCCAACTCGGTTAGGATGATAAAAATTATCTTTCGAGTTGTATATTACTTTCTGACGTTTTATTGCATTATTCAGTTAGTTTCGCTTTTAGATAGAATTGTTTGTTATATTTATAGCTGTCAAGCTTCTTCTATATCTTGTATTATCCGGAGCGGATACAAGAATTGTTAAGGGGGGGGGGATTTTTTTGACAGTGTCCACGTTATTTTATTTACGCTCACACCTACGGAATAGAGTTCAAATTTTTTACATACTCCATTTTTTATTTCATATAAGTGAAAATTTATCTTATATATTACTTTTATATACTTACTCTATTTATATATGCAAAATATTCAAATAGCTTGAACGCGATGAAAATAAATTTTATAGGCGGCCTTAAGGCGGGGGGCATGGGGTCCTCCCCTCTGAATTCTGAATCCATCACTATATATATATATATATATATATATATATATATATATATATGTATATATATATATATATATATATATATGTCTATTAGGCTATATAGTATAGCCTAATCAATCATACAATAAGAATTTAACGTCCGGTTCCTCGCCATAAGGCAATGTCAGGGACGTCAATGTCAGGGACGTAATAGACATATATTATATATCTCTATTATTATTAGTATTATAGACTCATAAGTTTGTTTGTCCTGTAAACTGTGAACCTCTTTCAACTTTAAAAATGGATAAACTGTTGCCGTTTTAAATTTATTTGGAAATAAATCTCATCCCAGTTCAAGGATGCGATTAAGTGGATATAAATAAGCACGCAGCATATAATTTCTATACATTTTTACAAGAAAGTTTTTTTAATCGTTTTTAATAACACTTATTAAAAGGACGTCTGGAAACGTATTAGGTGTACTTGCGCTATAATGGCTATATATTCATTATTTTGTATCGCTTGCAGAACCTGTTCTGACTTATATCAGTAATATTAGTATGTAGCTGAGGTGCATGTCGTCTTGGAGATTGGTGGTTAGAGAATAGTGCCACAATATTGCACAATGGATGTACCATCGGAAGATTCCTGTGAATATTGTCAAAGATTGCATGACAGTGCCATTGGCCTGCCAATTGCTAAGGACCCAAAATATGGATTTATACGTAGTTTTAATCTGGGAACAGTAAAATCTGGATTCACAGGTTCCTCAACGTCTTACAAATTTGTTTTGGTCTGGCAGAGATGGCACAAAATGGAATTGCTCAATATATTATTGTTCTTTGCATTACTAATTTTATCCCCTAATGTCTCAATAGAAGCTGTTGCGCCTTCCAATATGAAAAAATCTACATTTGATATAGTAGAGGTAAGTTTTGTTGAATTTTGTGTATAGGGTAAATCTTTTTTGCTGAAAACTTTAGTATTGTTTAATTTCATGATATAGCATTTGTTAATAAATTTGAAAATGATTTAGTAGGTAAAAACTTTTATATATGAATTATGTTTGTTTAAACTTTTCTATATATAGTCTCTTTTCATTAATTTAGCAATTAATAATTAGATAATTTTTTTAAATTACTGTAGAACTATATATATAGTAAAGTGAAATAGACAGTTTGAGTGAGATAGATGATATAGTTTGAGATAGGTGATTGATTTTCTGAGACTGACAAATTTGCTATCTAACTCTATGCACGATACTATGCACGATACGATAATAAATATTTTGTTTTGCAAACCTCTTCACCTTATATATATATATATATATATATGTGTGTGTGTGTGTGTATTCTATTATATAGATATATATATA